>VZRU01006932.1:101115-131482 GCA_013398155.1 Pedionomus torquatus | reverse complement strand
TTTTTTCAGTTCCAAAAAAAGCTGAAACCAAAGAAAATGGCAAGAAAAGCAGAAAAAAAAATACAGTCATCAGCACCTGGTTATTGCCAGAATCCATGGTGTATGGAATCTGGTACCCATTGCCTTTATCAGGTCAGGGTTTGACAAGTAAATGAAGCAGATTATGGTAGATTTTCAAAGCACTTGTAACAGTGCAGACAACTGAAAAGCTGAGTAGTCCAGTCTCAGCCTTATTATAGGCTATTTTCATAACCATAAACTAACAGAACAATATCTCATTTTATAATTAATACATATTGTTATTAATAGATTTAAACAAAGCTGGCTTTCATTCCTTTATTTAGTGGTGCATTTGGTGAAGCACTTAAAGGGTGCCATTCCAGTATACACATATAACTGTTTTAATTACATCCTGTGAATTTATTTTTCCAGGGAGAAATACTTCTCAGGGAAAACATCTATAAAAGTAACTTTAGAAGCAATGTAATTTTGTGCGTGTTTCCTATAGGAAATCTGTTTAGTTTAAGTCCCAGGTTCTAACACTCCCTTTTATGCAGCAGTGCAACCTGAAGAATGCTGCTGACAGCAGCATTAAATCCTTGTATCTCTTCTAAAATGAAATTGCTGATAGATTTGTGAGTTATATCTTGATGGGACTTTGCCATCTCCCTCTTGAATGGATTTGGTTTGCAGGATGATTCCTTCACAGACACCCCTCCAAAAAGAGACACCTTACTTTAACAGGGACTCCAGGCATTGATTTACGTGCCCATGTTGGGTGTTGCATTTGTGAGTTATTTTTACTGTCACTTATTTAACCAAGGACAGCCCCACAGGAGCTTGACTGTAGTTTCCCAGATATAAGAAGAAAAACTTTATGGATTTCACAGCCATCAAAGTGATAGTTTCCAGGAAATGTATCCTCTAGGACAGACTCTGGTCAGCCTTGAGCGTTTATTTTTTTTTCCCTAGGAAGTGACAAAGACAGCTGCAAACTCTAGCCCCCTGCCACTTTGCCACCCTTAAACTCCTTATTTCTGGGGCTTGCACCTATCATTTCATCTTCTAACTTTATCCTGACTGGAGAGTTAGCAATTAGTGACATTTCATTAATCTGCCAAGAAAGAGTCTACATTCCTCTGGGTGACCTAACACAGATTACAGTGACTGTTATGCTGTGATTCCTTGGCCCTGCCTGTCTCTTCTCTGCAGATCACAGGTTGCTCCCCGTTTGGAAAATTCTATCTCTGTCTGGAGGCTCTGCTTGGCTTCTGCTTCTGGTTCTGGTCATGGCCAGATCTTCAGCAGCTTTGACTTCTAATACAATGTGATGGAAAAGCTGTTTGCTCCCTGCTGCAAATCAGCTTTTTCTACTCTGTAAACTTACTCTATAACACTTAACTCATATTGCTCAGATTTTGCCCTATACCTCATCCTCATGGAAAAGCAGACATACTCCAGCACCCCAGTGAAAAGACTCTGTGATGTATCAGCACTGTGACGGCCTCCTTGGAAAGCCCTTCTCTGCCTTACATCTGCTGGTGTAAGGAGTTGCACCAGGTCAACATTGAGAGGAGAGCACATTTCCTCACCTGAGAAAAAGGGCCCGGTATCTAAGAAAGCCAAAGGAAGTCAAAAGTATCTTTCTCTCTAGACAACGGCAAGGAATTGGACACTGCAGAGTGGTACCTTTCTAGTGAGGAATTTCTAGCATAGAACCTGTGTGACCCTCTTCTGACCTTCAATTGCAGTTTGACACTTGGTTTTCTTCTAGAAAACAAGGGCTGCTGCTGGGCACCCAGATCCCAGTCCTGCAGCAAAGGACATGAATTAGGATACGGGACTGTGGCAGGTGGCATGCAAATAGTCTCAGGTTAAACAAGGGAAGAGCTGATTGTCCTTCCCAGACTCTAAGTTCCAGAAGAGTGGCCAGCTGTACAGCTGGAAACATAGTCCAGGTTTTTTGCATGGTCCTTGAAGGAAAGCCCACACGGCTGGAAGTTTCTGGGGGAAACAGTTGTCCTAAAAGATAGTTCTTCAGCTTAAGAGAAGACAGAGCCTTCAAGATGAGTTACATTCTGCTTATCTTTGGTGCTAATTGCCTTGGGCTGAGTGGGCACTGCCTTCAAATCAGCCCTGCCTTACACGTTCTGCTGCCAGATCCTTTGTCAGGAATGTTCTTTTCCTTCTTTTTCCTCTACACCATTAAAACAGGAGAAGTAAACTCAGCATAGGTTCCTGTATGGTAGGTATGATCAGCTTTCTGTGAACTCACTCAGCTCCTGCTGCTGTGAGGTTTTACCACCTTGAAAATTACATCCTTCCAGAACACAGAGGAAAGGGTTTGTTATTTTAGGCACAGGAAAAATAAAATAAAATAGAGAAATTAGTTTTTCCATATGCAGAGTATGGCAAATCAGTTTTGCCAGCAATAAAAACCTGTTCTGATTATTTAATATGGTGACAGGATATTTTCACTGTTCATGTGAGGTACTGCATTAGCGGTACCATGAATTAGTCTTTAAGGACCATTTTTTATCTCTGAGAAAGTGAGTCTTTTAGTGCCACAAAATGTGGTGTGGCATTTAACACTGCCAAATACACTTATGAAATATGCAGAAAGTGCTGTAGGCCAATAACGCTGGAGAAGAAAGACAGTTGAAGATCATGAAAGAAAGCAAGTCACAAGCAAATGGAGAAATCGTCATTATTAGCCCATACTCATTTTTCTCTGTTATTACCATTGATCTCTATGGCGCTACTGCAAGCCCTAGGTCCTCTGATGAAAAAACGCATAAAGATGGGGCTGTGAGTTGCTGGCTATTTAAATCAAAGTGGTGGAAGGGAGATGCCTGCCATAGATAGACAGATCTGTTGCAGAACTACAGAGGAAACCAATGCACTGAATGTTACTGTGTTCCCATGCCAGTACTCTTAGTGTTTTGACCTGCAAGTCTTTGCCAGGGCTTGAGGTCTGATCTAAATTCATCTGGGCTTTGGACTGGCCTGGATCAAGCTGTGTAATCTAGCAGCCCAGCTGAGTGGCGTCATGTAAAAAAGTCTCATCCACTCCTACTTACCTCTAAGAAAACCCGGATGTTTGACATGAAGTCATCTCGAAAGGCTGCACCTTCACCATAGCAAGTGGTAAGAAAGTATCAACTCACCTAACTAACTCCTAGAACTCAAAGACAATGGAACATACTGTGTTGAACAGATGAATTGCACAACAGCAAAGCTAACAGTTCCTAAACACTTTCCAGTTGGATAGGTTTGACGGAGAAAGCCAGGCTTGGAGCCAAGGCATGAATGAATGGCCTGGAGCTCTCCAGAGGGATGCAAGGTCTGAGGCTGAAGTGGAGCATCCCATCGCCCTACAGCAGGTTTCACACTGACCTCAGAGCAATACTTCAGGTTCACACTTCCTGCAAATTTTTTTGCCAGGCTTGGGCGCACAAAGAGAAATCCCAAGTGGTTGGATAGTTACTTGCCCACTGGATGCTGCTATGTCTGTCTGGGCTTGGAATGAGAGATGCTACTCCAAGTCAAAACTAGGTGGCAGAACAGGGCACTCCTTGGAGAGGGCCATGGAGAAACCTCAAGACCCCTCCTGTTTCACAGGGACCAAAGACAAAGCTGTGAGAGGCCAAAGCACAGTGTGGGGTCCTGCATTTCAGTCAAGGACAGGTGAAGAAAGAGTAAGGCAATAGGGCAAAAATCTGCTGTTGCAGGAAAACGGCAACCTTGTAATTTCTTTCCTGCTAGTAAAGTTGCAGTTTTTGTCCTGTTGAGCACCATACTCGTTTATTTTTTCATGGTTTGACTGTGAGAAGAAGAAAGAATCCCTAAAGAAAAGAACCCCTAAATCTCAAATCCTCTCTTTCCTCTGCTGTTCAGCCATGCAAACTGTACTTTCCAGCCCAGACACTTGTTTACCCTACCTATACCCAGGACCTGGAGGAGTCCTTCTCATGGAGCCAGCCCACTATCTCTTGGTCACTGGAATTTCCAGGAAGATGCCAGCACACAGTTCTTTACCAAGGCACAGAGTACAGAGCCTGCAATCGTGCTCTCATGAGGTAAGAACTACAAGGAAACGCTTTTAACCAACTTCCTCTGTGGATGATTGAAAGATTTATTGTCTAACGTGAAAAGAAATAGTGGAAATGCTTAGGGCAAAGTGCTGCAGGCTGTAACTCTTCACCTTGGTTGAGGTCTTCTTTAATGGCATTCCATGCACCAAAGTATTCAGGGAACAGGCAAAGTCTCCATGGTTGGTATGCCCCTCCCAGCCCTCCTGACAAGGCAAGAATACTCACCTGCTCTGCAGCAGGGGAGAGATGAAAAGTTACAGGTTTTATCTCCCATGGCTCAGGTACGTCTCTCCAGCCTTTTGTCCCTGGGCAATGCTGCGACAGCACTGGGAGTTAGGTCATTTTCTTCCCCTTCTTTTCTCCAAGGGATTTTAATTAGTATTGCCATTGTACTCCTAAATTGAAGTATACTCCTGGCTTCCAGTTTAAGCACTCCCTTTTTTTTCTTGTTATGAGCCCTTTAAGACACAGCTGTAAAACTCTGCAGACCATATATCATAACACTTCATAATCACACTTACATTTTAGTAACACAACAGAAATCAGCTCATTCTTGGTGACATGAGGATCCTAAAAGCAGTATGGCAGCACGCATTAATAATGAAGCTGGGAGTGAGGCTTCGAGCTGGAGCACCCTTGCTGCTGTCCTCAGTCGTCCTCTGGGAGGACCTCGGTGGGACAAGGCTGAACCCAAGTGAGCTGGGGGACTAGGAGCAGCATCTCATTTCCTGGCAGGTCCTTGCTGAGCTACACCAGGTCTGCATGAAGGCAGATGCTTCCTGGTGCATGTTTTTGTCCATGGGGGTCTGAAGGTAACCATTGGGATGAGCTGGGCTCCCCATGGCACATTGGAGAGGTCATAAATTTCTGTGAGGACATGTGAAGAAGAGGTAAGACAACAGGGCAAAAATAGATTCTTTTTATCTCATGAGTGCATAGAAAAACAATCTGGACATGTGAAGACAATATTCAGTTTCACGGTACAGAAAACAGTCAAGCATCCTTTACAGCATATACACACCTAGGCATGTTTGTCCGCAGAAAATGGACTTTCATTCAAAGATCATCCCATTATTGAACAAACAAATGTATTTTCTTACTTATTTTAACTTAATCCACCCAGAAGACATGTTTCTAAGGCCCTGCACTCCGGCAGGAACACAGTTCACCACAAGGAGGACAACAGCCACACACTGGCCTCATTGGAAACCATCCAGGTAGCTGAAAAGCACCGCTACCCCTTTACTGTGCTGACAACCAAGATCAGCACAGGATGGGGTCCCTCTCCTGTCATGCATTTATACAGCACCTTGTACAGCAAAGCCTTCATGTAATCAGCCTCTTTAGCTGCAGTGACACCAATAACGGCTGTAAAGCTTTCCCTCCTGATCGCTCACATCTGCAGACTCACTGTGACCTTCTTCGCCCTGGGACTCTTTTCCACCTTCAGCCATATGTCCATTGGTTTTCTCAGCGAAGGGTAGTCCGGTTCTGGCTCTTGCATAGTGCCAGCCCTCCACCGTGCAACATACTGCAGCACAGTCCTTACATGTTTTTCCTCCTGGCTGCACATTTAAGGCCCTGATCCAATACTCAGAGAAGTTTGCAGAGCACTTGCCATTGCCTTGAGAAGGTTTTGGATCAGGTGCTGCAAGTAAAATTTGTCCCAGACAGATACCAGTCACTAGGGTGTCGTTTTTGAGATTGAGTTTAAATAGCGAAGCCCAGGGCTGGACTTGGCTCCCTTGCTGACCTTTCAGAAAGCCTCTTCTCATTTTGCTTGGCTTCTTTAACCGGTTATGGAGCTGCCTGTGGGTTTGGTAGTGGTTCAGGTTACTTACTGACAGCCTGTTCTTCTACCTCTGCCTTTCAAGAAGAGTTCACTCCAGGATTTATAACAGGTTTTTGGTAGCACCCTCTGTACTTAAATCTGTAAAACCATTTCAGTTTAACCACCTGTTTTCACACGCTCATAATTTCACAAAGCATCCACCTTTTGGGATAAAATTTTCCATGCTTCAGCTCTTGCCCAAGGCACTTTTTTTTTTTTTTTCTTTAAATAAAATTCAACAAAGGAAAAAAGAAGTTTGATCCAAATCCATTCCACATTTCTGTGTGGGACCTGGGGCATGCAAAACAAATTCTAACCCCAGTTGTTGTTGTGGAGCTCAAAGAAAAAAGCTGGTGCTCAGGAGCTGCTGCAAACATTTTAGGTAGATGACAGGAGCTGAAAAACCCGATCCACCCCAAAGACTTGGAAATGAGGTGCCTCTCCTTCCCGTGCTGTCAGGCAGTGGGTGGTTCATAGCTGATGCAGCTCCATTAGCTTGCAGTGCAGCCAGCAGTGACTGACAGTGTTACAAAGGTGGCTTCTCCATTGCCAGAACCCGCAGTCAGGCTGCGACCCAGGTTCTCCTGGAGCCAGTGGGAGCTTTTCCATCAAAATGGACTTTCATTCATGCTTGCAAGTGCACCAGTAATTACTGGTGAGTTCAAAGTCCCCTGAAGTCAGCAGTAGCCTTTCCAGTGACCTCAGCTATCTGAGCAGCTGTGGTTCAAAAGGTTGATGGGGTTTGTGGAAGAAGCCAGCACAGCTTGTAAAATACATGCCAGGTTTTTATTTTATTTTTCACTCCCTGCTCTCCAGGATGTTTTAGGAAATGAAATGCAAAGAAATAACATCAGGGCAATATTTGAGCTGTAAGATCAAGCAGTCAAAGTAATCAGGAAATTGTTTAAAAAACCCTTACATTGCTCCAGAAATGTTATCTCAGCTTCTCTGAGCCACTTCTGCTTTCCCCGGTGTTAAAGGTAACGTGTCATTTGTCTTATTTGAATTTGTCTTTATTCCTTTATTCCTGTTACTGCAGCACACTGTAACACGCTAACTCCAGGTCCCAGACATGGCAAAAAGAACTGTCCTGACTCCAAAGTCTTTCTTTCACTCTAAGCTCTGGATTAGAAATATTGATGTCCAGCTTGCAGCTGCCAGAAGACAAAAGAAAAGGATATGGGAGAAAGAAATCCCTGGGACCATCATTGGATCAGAAGAACTGCAAACCTGGAACATTTGTGGATCATGAAAAAAAGCTGGGGAACAGCAAAGAGCCACCTGCAAAACTCTTGTGTCCCTGGCCATCCTGTCAGACCATCCTTCCTCCGAACCTAAGGCTTGCTTGGGTAGCCAGCTTTCCTCCAATGACAAGATGCACAAAGTCCCTGCCCCACTACAAAAGCTGCCCTCAGCAATCAGGAGGCAGCTAGCCACTCTCCTAGAAGGTGGGTTGATGCAGTCCTTTGACTCAACAGCAGCTGTATCACCATCCCCCTTTAAAGCAACCCTACTGGTCTGGATGCATTTTCTGCCAAACAAGGCAGTGTCTATTGAATGGTCTTTTCTGCACTTTTCTAAGGAGGGCTTAGGTCAAATGCAGCAGTTTCTTCTTGTGAATCCCGTAATAAGCTGCTCTTCCAAAGACTGAGACTCTGGCTGTCTCCTTTTGGATGTCTGCAGAGATGGTGATCTTGGCCTAGCATCATACCTAACACTTTGTTTCCCGTTACAGCAAAAAAAAGCTTCAAGACCTCTAAGACAACTACTCCCTTCAGAGTAGTCAATCCCCCTTCAGTCAGAGGCAATAAAATATAAATGTACATGTTAATCCCTGCTTTTGATCTTAGGAACACTCTTGGGATGCTCCATTTCCATCTGCCAAACCTCTGGAGAAGACACAATTGTCCTCGAAAGAGGACAATTCCTTAAACACCTTCAGCAGTACCACAGTCCTGTAGTGGTCTTTACCACGCGGGCACTTCAGAACAAGCAACAGGACCATCACCAAGTGGATGCCATCAGTGGTCAACCTGCTTGACCTTGTAGCTTTCCAGTCAAGTGTCTCTGTCTACAGCCTTAACAATTAATACAACGGTGTAAAAAAAAAAGCCAAGCTACAGGAGGCAGTCAAAGCAAGTACTGGGAGTATATGAAGGTGTGAGTATATGAAGGATCCATGGTATGAGAGACAAAGGAGTGGCAGGAAAGCACATTCATTTTTGACATAAGCAAAGGGCACTTTGCCTTGAACAAAATAATTAAGGACAATTTTTTTGGTGAGGCCCTGGGAGCAAGCTGAAAGTGAACTCTAGTGGGCATTAGACACGTGACACAACCCTCTCCCCTTCTTAGCAAATTTCAGACTTAACTGGGCACGAAATCTGCGCTTAATCATAGAATCATAGAATTGTTAGAGTTGGAAGGGACTTTAAAAACCATTGAGTTCAACGCCCCTGCCATGGGCAGGGATGCCTCTCCACTAGACCAGGTTGCTCCAAGCCCCATCCAGCCTGGCCTTGAACACCTCCAGGGATGGGGCATCCACAGCTTCTCTGGGCAACCTGTTCCAGTGCCTCACCACCCTCACAGGAAAGAATTTCTTGCTAATATCTAGTCTAAATCTCCCCTCTTCCCATTTAAAACCATTACCCCTTGTCCTATCACTACACTTCCTGACAAAGAATCTCTCTCCTGCTCTCCTGTAGGCTCCCTTCAGATACTGGAAGGCTGCTAGAAGGTCTCCCCGGAGCCTTCTCTTTTCCAGCATGAACAGCCCCAGCCTGTCCTCACAGGAGAGGTGTTCCATCCCTCTGATTATTTTTATGTCCTTTCTCTGGACCCGTTCCAACAGTTCTATGTCCTTTCTATGTTGGGGACTCCCGAGCTGGACACAGGACTCCAGGTGGGGTCTCATGAGTGCAGAGCAGAGGGGAAGAATCACCTCCCGTGACCTGCTGGTCATGCTTCTTTTGATGCAGCCCAGGATAAGGTTGGCTTTCTGGGCTGCCAGCACGCACTGCCAGCTCATGTTGAGCTTCTTACCCACAACATTAATAATAATAATAATAACCCAACGCTTTCCAGAAATGTTGTTGCTTTTAACAGTGTAATGCTCCCCCAACTCTTTTTCTGCAGAAGCACCAGCAGGTGACTGGGACTCAGCTCTGCATGGCCACCAATCCATCCCATCTACCTGTAGGGGCTTTCTGGAGGGGCTGCTTCCCTCTCTAAGAACACTTTTCTCCCACTGGGGAGACATCCTCTCCCCTGCATCATACAGTGACTTTCCCACAAAATCCAGCCAGCACCAGAGCCATCCCAGGCAGAAACAGACACGGATGCTGAGACCAGCAGAGGAAGGTTCACGCTGTGACCCCTCTGCGACACTGCACTGGAAGCAGCTGGATGCCTTCGGGTGGTCCGGTGCTCCAGTTGCTCTCTGCAGTTGCATACTGAGAGCCCACAAGCCCCGTGCAGATACAGCACATGATACTTGAGAAAGTGACATTTTAATGAAATAACATATTTAACACACATTCCCACACAGCTTCTGGTCGCTCCTACCACTAGGTATAAAATGCAGGACAATAGAACAGTATTTAGCTGCAAGAGACCCCAGTCTCTCACCTTCCATTTTGACTCTGAAAGACAAGTAGCCTATTAACAAGGGTTCTGAGTTTACAGCCCTCTGTCTAACAGAGTTAAACATAAACCCTGCCCTTTCTCATCACTTCTGTGGACAGGAATGGAAAGCTGAGAGCCAGGGAGCACTAAAACTGGAGGAGAACACCTTTCCTTCCTCCAAGGTTACCTGATCAGCAAAGGGCTACCTACAAACTGCAGCTGGTGGGCGGCCTGTGAATTCCTCCTAGCTCCAGGGCTGGTCTCCAGCATGAGGAGATCCTCGGCCAAGCTGCCCCTGCAGCCACTGGGACCCCATCAGGGATACTGAGGGGGCATTTCTTGTTCTTCTCTGTCTTGTCCCACTCCACCCGTGCATGGCAACAGCCACAGCTTCATCACACTGATGAAGTGAATTTTCCAGTATTCGAAAATCTCCTCTGGCTCTTCTCCACCCAGCAGCTTCCCTGCATCCAGGTTGTTCACGATCACTTTAAATCAAGGTCTCTTGGTGCATCCTCCAAAACAGGTATCCCTTTGCTCTCCTGTCAGGATGTTTTTGTTTTGATCAATGACTGTCTGGTGAAGATCCAAACTGTTGTGACAGAGAGGTATTTTTTGTTCAGCTCCTGCCCTGTCAGGAGCAACAAGAAGCATGAATAAAACTCTTAGTGTAACTAGAACAAATAAACCTTCCTGCTGTGTCAAGCCCCAGGAAGTACTATGCATCTCTGTCCAATGTAAATAACATCTATCCCTCCTTGCAGTCCTCCTCCCCTCCCACCTCCAAGCGTAGCTTGCAGTGAAGAGGCTGGCCTGCAAAAGGTGAGCACAACAGAGTGACATCTGCAGAGGATGCTAAACAGAGGACAGGAAGACAATCCCTCCTGCAAGAACTCCAAAGAAAAATCCAAGCAGTAAATACAACACAGCAAGAGTCATCTTGAAAGACAGACAAACTCCACATGAGCTGCAAAGTAATTCCAGATCTTAAGTGATACGTAAAAAGGATCCATCTTTTTCCTCTCCTGTCCTATCTCTCTCTTCCACATCTCTGCAGAGACAATCCACAAAAAGCCAGGTGTGTGAACGCAGTTACAGCAAACCCAAAGAGATTTGGTAGTGCAGATACATGTGTTGTACTACACAGTGAATTGGTGATGATGGGGTCATGGGTGGCCATGAACCAACATGGCTATAAAAACCATGCAAAAAGAAATGAGGTTTCAGTTTGTTCCAGCAGAAGCTGGAGTGAGATTCAGTTCTCTAATATCTTTATCAATAATCTGGACAAGGTGATTGAGTACACCCTCAGTAAGTTTGCAGATGACACCAAGTTAGGTGGGAATGTCGACCTGCTTGAGGGTAGAAAGGTTTTGAAGAGGGATCTGGACAGGCTGGATCAATGGGCTGGGGTTCAAAAAGGCAAAGTGCCAGGTTCTGCACTTGGGTCACAACAACCTCATGCAGCACTACAGGCGTGGGGAAGAGTGGCTGGAGAGCTTCCCGGCAGAAAAGGATCTGGGGGTGTTGGTCACAGAATCACAAAATCTCCATGCTTGGACGGGATCTCTGAGATCACAGTGTCCAACCATACACACACAAACAAACACATAAGCAAAAACTAAAAAATACCAAAACCCAAATAGCAACAAACAACAAGCACCAAAAAACCCCAAACAGAACCCCACAAAACAAGTCACCCAACCCAACAATCTCAGCCACTAGAGTATGCCCTGAATTGCCATGTCTACATGTTTCTTAAATATCGCCAGGGCTGGTGGCTCTACCACCTCCCTGGACAGGTTGTTCCAGAAACTTGCCTGCTGCAGTTTCAGACCATTTCCTCTGGTCCTGTCGTTATTCACTTGGGAGAAGAGGCCAACACCCACCTCTCTACAGCCTCCTTTCAGGTAGCTGTAGAGGGCAATGAGGTCTCTTTGGTCAACATGGTCAATAGTCCACAGCACCCTGAACACGAGCCAGCAGTATGTCCAGGTGGCCAAGAAGGCCAACAGCACCCTGGCCTGTGTCAGAAACAGCATGGTGAGAAGGACTAGGGCAGAGATCGTCCACCTGTTCTTGGCACTAGTGAGGCCCCATCTTGAGTATTGTATCCAGTTTAGGGTCCCTTTCCACAAAAAAGACATCAAGGTGCTGGAGCGGGTCCAGAGAAGGGCAACAAAACTGGTGAGGGGTCTGGAGAAGAAATCTTCTGAGGAGCAGCTGAGGGAGCTGGGATTGTTCAGCCTCAAGAAAAGGAGGCTGAGGGGTGACCTTACCACTCTCTACAACTCCATGAAAGAAGGGTGTAGAGAGGTGGGGGTTGGTGTCTTCTCCCACATAACTGGTAGAGAACAAGAGAAAACAGCCTCAAGTTGTGCCAGGGGAGGTTTAGATTAGATATTAGGAAAAATTTCTTCACTGAAGGGTTATCAAGCATTGGAATGGGCTGCCCAGGGAAGTGATTGAGTCACTATCCCTGGAAGTATTTAAAAGATAGGTGGATGTGGTGCTTAGAAATAAGGTTTAGTGATGATTTTTGTCAGTGGTGGGTTGACATTTGGACTAGATGATCTGAAAGGTCCCTTACAACACAGGCAACAATTTGATTCTGTGATTCTAGGTATATGAGAGCTCACCAAGCTCACTCCTGCCTAGCTTCGCATCTTTCTAAAGTTAGAGCCACCATTTTGCAATATCTCCTCAGAATTTCCAGATAGAAGCACCGGTGCAGTGAGGACATCTTCAGCTTTTTCTGGCAGTGACATTCTATTACAGTGATTACTCTCAGGTTAACATATGTGTTTACAAGCATTTTATTCCAGTTGCCCAAATTTACAGACTTTAGTATATGTGCAAATGAAGGCTAGGAAAAAGGTGTTCATCATGGCTTTTTAATATTTACTATTTGTTGTCAGGCTGTTTACCTCTACCTTTGTCCCCATGATACAATTCGTATACACTTTTATACATGCATTTAACCACAAGTGCTTTGTTCAGACTGTTTCAACCATACTTGATTCTGATGTCCAGTCATCAGACTCCCAAGACACTTCAAGATGTTGTAGGAGCCATTCTTTGTTCTATGCATCGTCAGACATTATAGTAGCTGAGAACACTGAAAAGAGTTCTCTTTTCTTTCACCTCTATCCTTACAATACGAAACACAGCACAGAAATCTGTGATGGTCAATAGGTATCGAAGAGAGGAAAATGTTGGGCTCTTCCTCTTTCCACTGCCATTTTTCCACTTAAAAAAGGGGGAAAAAAAAGCATCAAGGAGATGGTTACTTGTCTGCCTTTGGGAGAATGTGATGAGACAAAGCTCAGCATCTCTGTGGTCTGGTTACTCATTCACAATCTGGCAGGGTCACTTCTGGTTCTTACCTGTGCATTCCTACTTTCCATGCACTGATACTGACCCAGGACCTACCTCAGGTTGATTTCAGTATCCAGTTTTGCAATGTGCACTGGAAATACCAATGAGATTATTTGAATTGGACAGAAAGACTTCCTCTCTCTTTCCTGAGGTTAAAGCCAGACGAGCTTGGAACCTCCAGTTCAGAGCAACTGCTTCTTATCCAAATAGCTTCTCCTTCCCAGATGGCTCTGCAATATACCATGTATCTCCAGCTCTTTCTAAGCAGAGGACTCCAGCAGTTGGAGTCCTTGGAGAGTACCAAGCACTTGGTCTCCAGCATCAGCAGATGCTGTTCCAAAAAGCAGAGAAACCTGAAAGCACAGAAGAAATTAAGCACCTCTTGCCACCAACCTAATCACATGTAAAGCTATGAGCCAGAAAATGGTCCCTGTGGCTGGGCCACCAGCCCAGGAATTGAAAGATATGGTAGAGCTCCTCCATGCTGCTTGCCTGCACCACTTTCCATTTCCTTCTAGACTGAGTCAGTCTTCTGAAACAAAAAAAGCTCTGTTGAAATATGCCTTTTCCATTAAATCAACAGAAGTCTTTTCATATATCATGGTCATCTGGAACAGGGTCTTCTGGCCTTCTGGGGAAGGAGGAATTTACATCCAGAATTAGCCGTTCAAACAAAAGCAATTACACCAGATGGAAATCAAGGGCCCTTCCCTTCCACAGCATTGCAGCACAAGACCTCATTAGATGTGGTTCAGCAGGACACAGAAAGAAGACAGGGCCTGGTATACTCTGGACGTGCAATCTTTATCTGCTGCTCTTCTCAGAAAAAAATGAAATTCTTTCTGTTTGTCTCAGGTTTTAGGTTGTATCAGTTATGTTAGGTATTTGAGTAGTTTCTCCTCTGTAGATTTTCTTCTCCATATTAGTTATGCTATTAACCTTTAACAGACCATGTAGCAAAGATGGGCATACAGGTCCCCTGTGGTAGACTTGTTGCAGTTGTTGTCTCCACAACATCCTCTTGGGAGAAAGAAGAGAAGCAGGGAGCATCCCCAGCCACACATCCTGCAGGAGGGTCAGTGCTCAGGTCATCAGGCTCATCCTGCTCCAGCAGTCAAGCCCCTAGAGCCTCTTCTGCATGCCTCCATGTCCCTTGGAGAAGCACAGTGTCCCACCATGTTTCTGCCAGCCCATCAGATTGTATTGTAGAAGGGAGTTATCCAAGCGATGCCCTGCACACAGGGAAATCATGTCCTCCACCATCTCTGGAAGCATGTCACCGGCAGGGTGTGGAACTAGCAACAATTAACACTAGCCCTGTCCTGTCCTGTCCCACTGCAAAGCTAGCACACCTGGAAGTATTTATCTTTAATTCTCTTTAAAGTACTTTTCTTTAAAAGAAACATCTACTTCTTCAAAAGCTCAAAAAAAGACATACCTTATCCTTGGAGATGTAGACTCATTTGCAGAACATGTTCATTTTCTCCCCAGCTTCAAGAAGGCAGCTGTCACCATCCGTGTTCAAGTGCTGCTTCACCTGTAATGCCAAAGATGGCATTTCCACATCACCTTTGCTTCCCCCACCTGATCCACTGCAGGGCAGAATGAGATTAAATAATACAGCAGATGGAGTCCAGGTCATCCAGGGTTGGATGCATTTTCAAAGGTGCCATCTGCACTTCATTGCATGTCCCATGGTCCATTTCCCCGTTGCACTTTGGGTGAAGTCCCACGTCAGGCAATGGCTGAACCCTCTTCCCACATGTCCTGGCTGCCTCTGGTGCAACATCTAAGGAGAATGCCTTGAGCACATTCGACACCAAGTGTAGATACTATGGTGGGATTAGAGGATCAAGTCATTTCTAGGATCAAGTAATTTCTAAGATCAAGTCATGTAGTCTGGCCTCACATGCCTCCCGGCTGACCCATTTAGATCCTGCAACATTACTTCCCAGACTTCCAGGAAATGGAGGAGGCAAGCTCCATCCCAGTACCAGCTCTGGTGATCAGCTTACTCCTTGGTGCAGAAAGAAGGCATGACCAGGATGACAGAAGAATGCCCTTTGACACCTCAGAGCATGGCATCTCAGAGCGCATGCCACCTCAGAGTCCTGAAATGCACAAAGATTCCCCAAAGGTTATTTGGGAGCAAAACCACCGGTGCTGGGAGGGTGTGGAAAGCTCCCTTGCATCAGGCTGCACCACAAGCCTGACAGATCCTGAAGGTAGAAGTCATATCTGAGTTCCCCTCCCGAGTGCTGGATGTCTACTTTGGAAAGTCTACAATAGAGACAGGCTGGAGCAGGGACCACCAGCAAAGCGTTTCTCCTGTCCACCAGAACTTACTACCTAACTGGCTTGATCGTGGCAGGGGGGAAATCCTAATATGCCAGTTTCCCTGGGGCCAGATTCTTTCCGTTTGTTTCTGTCTGATGCTCTTAATCACTGTCACTTGCCAAAGAAATGCCAAAAAAAAAGTGAAACTGACTAGGATGGGAAAAACCCACCTTGCAGGGACAAGCACACACTACCCTCATGTCTGGCACATACACATAACCAAGAGCCTTGGTGGCTCAAAATAGCACCTATGCACACAAATATCCTGCAAAAGCAGTCCAAAAAATCAGTTTTCAGCCCATTCCTGGGCACACAACAAAGTCAAGTCTGTAGGATCCAATGTGACATAAAATAAGGCTAACCCATGCAACCTCTGCTTCACAAGTCATAAATCTGGGGTGGAATTTCTCTCCCTTTTCTTCTTGGTAGACGTTTCCCTTCTGTGGATGCAATTGGAGGCCAGGCTGCCATCGTCTCAGGTTGGGATTTGGGTAGGAGGAGGGGGGAGCTAATCCTGTTTTCATCACATTAAATTAAACTATAAACTATACCTTTTAATTCCTTCTAATTAAATTTCTCACTGGAAAATGGAAATGTTATTTCTTAGTATTTTTTCACAAAACATGGCAGGAAGCACTTTGGAAGAGTCATGCCTCGACATTGCAGTCAGCTCTCCAGGGCGTCATGGGACGTGGCTGGGGCTCTCAGAGACCATGTCTGGCAGCCCCCAAGTCCATCACACATACTAGACTGACTCACCTCCA
Source organism: Pedionomus torquatus (assembly GCA_013398155.1). Taxonomy (NCBI): domain Eukaryota; kingdom Metazoa; phylum Chordata; class Aves; order Charadriiformes; family Pedionomidae; genus Pedionomus; species Pedionomus torquatus. Next base: position 115,451 of record VZRU01006932.1, on the reverse strand, counting down.
CATGTGCTTTCAGACTCCGGGAAGAGGGGAGAGTGTAAATGCAGCTGAGACCGGGTTCAGCTGCCTAAAACATGCAAGATCCCAAAGCTTGCCCACCCCTTTGGACTCTTCTGGCAGAGAAGGATGCATTCCCAAAAGCCCCCAAAACATCCAAGCAGGGCTGCATCTGCTGGGCTTTCCGCAGACACCATCCTGCCCTCTTCTGCAACCACAGCAGCAGCATCAGGCTGCAGTGGTTGCCTCCTCAGTGGATGGATCCAAGGTCCTTTGGGGAATAAAAAAAAAAAAAAAAAAAAAAAAGAGAGAGAGAAAAATCATTAGGGCTTTTTAATTTTTAAAGTGAAGCTATCTGGGAGTGCAATCTCAATTAGCTTTCAATGGGCTGCATCCCCTAAATCATGTAGGGGCTGGCTGGCTGGTTTATAAATGCCAAGCTTTTCTCTAATGACACATTATTTGAATTAGTGCTTTAGAATTCTAAAGCATTTAAAAGTAATTGGCATTTTCCCCTTTTATGTTCCAAGATGTGCTCATGGGAAGTAACCCAATAGGCAAAAGACTGTCTCCAAGGTCTCTGAACTATTCTGGCTTCAAGAAGGCAGAAATCCAATACAGCAAATTGCAGTAAGGAGTCAGCTGAAAGCAAGAATAGGCCACAAAGAAAGTCATGTGTCTCTCCCAGTCCTCCTGGCTTAGCAAGCACAAGTTTCCATCTGCCTTTGTGTCCCCAGCAGCACAGCAACCCAGTATTGCTGGGAGAGACCAGAGGTAACTACAGCAATGTAAGGCAACAGCTCAACAGGGTGGAGAAACTCAGATCTGACTCAAGGACAAATGTGCCAGGGCTGCATCGAAGACTTTATGTCCAGGTTTGCATACACATGATCAGGACTTTCAGGTTTCAAGGTAAAAAATAACAACCCTGGTATTCCTTTTGCCCGAGTTGGTGAGTATAATGAGATGTTTAACAGTGGTAGAACTGTCTTCCTGGGTCAGCCTGGAGCCACAGTTTGGGAAGAGACAAACAGCATTAACTTCTGAGGCTGAAACATGAACACAGTGCTGGCTCTAGCTGTTTATTTGCAAAACTGTTAATTCCACATCTACAGTCCTCCAAGTGTAACCCTGTTCCACCAGGACCAAAACAAGAGTGAGCTCTGCCCCTGAGTGAGCTGACTGGAGGGTACTAGTGTGGAGCGAGAATTTGGGGGAGGAGTGTGCAGAGCCTGCTACCTCAGAGCATCTACCTTTGTGATGGGTGAGGAACCCTGCAGATAGCCTCCATGAGAGATCCTCCATGAGATGGAGGATACCTTGTAGCTAAGGTGTGGGATCTGAGACTGAAAGACTCATAAACTCAATGGGTAGGTGGGCAAAGTAAACAACCGTACCTGAACTTTCTTGCCCAAGGCTACTCTTAAAGACAATGCAGAGAAATGGGCTTTTCTAGGGAGCCCTATTTTTGAATTCTGCCTGACAGTGATATGAATTGAAGAATGCTCAAGAAATGGGCTGAATCTAGAAGCAGCTTTGATGATCAGCATTATTTGGACTCTGGGCACCTGGCACCAGTGTCTCTGGAATTGAGGAGTGAGGTCCTAGGTGAGCAGGAGGTCCCTCACAACCACAGTTGGGCCCTCTGGCACCTAAACTCCATGCAAGTCCCATTTTACACACCTCAAACCTTTCAGGCTTCCTTTCCCCTGCAGTTCTGAACACAGAACTAAGCTTCTTTCATTCCCACCCTAGGGAATAGTCTCCAACACCCGGAGGACTCACTGATGTCCTCAGATGGAGACCTCTGAGCTCACTCCACCATGCACTTCCAGTCTCCTGTGCCCCTGGAGGGCATCAGTCCTCCTCATTTGGTGAAGTCCTGTTGCCCATACAAGTGTCCCTTGCTGGCTGGCCTCTGCATTTTGGGATCCTGCCAGTGGCTTTACCTGTTAAGCTGAGAAATACTCCCTAGACCTAACCCAGAGAGGTTGGCAGCCACCTTCTGACCCGCACAAGAGGGGAATTTCAGGCACGTCATGAAACAAATCCTGCTTCCCAGAACTGTCAGGCTCCATTAGCGCCAGAGGGGCCTGAGAATGTAAGGGTTTTAAACCCCATACCACTTCACTAGCAAAGTTCTCCCTTGCTAAAGAATGACCCACAAGCTGAAACGCAAGACCAAGGCACAGGCAAGGCATTGTGCACAAGAGAGATATAGGCAGATGTGCACACAGAGACATTCTTCTCAATCCATTTTCAGAGAAGCTCCTTTCCTCTTCATGAGGCACAGGTGCTTATTTGCTTTTCTCACTGCTGCATCCTCAACCTGCCTTTAAAATTCTTTAAAGGTCTCCAAGAGGCCTGGGAGTCTTGGTAGACAACAAGTCAACCATGAGCCAGCAATGTGGCCTTGTGGCCAAAAAGGCCAATGGCATCCTGGGGTGCATTAATAAGAGCATGGTCAGCAGGTTGAGGAAGGTTATCTTCCCCCACTACTCTGCCCTGACGAGGCCACATCTGGAGAACTGTGTCCAGTTCTGGGTCCCCAGCTCAAGAACAGGGAACTACTGGAAAGAGTCCAGCAGATCAAGGCAATGGAGAACCTCTCTGATAGGGAAAAGCTGAGAGACCTGGGTCTGTTTAGCCTGGAGAAGACTGTGAGGGGACTTCATCAATGCTTATCAATAGTTAAAGGACAGTTGTCAAAAGGATAGGGTCAGGTTCTTCTCCACAGTGCCTGGTGACAGGACAAGAGGCAATGGACACATTCTGGAACCCAGCAGGTTCCATCTAAACGTGGAAAAAGTTCTTTACTGTGAGGGTGCCAGAGCGTAGCAACAGGCTGCCCAGGGAGGGTATGGAATCTCCTTCCCTAGAAATATTCAAAACCTGCCTGGATGTGTTCCTGCTCTGGGTGACCCTGCTCTGGCAGGGGGATTGGACTAGATGATCTCCAAAGGTCCCTTTCAACCCCTACAATTAAACCAAGCCTCAACTCCGAGGCAGTAGCTTCATTCCATCATAGTGGAAAACAAAGCAATCCTAAGCAGAGAGACTGCAGGAAATGTTAGACGTCATTAAACTCTAACACTAACAAGTTCTTGTTTAAAGTGGTGTTTAATTCAGAAAGCAAAAGGAAATGGGTACATAAAAAAGCAGTAAGCCATTCCTATGGTCTCTCAGGAACCAAATCTGTGTCTCCAAGCTCCAGGTTTATGAGCCCTACGCTTTCCATCTCGACTCAGGGGACAGTCACTTCTAACACAAGAGATGAATGCATGGGTCATGTCACCACACAAAGAGCACACAGCACCCATCAGCAGGTGCAACACAAGGAGAGGGAGTCTGGCAAAAGAACTTTGTGAAACTGAGTAGGAAAGTCATAATTTAAATCCTGTTTAACACAGGGCAGAGTGAAATACCTTCATGTTCCTGGAGAACACCCAAAACACCCTGCTACTGGTCTCCTCTTACTGCTTTCCTGCTGGCTCCATGCTCCAGCAGCAGTGCACTGGAGGGAGATCTTGTCTCTGGATGCAGTAGAGGAGTGGGAGAGGCACCAAAGGGGTGGCAGAGGCTGGAGGACTGGTAAGAAATCTCTCTGTGGTTTTAAAAGAAGGCTTCTAGCAGTGGCAACAGTGTCACCAAAAGACCAGGGGCTTATGGGATCACACACCAGCTAAGCAGGGGTCTGAGCAATCCAACTAAACCCATTTTTTGATACAGCTAGTTAAAAGGAGAAGGGAGGAACATAGCAAACTACTCTGAAGTCGTATTGACCATGCAGGCTTTCACTATCAGCTCTGGTGTGATGACAGCCAGGATGCAATGGACAGGCTCCAACCCTGGGTGAGAAGCAATGCATAGTAGGAGAGGGTGGCAGTGTAGGGCTGGGTCACTGCAGGAGTCCTGCTTCTCTAGACCTACCCAGAATACTGCTTCACCATTTAAATTTGGATATTTAAATAAAAAAAAATATTAAGTGACAATTCAAAAGCTAAGAGCATAATGTCATGAGCTGTTAAGAGTAAATCAGAATATTTCTCCTCTTCACAAGTCCTCTACTTCCTATCCACTTCTACCAAAACCCCATATAGCAAAGCATCCTGCCTTTTAAAATATCTGTATTTAATATACTGAATACTCACGCTATTTGGTGATGATCCATTTGGTAGGTTTTTTGAGGTCCAGATATCAGAAGAAGAAACCAAGAAATAAAACCCCTACAGATTTGTCAATCAAAGAAGGGATGGGGGGGGAGAGGGAGGGAAAAAACCAGGACACTGGCACTTCCCACACAATCCAAACAACATGGGAGGAGAAGATGTGCTTGCACATTATAAAAAATATTGAGAGAACAGCCTTGCAGGGGACTAAAGCCCTCTGTGCTCAACAGAGCATCACACAGTTGTGTCTATACTAATATGCTTTGCAGATTTAGGAATATAAGTGAAGCTGGACTCTAGTGTGCAGTACACTCAAGAGGCCATTAGGAAAACAGTACAGACATCTGCACTTAACTAAAAAAAATCAGTGGAATTATTCACGTACAAAAAGTTAAAGAACATGCAATTGGGAGGAAACAGGTACTTAAACTAATCCTTTCCAAATGAACATATGCAATAAAAATGGAATTAACACCTGTGCAGATAAAATACGTCTGCTGCCTTACACGGTGATGCTCATAGTGCACTTTCAGTTGATCCTAATAAGATTCCTGATAGCTCTGAAAACATGACATCATCTCTGTAGTGGTGCAAGGAACTGCAAGTTAGAAAAGGCTTTACTTCTTCATCTTGTGGCATTGTTTTGTAGATAATTTTCCCTGCTAATAATGAACATGTAGATAATTTTCCCATGTTATTAATGAATTCTGACCTGCAGGAGTTCATAACACTTTTTTCAGAAGTACCTAATACCCATTTTTCATGACAATGTGTTCAAAAGTAATCTCATGGCAAATGAGGAGAAGGAGATGCAGAAAGAACTGGCTCAGAAACTGTGCTCAACAGGCCGGGAAGGGAAAGAAGGCTGTAAAGACCTGGTAAGCGAGTAACAGCAGTTCACATATAAACAAACAAATTATTTTAATAGCTCTGCAACTTGAGCATTCAAATGAATATAATTTCATCCTGGGTAATATCAGCATCTAAAGATCAATGCAATAACAGGATTTTATACAATTTTTAGGTTTCTGGTCCCTAAACATTTTATATCTAAACAAGGCATAACTTAGTTTTTCTCCTCTATTTGGTAGCAATGTCAGTCAGTCCCAAGGCATTTTTGTGGTTTTTTTTTTTTTAATTCCTCTTCTTCACCTTCTTGAAGACAGGTTTATACTAAGAACCATCCTCCGGATTTTTTCTTCATTCTTTAAAATATTAGCTTTTACAGCACAGATCTTGTCCTGCTGGTCTTTAATCAGCTGTTCCAGTTCAGCCAGATCAGCTTTTAATGGTTCTACAGCACTGTCTGTGATGCTGAAAGAGACACAAAGAGCGTAATGTTACTGGAAACATTATGCTGCTTCTGCCTCCAAGAAAAGTATATTCAATACCTGAAAGTCTACAAAGAATTTAAATTGTGCCCACCCTTCCTGAAAGAAAGTTTAGAATAAGAAGCACAAACGCATAGCTAACAACATGGACAGAGAATAACACTGTTCAAGAGAGATCTCCCACAACTCAAGAGTAAACAGTCTCTTCTTGGCTAATCTAGCTTTTCTGATAAAATCTCTTTGCCTTGCAGTTATTTCACCCCACACTATGTCAAGCACTTCTTTAATGTTACCCAGCCAAAAGCTGCAACCACGTGGCCAGGGATGAAGCACCACTTAACTGGGAAACAAAACACAACAAGGACCAGAGAAGCTGTGGATGCCTCAGTTTTGGAAGAGTTCAAAGTTGGGTTGGAGGGGCCTTTAGGCAACCTGATGTAGTGAAAAATATCCACACCATGGCAGGGGAGTTGGACTAGGGAATCTTTAAAGGTCCTTTCCAACCCAAACCTTTCAATTATTCTAAGGACACTCAACTTTTACAGGGCCGTCTAGGTCCTACCACAATACATATGGTAATAACCGTTCCTCTGGGCCTCATCACAAAAGCTTAAATGACAGAAGCAAATGGCAGAGGGGGACAAATACAACTGCTGTGGAGGTTGCTGGCGTGATACCACCTATTCCTTAAAATAAACCAGCAAGCCAGCAGCAAGGCACAAGCAGCTGCCAGCAGCACCAAGCTGCAGCACGTAGAGGTCTGAGGCAAGGTACATGAAAACTGACCCATCACTAACTGCTGACAAGGGCAGGCAATCCCACACTATTAGGGAATTTAATAAATCCCATGCTAATAAACCACCAGTACACTCTGATTAATCTTAAATGAATGGGTCTGTTTGGCTTTAAAACAAATATGCCCCTCTCTGTAATGCTTTGCTGATCTTCAGGAACACTGCACAGCCAGGGAAATGACAGACCGAACTAGCCAGCTGTGGTTCTGAATTACCCACTCACTTTGAGGACTTTAGCTAAAGTCCGCTTCTCAAAATCATTTAGCTTTCGCCTCTTTTCTACCATATTAGCATAAATCACAAAAAGCATCGCTAGAAGTTGCACTAACATTTCCCCAATGGGAACCTTCAATTATTTTTCACAGAAACAATGAAAACAAGGACATGCATCTAAATTCCAGTACATATGGAAAGCATTGTCTTCTTCATGTCTGATGCTCTGTAATTCTTTTCTGAAGGACTGGACATGCCTTACCATGACACTGATCTGATTAGGAACTCATACAAAACCTTGTGAAATGCTGGGAGATGCTGCGGCAGCCTTAGCTCACGAAAGGGAAGTGAGTGGCTCTGCTGAAGGGATGCTAGCCTGCCCACAGTCTTGCATAGAACTGCTGGCCATTGTAGACCTTGGTTTGACACACATCTGCAAGGAAAAATCAACCAGGTACTCCCTCTCTTCCCCTGCACCGACATCAAGGAAACAGTCTTGTCCTTGGGTACACATTACCTGGGAACTCAGGGGGACATACAAAGCAGCCAAGTATGCACACTCACTGTGCTGGGAAAACAGCTGAAATACAAATTACTTGTTTGGCAAGGCCAAAGAAGATGCACTGAGTAAGCACGCGCTCCCTGTTTCTAGGTGTGGTGCGAAGGTGAGTGCATCAATGCTTCAGTTTCTCCAACTGTAAAATAAAGCCATACACTATTCCATTTCTCTTTGCAGGGGTGATACATTCAGAAGCCAACCAGAGTGTTAAAGCCTGTCAAAGTTTTGGGATAGAAGGTGCTACGTAAGTGCAAGGAATTAACATCATTACACTTTTTATGCGAACCAAAGCCCTAATCCCCACTCCAGCCAGTGAACTAAGCCAGCGGCTGTAAATTTCCAACATTTAACACTTTGCTACCTACCAAGATAGGACTTAGCTAAGAATACCATGCATACTTCCTTCTTCATGAACGAAGCACGTGGATTCAGGGAGCAGCAAATCTATCTAGGCTGACTGTGAATCCAAGAAGATCCATATCTAGCTCATGTTTAAGATCAGAGGATACACAACTGGAAGGGACAATCTGTTTTCAAGGAGCATAGGACACACCAGCGAGACAAGTAAGGTTAAAGAAACTGTTTCTGCATTCAAACTCCTTGTTTCTATTATGAATGTCACCTTCACGCTCATGGCTTTCAAATGTTGGTTTTTAACCTTGCACAGACAACTAACACATAGAAGACACTGAATTCAATGGCACAAAGATAACAGGGTGCGATCTAGGAATCTACTGCTAGTCTGGATTCAAAATCTAGGTTTTTTACTAAGCTCTTCTCCCATTGCTACTTATACATTTGTGAAAAGAAAATTAAACACCGAGCCCTCCCACCTCACGTTAACCTTTGCAACTCTGCTCTCATGTACCCTGTGTGAAATTGAGATGAAAAGGCCTTAAGACTTCAACACTTCAAAAAACAATTCAGAAGGTAAAAAAAATTCCCCAAACCACAACAATGACTGATGACAAACTTGTCCTGAAAAGCAAGCAAAACTCTCCTAAAAGCAGAAATCTGTCTTGAGAGATAAATCAAACTTTCCCTGACCACACTCACCTTTGCTCTTTCTGTAGGGCTTCTGCATGCTGTCTGTTCTCCTGCCGCCACATCTGCAACTCGTTCTTCATGGCATCCATGTCTTCCTGAACATAATCCATGATCCTGCCAAGTGTAAGGGCACTCCGGCATAGAGTCTGAATAGAGACCTGAAACTTCTCAATTTCTTTGGCTACCAAGTCTCTCTCTTTCTTCCTAGCTACCTCTGATACAAAAGGCTTCTCCTAATGGAAAGGATAAATAAGAAAGTATCAAAACAAAGCAAAAACATTTGTTGCATGTGAGGTATTGAATGAAGAATGTTTTATAGACTGCTAACTGTGAAGTATCTGAGAAAATATTTATGACCTTCTGCAATGAAAGAGAACAAACAAAGCAATGGTCTAGCAACAGATGAGCAGGAAGCATACCATACCCGAGTCACTGCTGCTTCAGAGGACTGCTACAAAACTATGCAACAGCATCAGCTTTCCAGATCACAAGCGCACAAAAGTAAAATTAGCATTTGATCCTATAAATGAACTCACTGTTGTTCTTGTTCTCAACACAATCTTTCCCAAAGCAGTGGTTGTAGGGGGTGGAAAACCTCCTTCACATTCAAGTCATGGTTTATTTCAACCTACTTCTATATATTGAAAGAGAAATTTCTGTGGCTTAGTGTGGCATAATTAAACAGAACCTCTCAACAGATAGGTAACACTTTTGTTATCAAGCTGCTGCTGCCACTGGCTGCCAACACATTTGCTGTGCTGTAAATCGCACTTCCATCCATCCTCCTCCAAGGCTGGACCATCACAGCCATAGCTCCATAGCTCTGCACCAGGACTTGGTAGACTGGTGTTTACTCAATACTGCTGCAAGTCACAGCACATAATGGCACTGCAAACAAGGCATGTTAAACTCTTGAGGAAGATGACTATGAAATCTGAAAGGCAGTAATTGGGAGAAGCAGAAGCATCCCTGCTCATCATGTTACAGGCTACTGCCCCATGAATGTACTGGACCTGCTTGCCACAGTGCTACTTAGGAGCTACAGCCGATGCTATAGAGTTCTAGTTCTCTAAATCACTCCCTTCAAGATGCTTCTCTACCTCCCCTGTGTGTATCTGGATTTCCAGCTCCTAATACTGGTCCTAATAATAGCACTTCATGCCACATGGCTGAAATAGATGGCGGTTACTTCATGCCTTGTACTTCTGTTAACAGTGGTTGTAAAATCACGCAAGCTGCAGATGTGGCCTCAATAAACTCCGCTACTCAGAACTAACTTGGTCTCATGCACACTTCCCTCATGTGCAGCCTGCAGTCTCTCTGGTCTCTCTCCTGAAGCCTCCTCACTTACTGCAAGCTGAATACAGGGAAAGTATTGTTTAAGCAGCGAAGTCATGAAGAGCAAAAGGATCCTGTAAAAAGGGCAGTGATGCCATATTAGTGACACACTGTAATAATCTTATTGCAGGAAAGCTTTTCCTGAAAACCAATCATCATTAAAGAAACGTCTGATGTTTTTTTTTCTCCCCTATCAAGAAAAGCAACCTAACTTTTCTTTCTTTCCAATAGCCCTACAGGTTGAATTTGCAACCCAAGTTTTTCTTTAAAACACACAAAGCTTTAAGTATAGTTTATTTAAAGTAATTTGGTCATTTAATGTATGCCAGAAAACTAGAAATGTCTGTCTCTACCATCCCAACCACAGGATTAACTGATTTCTAAGCACAGTTCCTAGAAGCTACATATTCGCAGAGGTGGCAGTGTCCTTCTCTCATGCTGGGACACCGTATCTGCCATCCTGTCCCCTCTTACCCTCCTACCCAATTGGCCTGTCTTCCTGTGTGAGCCGTGGCCTGTTTGTTCAGCTGCATTTGGAGGCAGCAGGGACTACTGCCAAACGCATTTCAGCAGCCCTTGCCTTACTGATGAACTCACACATATATGTATATATATTTATTAGAAAATACTTATAAAGATTTGAAGGCAGAGATTTACTTATGTCTGATGCTTGTATTTTACCACACACGCGGCGCATGAAAACTGTGGGACTTTTGAGTTTATTGCAATTTTATAATATTAAAGTTGCTTAATTAGGAACTGGGCATAAGTGAAAAATGCTGCCGACCTCGTGACCTTCACTTCCTAAGTCAATTCATGCATGCGGGCTAAACTGTTAAAAATAACACTCGTCTTAGTTCCTTCTCATTCAACCCATACCTCTCTCACAGAAGCAGGTGTTTCATTATACTACATTACATAAAACATGTTATTTAGATGCTTTCTGGAGCCATCCATGTGTTTGCTATCCTTTACAACACAAAGATGAAAGCACTGCTTCTTGATCCATTTCATCCCCCACAAACTGGTGAGCACACGCATTCCAAGCAGGGCTGGCAAGGGTTGAGCAGTTCTTGTCCCCTGTATCTGTCTCCTCCTTGACCAGCCTCGGAGCACAATAGCCACTGGCAGACCCATGGACGTCATCAGCTTTCTCTCCAATACCGATCTTGCAGCTCCTCCTAGAAAAGAGCTTTTGCCCAGGTGTGCCTGAAGGCACAGATGATAGGGCAGGGCCCTCCACATCAGCCATTTACTAAGGCTCAGCACACATCTCAGGTTGACAGGAGTTTCTCTCCTGGAAATATTTTTTTGCCTCACTTGCTGCAACTAGCAAACACATACGAACAGATCCACACACTCACAGTGTTTCAAAACCCTTTGCTCTGTTTTCCCAGTCATTGAATCACAGAATAGTTAGAGTTGGAAGGGACCTTAAATACCATTGAGTTCCAACCCACCAGCCATGGGCAGGGACACTCCCCATTACACCAGGTTGCTCAAAGCCCCATCCAGCCTGGCCTTGAACACTCCCAGGGATAGGGCATCCACAACTTCTCCGGGTAATGTGTTGCAGTGTCTCACCACCCTCACAGGAAAGAATTTCTTGCTGATATCTAAATCTCCCCTCTTTCAATTTAAAACCATTAGCCCTCATCCTATGGCTACATTCCCTGACAAAGAGTCCCTCTCCAGCTCTCCTGTAGTAGGCCCTCTTCAGATACTGGAAGGCTGCTATAAGGTCTCCCTAGAGCCCCAGCTCTCTCAGCCTGTCTTCATAGGAGAGGTGATCCATCCCTCTAATCATTTTCTTGGCCCTCCGCTGGACTCGTTCCATCAGATCCATGTCCTTCATGTTTTGAGAACTCCAAAGCTGGACACAGTTCTCCAGGTGGGGGTCTCATGAGAGCAGGGGGGCAGAATCACCTCCTGTGACCTGCTGGCCATGCTTCTTTTGATGAAGCCCAAGATGCGATTGGCTTTCTGAACTGCCAGCACACACTGCTGGCTCATGTCAAGCTTCTCGTCCACAATACTTCTTCCAGCCATTCTGCACCTTGCTACGTGCTGAGTTTCACCAAAGCCATACGTGAAACCATAGCCTTAATTCACACACCATACTTTCCACACATAATTGGAAAGTTAACTGGGAAGACAACCACTCTCAGTTCAGCAGCAGAGCATAACTGTATCAGATCCAATCGCTTCCCAGGATGAAATCCTATTGCCTTGTTCTTCCTCTCCTCCTAAGTGTATCACTTACCACGTTCTTCCCCGCCATCCGTTATAAGAAGCCACAAACAAGAGATAAGGAATTTGTTTCAAATACAACTATCTCAGACGTGGGAAGAATCAGTCAGTCCGTTATCTGAGGATATAGTTGGGTGTGTGAAAACCTAAAGAATGCTTCATTTTTCTTTTCCAAATGCTGAGTTCATCATTTTATGTAATGTTTTTGTAAAGCTGGTGTGACCTCCCTGATACCTAGACAGTCCAAGTAGCCACACTTCTCAACACCAGCAAGTATGGTATGAAAATAAAAAAGACTGAGAGAAATTGTAGTGACAGGACAAGGGGTAATGGTTTTAAACTAGATGGGAGATTTAGATTGGATATTAGGTAGAAATTCTTTCCTGTGAGGGTGGTGAGGCACTGAAACAGGTTGCCCAGAGAAGTTGTGGATGCCCCATCCCTGGAAGGCCAGGCTGGATGGGGCTTTGAGCAACCTGCTCTAGTGGGAGATGTCCCTGCCCATAGCAAAGCAGTTGGAACTCAATGATCTTTAAGGTCCCTTCCTGCTCTAACCATTCTATGATTCTAAGTGAAAATCCCACAATTCCCTAAACACACAAGCCAGAATTGTATACTTGAAAATATAGATACAGCTAACAATTTGAAATATTCCATGCTAAAACACATAGCTACTTGAAAATCTCGAGTGGAAATAAACCACCATGGAATATTTTCTATGAATCAGGAAGATGCGCTTAAAGTATATTAGCAAATATTCAAAAATAACTTTAGTGTCCCAATAGCTTCAGAATTGAACTCTTTGTGCAGTTCAATTATTCAGAACTGACATAAAAAGGACAAAATACTATCCCATTCAAAGTTATTTTAAGTACTGAAACACATTACCACTAGCAGTCTATTAAATACTATTCAGACTTAAACAAGTACATCAATAGACTTGTTGAAAAACCCTATGTCTTTGAAACACATACTATAAGATACCAAAGTGATGTAAGAACAAACATGCAAGATTTTTTTAGTGTATCTCTCTAAAGGAGAAGCGCTTAATTTCAAGTTCCGAAGAAAAATTTCCCAACACCTGAAGGTGCAATAGCTGAACTGGTGTATTGTAGTCCCTCCTCACATGAGTTAAAAAATAACCATCAATTCTTTCTTTCATTTCACTAACACTCGTCCTAACAAGATGCCATGTTACATTTCCTGCAAACTACAAAAAGCTGAGCTCAGGACAGAGAATTATCACCATGAAGCACTCAAGCTTTGCCATCTACTGCTGATCATAAGTAATTAAGGGGGAGGGGAAGCCATACTGTTTGTTCTCAGTCTCATAGTTACAGTTATGGGTTAAAATCTATGTGGGACTCTTTTAAATCACTAACAATTATGGCAGATGGTTTATTACAACAGGCAACGTGGGTGGTAAGAGTACTGAATGCCACGTTTCATTTTGCACAAACATGTAACAGGATATATTCAGTTTTAAGAAAAACGCCAGAATGAGAATTGTTCCAGCCTATTTAATTAGGACATACACCTCAATGAACTTTCCTTTCACAAAAGCCAAGAATTAATAAATTATCCCCATATAAAAAACCTATCATTTCTGTAGGCCCAACACACTTCCTTTCCTTCATGTTTTTCATAAGGCACCAAGATAAATGTTTATTTTGGATTCCTGGGAAAAAGTCTGCCTTTCCCATTACCTCAATGTGAACAGAACACAATGTGGAATTGGATGCAGGGACCTGAGAAATTAAAAAGAGGGATTTTTTTTTTTCATCAATAAAGGGGAAATTATCAACAGGGCTCCAGAAACCACCAGAATTGACTTGTATTTCATTTGCCCTCTCTAAAGCAAATGGCAGAAATACTGCACTGTGCACAGCTTCATAAAAATGGATCATTCACAAGACATCCACTTCCGATAGCTGGGCTGTTGATGGCATTTGAAATGCCTGACGTCTACTAAGCTAAAGATGGGATAAGGTATTTCCGTGCACACCCTCCATTGGAAAAGTTTATTTCTAGAAACAGTATTTACTTACTTTTATATACCTTCTCCTTTGTATATTTTTTTAATTAGCAGTTTTAAATATGAATCAAATTAGAACAAACATCCATCAAGCACTTTATAGCTTCTACAGCCCCTTTTAACTATTATATTATGTCCCATTATGAAAACAGACCCAAGTAATCATAGTTTTATTGAGCTATACCATTTCCCCCCTACCTCTTTCTATAGGACAGGACACAAACTTCATTTTGGACAAGTAATTTTGATACATTCAATGCAAAAACATGAAGGTGGGTTTTTTTATTGTAAAAAATATTTTTTGATCATAAAGAGTGTTTTCTTTTCCTGGTTTTTACAGAGTCTGCATTTTAAGTAGACTGTAACTATCCACCAGGGATCACCGTAAGAAACTCTTTCACAGAAACACAGGGGAAACAGTAAATGTTAAATCATTTCAAATGAACAGGATGCTTTTTCTGCTTATGCCAGGTACCAAGTTCAGTAACAGGCCAAGGAATCAATCAGAGGAACAGTGTTCTTTACCATTAGATTTACCACAGTTAGTCTGACCTGCTTCTGAGATGGAAGAAAAGGATAGCTTTTAAAGGGAGCTTTTTAGTTCTT
>VZRU01006932.1:53454-101108 GCA_013398155.1 Pedionomus torquatus | reverse complement strand
TCTTTCCCCCTCCTTGCTTAGTTATTCTTTGTGAGTTAATTTCCTTTAGTGCAGGGCTTTGGTCACTTGCCAGACTTTTTTTTTTTTTTTTTTGGTGGGTAGGGGGCAGAGAATGGTTTGTTGTTCCCCACCACCCCACCACATTCACATTGGATAGTTCTAAAAAGAGCTGGATTGTTCAGATGCACATAAACACTCCACCTCAGCCCCCAGAGCCAGTCTGCTTTACCTCACATTCAGTCCACGTTGGGGAAAAGTCAGTTCATAAACCCTCACATACTTGGTGCAGTATTGAGCACGCCAAACAGAATCCTATGACTCTGACCACAAGCATGCCAAGAGACAGCTTTAGCAATAATTAACTATAGCAGATAGTACTCATTTAGCCATAATGGCATACTGGGTGCCAGTCCTGCCCAGCTTTCCTTTTCTGCTCACACTTCTGAAACTCTGGGTCCATGACCTCCTTTCTCTTGAAACAGCAGCTTCTTTCCTGTTCAAAAAAAGTTTGCAATAAACATGTTCCTTGTGTTAAACAACTGCTTTCACACTAATCTATGCCCCAGAAGAATAACCCAGCCAAATCCATTAATACGCTTCTTAAAATACACAAAAGTCACCTGTACTGCATCCTCCAACACAGTGCTCCTACCCAACTGATGCACTGTATCCTCTCCTAGGGGTGGAAATCACAGCTGTCTCACTGCACTTTTATATGTCCTTTTTTTCTGTTTAACACATCCACGTACTGTCACATATTGTATTTTACACTGAACCGACAAGCGAGAAGAAAAGACCACACAAAGGAGCCTTGATATCAGGAATATTACAGGAATGATAAACCCCCCCTGGTTCCCGTGTTTACAGGTTGTGACACAGGTGGTTTTTTTTTTTCCCTGAAAAAATGGGCAGTAGTGCAAGAAGGACACTCATGCATACACTCATTTAATTTAAGCTTTGTGGTGCTTGTCCGTAACCAGACTGCTGGGTAAAGTTTTGAGGAATTGTATGCTTTCACTAAAAATTTCTCACTGCAGCTTTATTCAGGTCACTGGATTAACATTGCATCATCATAAACAGAGCTGTCACAAAAAAGATGAAAGCCCTTCTGCAGGTAACTCCTATTAAATTTTACTGTCAGCATTTCTTATGACATATTAAGCTGGCAGGATGCTGAGAAGCTGTGGTCTTGAATGGTGAGCCTCTTCAAAATACTGAAACTGAGGGACATGTGAATACATCTGGTTAACATGACACATTACTAATTGCATTGACTGGAGGGGACACCCAACATCATGCAGCTGATGTATTAACATAAAAATCAATGACCTAAAGAACTTAAAGCAAACAGAATCAGCAATGATTGTATTTGTTCTAAGCTTAGAAGTAGATATTTAATTTAATACATTTGTAATTAAAGTTAATATTATCCAGGTGCTAAGCTATTTAATATCACTGGTTCCTAGCACAAACCTCAAAGCTGTTTCTTTTCTGAAGCCTGTGAACTGTGTTTGGTAGTGCAAAGATGGGAATTCTGTGATCCCACTTGCTTAAACTATTTAATAACCTGCCTACATTTTCCATACATCAAATAAATGAAGTGGAATATAAAATGTAACATCTGTTTCTTTCTCTGTACAACATCAGAGGCTTAGTTTCTAAACAAGTACATTAAGGAAGTGTTTTTAGGAATTTGTTAAGCTGAACACAGCTAATCAAGACAGCAAAAATCCTGTGTATTTCCAAAATGACCTCTTTGTTTGACCTGAAAATTCTGTATATTATTTTAAGTTTCTGCATATGCAAAACTTAGATGATGAAAGTCCCAGTCTTCTTTTCTCTCCTCTTCTTTTTCTTTATTAAAGCTTCTTATTTTAAGAATACACCAAACGCGTGTTTGGGAAACACAGCACATAAAAAGTTTCAGAGGAATGCTTTTAACACAAGTAAGTGCTCTGCAGCAATTAGCAGTTAGAAGTAAAGGTGCAAAACAGAGTTCAAGAGTGCTACATTTGGATTAAGTATTAATTTACCACCTTCACATAATTTCTAGTTGATTAATCTACAATAAATCAGGTAGATCCACTGAACTTTTTTTGCTGAGTATTTGACTTAGTAAAATATTAGCCAAAAGTTTCAGAAAAACTACAAACTTTTTTTTTCCTCCCTCTATTTTCACAACTGGCAGAAAAACAAGACTTAAAAGACTTATGAATATAACTGGGAAAATATTTCACAGAATCACAGAATGATATGGGGTTGGAAGGGACTTCTGGAGATCAGGTAGTCCAATCCCCCTGCCAAAGCAGGTCCTCCTAGAGAAGGTTGCACAGAAAATTTTCCAGGTGGGTTTTGAATGTCTCTAGCGATGGAGATGCCAACACTTCTCTAGGTAGCCTGTTCCAGTGCTCTGCCACCCTCATGCTTAGATGAAACTTTATGTACGAGTTTGTGCCCGTTTCCTCTTCTCCCCTCACTAGGCACCACTGAAAAAAAGACTGGCCCCTTCCTCTTGATACCCACCCTTGAAGTATTTATAGGTGTTGATCAGATCCCCCCTCAGCCTTCTCTCCATCAGTTCCTTGTCCTTCCCAACTGGGGAGCTCAGAACTGGACACAGTACTCCAGATGGGGACTCACCAGGGCAGAGTAGAGGGCGAGGATGACCTCCCTTGACCTGCTGATCACATTCTTCCTGATGCATCCTAAGATGCCATTGGCCTTCTTGGCCATGAGGACACGTTGCTGGCTCATGGTCATCCTGTTGTCCACCAGGACTCACAGGTCTTTTTCCTCAGAGCTGCACCCCAGCAGGTCAGCCCCCAACCTGTACTGCTGCATGGGGCTATTCCTCCCCAGGTGCAGCACCTTACACTTGCCGTTGTTGAACTGCATAAGGTTCTTCCCAACTCTCCAGCCTGCCCAGATCTCACTGGATGGTGGCACAGCCTTCTGGTGTCAGCCACCCCTTGCAGTTTTGTATCATCAGCAAACTTGCTGAGGGTACATTCTATCACTTCATCCAAGCCATTAACAAATATATTGAAGAGGACTGGACACAGTACTGACCCTTGGGGGACCCCACTTGTTACGGACCTCCAATTAGATTCTGTGCCACTGATCATGGCTCTCTGAGCTCTGTCTTTCAGCCAGCTTTCAATCCAACTCACTGTCATTCATCTAACCCACACTTCCTAAGCTTACCTATGAAGATGCTCTGGGAGACTGCGACAAAAGCCTTGCTGAAGTTAAGTTAGACAACATCCACCACCTTCCCCTTATCAATCCATCCAGTCATGCCATTATAGGAGGCTTTCGGGTTAGTCAGATGTGATTTCTCCTTGGTGAATCCATGTTGACTACTTCTGATAGCTTGCTTTTCCTCCAGATGCTTTGAGGTGATGCCCAGAATGAATCCTTCCATCATCTATCCAGGGATGGAGGTGTGGTTGACCAGCCTGTAGTTTCCTGGGTCCTCCTTGCCCTTTTTGAAGACTGGGATGACATTGGCTTTCCTCCAGTTCACTGGCACCTCACCTGTTTTCCAGGACCCTTCAAAGGCAATGGAGAGCGGCCTAACAATGACTTCTGCCAGCTCCCTCAGCACTTGTGGGTACATCCCATTAGGACCTTGCAGATACCAGTGTACTTAACTGTTCCCTAACTTGGTCTTCCTCAGCCAAGGGTAAGTCTTCTTCCATCAGACTTTTTCTGTTTCTACCAAAGTGCAGGACTCCTGAGGACTGGTCTGAGCAGTAAAAACTGAAGAAAAGGTGGCATTGAGCATTTCTGCCTTCTCTGCATCCTCTGTCACCGTGGCACCTGTCTCATTTAACAGCAGACCTACATTTTCTCTTCTTTTCCTTTTGCCTCCAATATACTTGAAAAATACCTTACTTATTGACTTTGACATCCTTTGCCAATCTTAATTCCAAGGAGGGCTTGGCTTTTCTCGTTCCATCTTTGCATACTCTAACGGCATTTTTGTAATCTTCCCAAGTGATCGGTCTCTTTTTCCACTCAGTGTAAACTTTCTTCTTTCACTTGAGCTTTTTCAGAAGCTCCCTGCTCAGCCACACAGGTCTCCCACTTTCCTTGCCTGATTGATTTTTTTTTTCTTAGGGATGCACTGACCCTGAGCTTAGAGAAATAAATTTAATTTCTTTTGTATGTATTGAATAGTTCAGCAAAATAAGGGAAGATGAACATTCTTACTGACAGACACAAGGATAACCTTCATTTCATCTGATGTAACTTCCCAAAGCAAGTATTCTTTCAAATTTTCAATGGACTTTTGGTTATCTTACTCCAAAATACAGAAGTAGAATTACATTTTATTCTCCAACACATAATACGTTTTGGAATTCAGTTGCATACTGATGTAAAGATACTTCTTCTGGAGAGTGTGATGGAAAACAAATTAAATAAAAGAGCTGACAGTCTGGGGAGAAATGGTCAAATCCCAGACTGACACTGCTTCCCAGCAGACTGCAGAGCTAGACCTGGCACAAAACTTACAGCCATTTGAACACAGGACACTGGCCAGAGTTCAGTGACCCATTCTCCCAGTCCCATCAACATAGACATGGTTCCACTTGTCTGCCTAGAGCACTTGGCAAGAATAAGTCACTTCTTTTTAATTATTTTTGCTGCCTTTCTCCAAAGAGATTCCACAGACCAGTTACTATTCCTCCCAAAATTGCTAGTCTGCAGTCTCACAAGAATTAATCTTGCCACTGGCTTCCATGTGATGTTAAGAACACCCCTCAGAGATGAGACATGCTCAGGATGCTGGGGCCACACTAGCATGCCAGACCCTCACATGTTACTCTCTGCTTATTTGGTCCCTGAAACATTCCCAGAGGGAACATCACATTGGAAATGCATTTTTCACTTCTACTGTCTCCTGCCTCTGTCCTCTAAAATAAATTCCCAAGATTCAGATGTCTCCAGCTAATGTTTTCTGAACTACATCTGTTAAGTCCCAGTCACTAACTCTGAATACGCTTCTCTCTGAATGGCAACAACTTCCTCAACATAATTTGAAAAGCAGTAGCAGCAAAGAAACCTACTGCAGTAGCAGCCAGCTGCTTGGATGCAAGATCAGATGATATTCCAGGAGCTTAGCATTGTATGCAGGCTTTCACGTGATGGACTAGAAAGTCAGCACGTTTTTTTTCCAGAATTAATTGTCTATTATCAGCACTGCTAACACAGATCAGTACTACAAAAGATGCAACAAAAGACAAACAAGGACTGAATTTCAGAGACTCAAAACAGGCAATGGGACTAAACGGTTACTGTAAAAAGACACGATTGCCTACATGCATTAAAAAAAAAAAAATAATCTAAGGGGTTAAGAGGGAATAATTTTAGCTACTCTTACTCAGAAACAAATCCAGAAAATGTAGCACAAACACCAGAGGAAGCTTCCCAAGCACGTGCAGTTTTGTAAACCCTCCCCTATTGATCCTTTCTATGTCCAGTGTTTAAGTTGACAGAACACAACACTGAACAGTACAGCTTATGGCACAATTATGTGCTCAGGGAAGACATTATTAAATGAGCTACTAATGCTGTCCCAAAACTTAGTCTCAAGACTGATGTTTCAACAGCACCACCTAGTTATAAAACCAGGAACAGCTGTATCTCTTGTTCCTGCAAGCGCCAGCTCAACATGCACTCCAGTAGGGAACTTTGGAGCTACTGCATAAACAGTAATATCAATTTTGAAACCTTCTTTTTTACACAGTTATGTAAAGACATAACTTATTCAAACAGGCAAATTTTGACAGACACATTCGTTAAAAATAGCCAACAGTGTTTCAATGATCAGTACACATATGCTACAAGCTGTACTTTCATAATAAATGGTATCTAATACAGTAAATTGGATAAAGCTGTAACGATTCATAACAGATTATGAACAGGAAAACTAAAGATGTATTGCTATTTTAAGAATTAATTTCCTTCTATAATCTCAGCCTTTGCAATGCATGAAAGGAATTTTCTTCCAGCCAAGCAGACCCAGATCTCATATACTCCCAAACTTCATATAGGAAGATGCTCCCTCAAGAATTACCATCCCAATTTTCTGAACTTGCTGGGGAACGAATCAAAAGGCTGGTCTCTGTGGCAGCATAACCCATTACTACTGGACACGGAAGCATGTGGGAGTATCTCTAGGAGAACTGTTGATTTTACCCTTCCAAAATTCCAGTCCTAAAAGTTAAGACTGTGTCACTTTTGTTGCAGATTGTAGAAGCAATTATAAAGTCATACAAACTCTAAATAAAAACATTTTGTGCAAGAGTCTACTTTTTACCAAAGTCCCTCAAGGACTTTTTTCTTTTTCTGCTGCACACTTTGCTTATAACCTATTATTACTCACTGCCAAATTATTACAGTTGATAAAGCTGAAAGAAGCATTCAAGTGGTCAAGGCTTCAAAACTTATTAGCGATTTCAGACAGCTATTTGAAAGAGTTCATGCTCTGCGAAAAGCTGGACTCTTGAGGTCTGGGTCGTAGCATCTTAAAACAGTATGCCAAAAAATAGAACATTCCTGAAAAAGAATATAGGTAGTAAAAAGCTACAATGCTGAACTAGCATTTTAAAAAGTGAGATGTAATCAAAACCAAGGATTTCATGAAAAGCACTTGCCTTTCCAAAACACCACATATTTGTCTGTATTTTTATATCAGCACCCTGCACTGCATTCCTCAGTGCCTCCTCCTCAGCACATCAAACTAGTTCAGTGATTTAGAAACTTTCCACATGGCCAAGGGATCAGAAAAGTCTATCTAAATGCTCTGCCTTTTACTGCTGCTTGTAACGTGACCTTTGCAAAGCTGATAAAACAAGAGCTCTCCAGTAGTTACAGGAAGACAATGAAATCAGGAGGGTTCAAACCTTTTGTCAGGTAAAACAACAACAAAATACACAGCAACAACAAAAGCAACTTTCCCAACTACTGATTATGGAAAAACTCAAACCACAACAGGTCACTTCATAAATTCAGGCACGAATGCTGGAGTACACTCGGACATTACGAGGGAAACACCTGGTGATATCAAAGTACATTATACAGTTAACAGCACCAGAGATCATACTTTTTTAGACAATGATAATGACTGCTGGGCAATAAGATACTGTTCTTTAGATGCCCAGAGGACAGCTGAAATTTAAACAATAACAATACAGTGAAGAAATGTACAGTGTGCCCTTCTACATCTAGACAAGGCTGAAATCAACAGACTTTGTTCTGGTAAACAGAATAGGTTAAAGAAGACTCCCTGAAAAATTTTGCTGAAATACTGAAAAAAAACCCAAACCCACAAAACTTGAAGGTGAAAAAGAGTGAGCACTACACAGAGAAAGTAACAATATCTGACAAACCAGTGGAGAAAAAAAGCAGCATAACACATCAAGGAGAAAAGCTCGATCATAAATCGAAAAAACAAATTTAAGGCAGAGAAAAGGTTACAACTGCAATACTAAATATTCACAGTTCTTTGAAGGCCGTTACCATCTTACCCTCTCTGTTGTCTTTGATGATTTCTGTGATGCCTCATAATCTTTCTTTGTTTCTAGGATTCTTTTTACAAGCCCACCTGTTGAAAAATTAGCATATTTCTCAGCATTGGTTGGGGTTGGCATTAAAAATCTTATTTTAAACATTCAAACAAAACCAACTGTTCAATTTTTTTTAAAGTAGACAATTTTTAGAGCAACATGAACAGCATTCTATTATGTATCTTAATTACTGAGATACAAGGTATTTGTTACTTGATCTATTTTATCCAGTGTCCTCTAAATCAAACTGTATCATCAGTAGCATTTACTGAATGACTTTTGATACAGAATCAGATCCATGAGCTGTATTAAGACAAAGACTTTTCCTTGCACCCCTCTTTTGAAAGAGTTCAAGAACTGCACATGACAGGTATGGAGAGAAATAAACATATATTTGTTTGCAAGGAATTTTTAGATGCAGATAAATGTATTTGCCTAAATCACATGCAGTGTAACCATAACATGAGCCCTTGAATCAGAATCTGAGGTCAGGAGTAAGCATAGATGTTGTTAAGAACTGGTCCAGCTATTTTTCTAAAAGCTTTTCTTTAATTAGTCTTAAAAAGCCAGTATGGTCTTATAACTCAGAGCTGACAAGCTGTACATGATGCTCTAAGAAACATTAACTTATGACATTCATGCAGAATTTTAAATTCTGCTGATGTTAAAGATGTAGACAAAAATCTGTACTTAACATCAGTTGCAAATCCAGCTGCTCAACATTTGTTTTAAACAAATGTGTTCAGCATTTGGTTTAAACTCATGGGTTTATTTTATATGCATAAATATAAATACATGTAAAAGCCAACATACCATGCTTTTCATCCTCAACCAGCTCCACTTCTGGCTCCTATATACACAGGAAGAGAGCCTTAGTTGCAGTAAGTTGGTACTGCTAAAATATACAACTATTCAAAAACATTCAGCTAGAAGCTAGTTAAACAAGAAAGTTACAAAGTATGCAGAATTATTAAAATTAACGGACCGTTTCCGTCTCTGGCATATCTGGCAGTAATGGTGCTGCCTCCACCACAAACTGGTCATCATCATCAGAAAACTGCTGGTCTATGATCACATTTGAGACTGCTTTATCACCACCATTCCTGAAAGGGATACAAGGAAATGAAAACTTATTAACATCTGTCCAGACCTCCCAAGATCCACCTAGAAGAAACAGCAGTTCCCTCCCTTCCTCCCTCCCATAAAATAAAGCAGCACCAACTAAAAGCACAAACTGTAATTTCCATTCACAGCCCAACTCTGAAAACGGATATCCGTTTCTTGCAGAGTGTTTAGAAGAAAAATAAACATCCTTTTGCTTTAGTGATTGGCACTTACCAGAGATCAGTGGTAAAACATTTTGGTCGTATTTTCAAATGGCCGTTTTCAGATTGCTTTGAGCATGGGATATTTACTGCATATTTCAAAGATACATTCTAGTGGTAGTTTAGATTACTGTTACAAGGTTATCTATTTCAGAGTTCCCAAAGGCAAAAAAAAACCATAACTTTTTTTTTAACCTCCAGATAGTATTATGAACTGTAACTTTTAGATAATATACTGGATTTGCAGAAACAATAAAACTAATAAAGCAGTCTTGAATTTTCCCAGTTTGAATCAATAAGCAGTGAGGTGATCCATGCTAAAGCTGTTGAGCAGCTCATAAGGCGTAGAAGATCTGAGAATACTGTGGCGTGAGTGTTAGAAACATCTGCTCTGAATCTCCCACATTCCTTACCTTTCTGGAAGTAAGACCTCTGTGCTTTCTTGACGTTTTACTCGGGGTGGTGCTGGTCTGGCACTGCTAGGACGGGGAATATGTCTGCAACACCAAAGAGGATTTTTCATTTATACTATAAAAGGAAGCCTCACATGTCCTCCAAAGGAAAGATGTGTAAACACAGTTGAGCTCAGCAAATTAGCTAATGCATAAAGACACTAAAACCAGCCCTAGTATACAATCCAACATGGCAACACTTGCTATCCTAGTAAGAGTCTAGAACAAAAAAATCTAAAAAATGTGTCTTAAAACAAAAAAAGATCATGACTTTGTATAGACCGACCTCATGATTTGTCTCACTAAAAAATAACTTGTATACAGCATAGTTATTTGCTGCTAACAACAATTTTAACATTAACAGTACACACAGCAATGTAAACTGAAAGGAATTATTTTCACAAGTGATACAATTACATAATCCTTCGCTGGGGAAAGAAAAAGTAAATAGCAATTTTAAAAGGCAAGTTCATCTTACCCATTACACCATATTTGTGAAAGTCATGTAGGCAACACAATGCTCTTCTCATTAGACTCCTCCCTCATATTTTAATATACATTATACTTTATGGATTAAGAAAATAAGTCCAAAAATACTTCACCATGTTAAAGTCTTCTTTATAGAAGGAAATGAAAGTGAATAAAGGGAACCATACGTGGGATAATATTTATTATTTGGTACTACTAGCAGAAATATACTGCTCCAAGTTTCCTTGCTATTTTCAAATTGACCGCATTGACTCAAACTATGATGTGTTTGGAGGTAAAGGATAAGAACAAACCTTTGGATGGGCTGAGATGGAAGATCATGAGGTACTTCACCATTTTCAGATACTGCAGGCTTTTCAGGAGCCACATTCTCTGCTTCTCCTTCTATTAAACAAAAAAAACTACAGTATTGGCTGAGCTGGCAAGGCAAATTTAACTTCTCTTGTGACAGTATTTTGAATCTCATCAGCACTATACTTGAATTTGCGCTCATAAAAAAGGAGCCTGGCATTACTCCTCCCAGAGAAGTATACCTCAATGTAATTACCACAACTGTGAGAAGATAAACTTCACCGGTTAAACCTCCAATAAAGCTCTCTTTTTTTGCCTTTTTTTNNNNAAAAGTAGCTTTTTTTTTTTTTTTTTTTTTTTTTTTTTTTTTTTTTTTTTTGATAAATTTGGCTGAAACCATGACAAGAATTTAACAAGGTTCAGAAAAATCTTACATAACCATCAGCTTCTGTAAAAGTCTCATGCCGGCCTACACTTTATAGAGTGACAGTGAAATCCAGCTGGTTCCTCCCCTCTTGCCACAGTGGGTGCATTTATGTGCACATATCTAAAGAAAGTGGAACGTAACTTCAGGGGCGTATGAGTAAATAGCTGAGGCAGGCCAAAACACCCTTTTGCCAAAAAGCTTTAAACATAGTTCTTATTTAAGAGGCTGCCAGGAACTAGCCAGTGAGGATTCCTAAAGGAAGACACAAAGGGAGAATAACTGATATGCTGACAAATCTTCATTTATAAAGAAAAGAAACCAAAACACAATGAAAAGGTTAAGAGCCTCAAGGTCAGAAACAGAATACAAGACTGAAGCAGAATGCAGAAACAATACTCCAAAAGATCCAGGAAACCAAGTTTATTTCACTCAGTTAACATTGTGGGTTTTTTCAACTCAATAAATGATTCCTCCTTTGGAAACTTTCATAACTTCTGTTTGCAGTTAAAGACACAAGAACCCAGCAAGAAGGGACTTGTGATCACTGACTTACAACTACTGCCAAACAGCATTCAACTTAGCTATCTCAATGACTGTTCTTATTGACTGTCATAATTGATTTCACAAGTCAACTGCAAAACCTATGAAATGTGTGAATGACAATTCATCTCTATAGGAGCTTACAGAAAATTAAGGATCATTAATGGACTACTATGCTACACTATGTTATTGAATACATTTGAAAATAAAGAATAGTCAATGTAATATATGGTTCTTATATCATCTGAGAAAGAATCCAATTATATCAATAATGAACCTAAGTGTCCTCATCTCTCATACATTCAAATTAGAAATAAAGGAACAGAAAGTTATATTCCATAACAGATACATTCCAATAGACAAGACAGCTCCAAAAGATTTGAAGGAATTAGTGTGGAAGATGATCTCCCAGTTGTGCAAGGTCACACAAATGTCTTGGCCAACCATCTACATTTCATTAGACTGACACAGCTATGAGGCCCTGAAGGCCACAGGTGGACTGGGAAACAGCCTTTGACCTCCCACATCAACTCTCCTAACTAGGTCAGGCATCTGGATCTGAAGAAAACAAAACCACAGCTTTTTCCTTAAATCTCCTACATTTTGCTTCTATTCCTCCACATATACTGTAACTGGACACAAATACTTCATTAACAACATGTATCTTGGGAGCTATACACAAGCTCAAAAAAAAAAAATGGAGAAATAAGAATGCAGAAGTAGAATGCTCCTCTAAAATCCAGTAAAATGCAAACACTAAGTAAAATTCCCAAATACTTGTAGAAAAAGAAACATGCAGTGATTCAGTTCTTATATAGAATCAGTCACCATGGGATTCAGGCACAGCAGCCTTGCATTTTCTTTGGGACATTGCAAGCACTGGCCTCATTGAACACTTGCATAAGAGTAAGGAAGAAAAGAATATAAAGCAACTGTTTTATCAGGGAACATTTTCCAAATCAGGACATTAACCACAACATGTGATTAAAACACAAGGCAGCAGCTAGATTAAGTGTAAATCACCTCTTTAAATCATTTTGCTTTGTGGATTCAAGTTTGACCCCGAAGCACTCAAGTTAGACTTTCCAAGGCAGTCAATTTTTTTATTATGCCTACCTTTCTGTTTTACAGCAAGTCCTGGTTCAGCTTTCTCCTGCGGTTTAGCAACATTGTCCTCTGAAATCCTATCTGTCATATTCTTTATTTCCACAGTTCCTGTAACAAAACAGTTTATAATCAAATGAAACAAAAGATACAATAAAGATGTAAAATAAAAAACCCATGCTAAGTACCTGTTAAACTAACCAATTCCTTAAGGGCTATCCTAGTTTAATAAATGATTTTGAGTGTAATTACGTAACATTCAAAATTCACAAAGATATTTTAGATAACCCTGGATCGAACTTCTTTCATTACTGCAAACTAATGGCAGCTTCTTCAATTCAGAGATGATTTGCAGATATTATTTATTATCCTGATAACTGGTGAAATGATAAAATATTTACTTAATAAAGTCTAAGTAATTGATCAAGTACACATTATTATTTGTATACTACTTGAAATGCATAATGCACTTCACTATTTCTAATGCTTTAGCTTTAAACACATTTCATACTAAAACCATTAAGAAATTTCAAGCAGCAAAAGCTGATTTCTGGTAGCTGAACTCCACCTCTTGCTGGTAATGCCATACAAGAACCTAGTTCACAAATGCTGCTCACTTTTGATCCTATGTAAAGCAGTTTTATTAAAAAAAAAAAAAAAAAAAAAGAGAGAGACAGATGATTTCGGCTACCAGTTATTGTAAATTAATTCCCCCATTACAATAGGACAATTTTGACAAAAGCAAAGTAATACACAGTGCAAGAAAGGGGAAACATTCAGGTATATATCCAATTTCTGAATTATAAGCCCAGGAAGAAGAGACATTCAAGGTGGAGGGATTTAAAGGAGACATGATTAAGCACCATTTGTAAATCGTTCCTGAGAATCCATATTGAACACACATGGTCAAGAAAAGTTAAACTGTTCATACAGTTTGTCAAGATACAGAGAGAATGAGTAGAATATTTAGCTTTAACCTTACCATTAAAAATAGATACGTATATACACACACAAGCCCTTCACTTGGAGTAATATCTTCAGTTCTCAACATTCTTAAAATGCAGCAGAAGCAGAACAAATTCAGGAAAAGGCAAGATTACAGATATAGAAAAAGCACACGTATTTAAAACGGAGGTATCTAAAGTGCTGCCAATGAACTGAACACAGCACTTTCAAGCCTCCTTACCTGCAAACAGGTAACTGTAATGCAAAGATAAAGAACAGTTTCGTTCACAGGGCCCCTATATACAGTTAGGACACAACTGGCAATGTTTCCACTACTACCAGAACAAATCATAGAGCTCTGCTTAATGCTTGGGTTGAAACATCCAACGCTTCCAAAACAGGCCATGAAACTACGGCATGCAGCATAAAGCTGAATATTTCAGGACGCACAGATCAACAGTGGAGGATCTACCCCATCAGGAGAAGCATATGCCCTAGGAAGCATACACTAAGATACATAGTTCATTGCAGCAGAACTAATGAGTTCTAATAGTTTAGGAGTAGATCAATATGCAGCAGAGACAGGTCAACGAACACTTTCATTTATTTGTGCTGATTAAGGCCAGGATGAGTTGCCATTTTATAAAACCAAAATAAGCATTTAAACAATCACCACCAATCTATACAGCAGTGCTACAAGTTACCCATAAAGTCAAAGCTTAGTAGAAAAGCCAAACCAACAATGGAAAGAGAAGCACTTTACTCCATTTTCATTTAGAAATTAATTCAGTGGCTGAAAGGAAACCCATTTAGATTTAAATTAAAAGCAACTGCCAAGTTTAAAAATAAAATTCAATTCCATGTATCAAACAATTTTTAAATTAGCAAAAAATTATCTCTATTCCATGATACAAGTTTCACTGCAAGGCATGTTGCAACTATAAGAGCAATTATTGCGTGAGTAGTATTAAATGTAACATTATATTAAAAAACCTGAAAAATCCCCCCAAAAATTTCTCAAAAAAACATTAGGAATTTGTTCATAATAGATGAGCAAATGTTGGTTTAAACTGTTCTTAATTACTAGGATAGCAAATATACCTGGTTTTGCTTAAGTAGTCCTCTATGCACAACTGGAGTTTTATTTATTACAAGTTTAGTCATGAAACTAGTCCTTGTGTGTTCTTCTGTTGTGCATTTATTTATCTCCAGTTACTATTAGAAAATACAGAATGTTTAGTTACTGATGACGATGACCAGAGAGACCAATGTGCAACAAGCATCAGTGCAGTTCCAGGTTTTACTACCGTCTCGATAAATTACCGGAGCATTTCTGAGCCTTACTCACCTATTGCAGCTCTGCTGTGTTAGAACAACAAGAGGGCTAATGCCCCAAAGTATTGATCATTTAAGTAAACTGAAATTTGAGTGCATTGGCCTGCTGCATCATAAAAAGAGGATTATTTTAAAATATTTCCCTTAAAGACAAAATACAGCTTAAGTTTTTAACTGTACCTAATTTATCAGAAAAACTGGATCTTGATTTTAGAGGGGCAATCCTATAAAATTGGGTGTGTCTGGTCACTGTAGTTTAGTGCCAGTTCAGGCTATAAAGCAAGTATTCAAATATTGGGAAATAAAAAAATTATAGGATCAGCTAAGGATCCCTAAGTAGTAAAATAAGACTGCATTTAATTGAATCCAGATGGTATTTTTCAGCTGCAAAATTATTAAAACTTCACAGCACATAAGTACATCAGATGTGACGCAAAATTTTCAATTTTCAGGCCCCAACTTCAATTAAGCTCCTAAATCAATGAACATTGACACCCAAAGATCTTTTCCAAGGTATTTAAGGCACCTAAACATCTTTTTAATTTTTCTCCCCAAGTCCTTTTGAAAACACAGCTGTTGATTATTCTGAAAACACTACCCAAGCTCTGATATAACAGTATTTTGCCTACAACACGTGGAAATCTACTAAAACAGAAACCCAAAGAACACATGAATGCTTGGGAAGACACACAGCAACACGCAAGCTCTTTACATAATTAGTAATAATTACACAGACAAATTAAGTGTTTGAAGACCTCCCTGCTTCATTAGTCTAAACAGTACCAGTCTTTAGACTGGATTAGGTATTTTAACAGGTATCAATTCACAGGTGTTACTGAATCCTCTGAACTGAGACATTAAAATTATTTATATACAGCAGCTTCTTCATTAGAAATAAAATATCAGCACCCAGGGCACAAACCCATAGAAAGAAAACTTGGACAACAGCAGATAGTCAGGTCACTGAAATAAGAGTGGGGAAAAAAGACAAATGCAGACAGAAATCAGTTACACTTGTCATTGTATGTTTCTGATTAGCAGCCTGTTTCATTCCTTACCTATGTGTTTCTCTAAACTCTTCCTCTTAGATTTTTTATATAAAGGGCTAGCAGTAACAAGCTTAGATTCCGTTCTTCTTGATGTGAAAGAAGACTTGCCATATTCTAAAAATAATCTACTTTCCAATTAGTATGTAAATACAGTATTTAATACATTTACATACAAAAGCTGGTGACATAATCAACTGCAATGAAGCACCTTAAAAATTACCTACTTATTTGCAAAGTCTGGCACAAACTGTCTATCAATCAGTTAAAACTATTTCAAGACTAAATTTCCACTTAAATCTCAGACAAAGATACAAGGAGAAATGACTAATGCATGTGTGAGACAGATCACAGAACCACAGAATGACAGGGGTTGGAAGGGACCTCTGGAGATCATCTAGTCCAACCCCCATGCCAAAGCAGGTTCACACAGAGCAGAGAGATAAGACGAGATGTTTATTGATTGTATCATTTGTTAAATAGTTCCAGTCAACAAAGACTCCGAAGAAGTTATCGTCCAAAAGCTGGTAAAATGGACTGTAATCAATACAGTTACAGTGTGTAATCCATTAATGGGCAAGCACAGACACCACAGATTTATTACCAAAAGTGACAGTCCTGACAGACTTGGAACTGAAGCAAGGATGAGATGACTGCAGAACTACCTTCGTGTCTGCTGTCAAGACCAGCACAGTCAGGATTCCGTCCAGAGTCTTGGCTCTGCACATTCATCTGGGGCAGTGGCCACACCACTACCAGGGGCAATCCTGGCTGGCACAAAAAGATGGGACTTCTACAGCTTATCATTTCCTGCTGATAATTCCTCTGTAACAAATAAATATTTGTCCTTCCGACCCTAGCACTTTTCAGCAGAAATACAGAAGGGCTTGGTTCCTTGCACTTAGTTGAGCTACTGTGGAAGATGATGTGGGACAGGATTCAGTACTAGTGACACCCAGATCATCTTTCCTGATCCAACTCAAATCACAAGGTCGTAGCCTGACACCAGTTCAGGTGCAATACAGTTGACCACAGCTGTAATGACAGACACTGGAGGAAGTCAAAGATGTACAAAAATGTGCCGTTGTTTCAATATTCAATGGAATCTTCTCTAACCATCAAATTAGCTGCAAGCCAGAGGTTTTGCTTAACACCTTATCTTCACCTGTTTTCCAGCTTAGTCCTGGAGTATTTCAAGTGTCTCAGGCTATGGAAATCACTCAGAAAGCTTTGGCTGGTCTTGAATTCACTTGACCATCTTTTGACTGAAGAAACCTCAGAAAGTATAACAGTGATGTGGATGGTTTAGTGTACTGCTTATCAAACAAATACCCAGGAAAATTCCTTTTTTGGCACTTACCAGTACTCAGTAAATCTCAAAGAATACACCTTTTTCGTTCTGTTGGTTGGGTTTTTTTGATATATATAATATTTTCTTTTATAAACCCAAAATTTCTAAAGACCAAACACTCACTTTGGATTAAATGACCTCAGATCCTTGAGAAATGACTGGAAAAAAAAAATAAATCAGAAAATATCTGGATTCCCCAGCCAAATTTAGGAAGAGCACTCTTCCTAAATAAGCACTCTTCATTAATAACCTTATCAAATTACAAATTCAGGGTTCATGGCTGTATGAGTTATCCCTACAGAAAAGCACATCTTGCCTCATGAAAGTCTTTAATCTTACTAAAACAGATCTTAAGTCTATCTAAAACAAAAATATTGTGCCAAATATTGCTGCACTGCAAACATTTGACAAACCCTTACATGTGGCTTTATGTAAAGGTAACATGCAATAATTTTATCAACTCAGCTATACTGTCCACTAATTCTCAGCAACAGAAAAAAATACAAGTTTTGCAAGGCATATTTGTCTAAACTTGCTAGATTATTAGGCAAATAAACGGTTATTATTAAACTAATAAAAAAAAGCAATAGTTGTAGCTGACCTAAAAAAACCTATTCAGAGACAACAAAATAAATATCAAGAGCAGACTGAATTTCTATCTGGAATTGTGCATGAGGAATGTGAGCAAATTGGACTGCACATCACTTTCTACGTAACTAATCCATGCAGAAAAACTGCCCATTTGATTCATAAATGTAGACTGGGAGTATAAAATAGGCAATGAAAATAATAAACACAGACATTTAGGTATTTATGCTACTCCTATTCAGTAACCGTCCAGTAGATTAAAGAGACATTAAACATTCTCCCTCTAGTTACCTTCTCCTTGAGGTGTGGCACGTTGCCTTGATCCTTTTGTTGAAGGCTGCCTTGATATTCCTGCAGGAGTTTCACTCTTTAAAAAAAAAGCCCACAAATGTATATAATTTTATATAAGAAATACATAGATTTATATGTAAGATTTACATGTATATGCTGCTTATTTATATGTATTATACATCAAAAATATTTACTTATATTGACACACATGTACAAGATGAAGAATGTCAAGTCTATTTTCCTCAAAGTCTACAGGAACTTTTCCTGGATACTTGCTAGCTATTTTCTCTTAAATGAACATATATGATTAGAATTCATTATTGTAAATACAACTTCCAAATGTGAAGGCAGAGCAATCCTTTGGACCACTACTGGTCTTAGGATACAATGCTTAGCTCTCAGTGAGATACTAAAAGGAAAAAGATGGTTACAATCACCTACACATTTCCTCTGGATCCGATACACATTTCCTCTTTAACCTCCTGGTAAGTCTTTTAAATTTCATTTTGACACAGAAGAAAAGACTGAAAAACTCTGAGACTGGACTTTACTCAAATGGCAACTTCCTTGCTAAAGAGGAAACAACCACCTCTGAACATAACTGGTGATTTATAGAATACCACTTTTTGTTTCTGTGTTCTTTATCCCTATAATACATCTCTCCATCTCATTCAAAATCCTGAAATAAATTAAGCGCCCCACAGGATTTCCTCCTTAATGGCTTTTAAGTTTGTGTGAATTAACAGCCCATGCAGCTTGCATCCAAGATTTATTGCCAGCCCTGATGATAATGACCATATTGACAACATAAATGAGAATTACAAATTCTTCCATTTCTATGCAAATGTTAGCATTGTATGTTCCAGTAATCTGCAAGAGAAAATTGTCAAATTACACAATATAAATCATTCATTTTCTGTAATATCTCGCAAATAGGACAATGGACCATACATAACATTACAAAATCTTTAAAAATATAGGATACTGGTATGTATTTTCACTCAAACTGCTTTAGGTGACCATGCAAGAGAAGCAGCTCACCTCTGAAAGCTTACAATCAGTGGCCCTGGAGACACCGACACATGAAGGAGGGAAATGTAAATAACATGTCAAGAACATAGTAAGAAATTTGTTCTGAAGGCAAATGTTGCTTTTTTGTATGTTACAATGCACCACAAGGTCAATAGAAGTTCTTGACAAACAAAGGGAAAATGCTTCTTAACAACAGACAATCACAGTATACAACTGTGATAAACTGAGAAGCTGACCTGTTTGGAGGTGCTTTATAGGAAAAGCAGTCTATACAAAAGTCAGCTTCAACAGGGTAGTGCAGGTCCTTTAGAAACTATATCTCCTTCACCTCCATGATTGTAATCTAACATACATGCTCAGAATTTCAGGTACATCCTATACTTCACAAAAATCTAGCCAAATGGACAGTACGCTTTCCTGCATTGACATAAAGCAGTTTTCACCTGCATTCTCTTCACTGCACTATTACAAGTATTATCTGACCGATAACCAGAGCTATCAATATTTTTGTTTTGCTCTTTAGAAAATACTGACATATTAAAAAGAAAAACAGACAGAAGTCCAAAATGCATAGCTAATACTTAAGTGGTTAATCTTAATTACTACCATCTTTCACAGTCACACCACTATGCAAAGAGAAACAGTAAAGCTCACATACCATCAGTCTGGCTCTACAGGCCTACAGGCCACATCTGGTACATACAAACTTCAGCAGCTCTTTGGGCAATGTAATTATTAGCACAGGTGGGAAAGAAGTTGAGAATAGCTGCTGAGGCTTCTGGAGGAGTGGATTCAGTCATTTATTTATGTCAGGTAGTGACTACAAACACCAATTAACATTTCGTTGAGCCACACATGCACACTGGCAACAGGTGCAAAGAAAAAGCTAAAAAGTAATTGCTATGGTAGCACACAAACACATAAATCCCACAAAATTTACGATTTCAGTTTTTCCAAAGGGAGATAAAATAGGTCATTCTTTTTCTTATAAATTCAGAGGCTACAAGGCTTTGAAAAGTAGTCACTGGAGCCATTAAAAAAAATAAATAAATAAACCTTACACTTCATCTCACACCATTCTGGAAAAAACATATTAAAGTGGAATCCTAGATGGATGCATCCACATCTCCCAGTTTTGAGAAATTACATTTCTATGCAGAGAGGATAAAGCAGCCTGCTGTAAATTGTCCAGTCTGCTGCTTTGTCCTCATTATTAACCTTTACATAGGTTAAATTCTACTTA
Organism: Pedionomus torquatus; assembly: GCA_013398155.1. NCBI lineage: Eukaryota > Metazoa > Chordata > Aves > Charadriiformes > Pedionomidae > Pedionomus > Pedionomus torquatus. Next base: position 81,075 of record VZRU01006932.1, on the reverse strand, counting down.
AAGACATAAGAAAACAATCATTTGTAATGTTTCAGCAGGTCAAGAAGAGGAATATGCTTTGAAAAGACATCCTGCCAAACTGTTAATTCCTCCCCCTGTCCACACAACAACCAACCTCCACATTCATGAAAGGATGTCATGAACAGTTTCTATCAGGGACTTTTATACTGCTCCCATAAAGAATTCAGTCAAAGGCAGAAAAAAAACCATATCCACCTGAGCAAGGGAGGAGGACAACTCACTATATAACTTGGCCACTGGGATTCTCCCCATCAAATTCATCAGATCCAATAATGGTTCACTAATAATAAACAAGAATTAAGTCTGTGAATTTAGTTCAATTAACCCTCCGCAATACTTTTCTTCTGATTAGATCCATAGTTCCAGTTGAATGTTTTAATGATGGATTTCTATTATATAAGCCAATTATGAATAACTGACACCAAAAAGGGAGGCTCATTCACAGCACTGGAACAAAAAAATATTTGAGCCACAACCAGCAGATTTCCATGGAATGATCCTCTCTACTACTCTTAAAGCAGTTATGGAGTTATGTCTTTTTTTTCCCCTAAGCACTAATTGCTTCATTATATATTACAGTTCCAATAGAAATCAAAGTTCATTAGATATGACTTAGAAGCTGATTCAAATGACCAGTTCCAGAACAACATAGTTTGTAGGGCAAAACCAAAAGTCATTATAGAGAGGCCAAAAGTGACAGGATATTACAAAAATTTTTAGCCAAGAGTTTCAGCAACCATCTGTAAAATGGAAGAGACTTTTCCAATGTGTTTGGCCTTAGGGGTAATCACATACCAGTTCTGTGGCCACTTTCTTATAAACAGCACCATACGCTCAGAAGCTCTATGACCTGAATAATTTCTTGTCAAAGGACAAAGTTATCTTTATTATTTAGAAGGTCAATCAGTCATGCTGCGAAGCATCCATTTTAAACAAGACTTTTACCTGAGATGGACTGAGAGGTAACAAATACAACTCAACTCGCTCTGATCACAGTGCAGCATGCGACAGCTAGCCTTGAAGCAGCAAGTAGTCTTCTTCCAATTACCATGTGTTAGCCAAATGTCTCTTCTTAACTTCTCTTTATACTTGCTTTCTTTTAGTTCCAGAAAATTATGGATACCCACATGACGACAATTAAATCGTGGGCAACATATAGAGTTTCTTTAGTATCAGAAAAAATAAATTTAAAAAGAACCCCAACACTCAATCTGTCAGAATCTTAATAGGATTTTAAGACTGGCTTCTAATAACTGTAAGAAAAATTGTATGAGTACAGGGAGAAACTTATTTAGGCTCCTAACCTCACAGGAGCAAAGCTAGGAACTACAAGTCACAACTTTGCTGTGACTTTGCATACATCCAGAGTATGAAACAAAAACAAAACAAAAAACCTAAGTTAGTTTGTTCTCTAAAGTAAATGCAGCTTAGAAGCCAATCAGCCTAAATATTCCACAGACACATCAAATGAAAAAAAGTTCTCATTGACTAATGCTTTTTCCATGCCCTTACACTACTAAGCAGTGTGTCTGAAGAAAGGTCTTAATTCAAATATGGAAGAAGCAAGATGAAAAATAGCTTATTACAATGGGAAGCCACGTAAGACTAGGCTTGGAAGAAAGAGAGCCTGTGGCTTCTCTTGTGGAAAATGAGGATAATGAGAGCAGGCCTAGGAGCTAGGGCAAGTGGACAAGTGAGTCTGACAAGAACAAAGCAGAAGAGAAGGATAATCCTTGGGGCAAGAAAGGTGACAGATTTGGTACTGGGATATCACCCACTGCTTGGGAGGGGCCGCTTCAAATTGTTTCACTTGTACACATTTACAAAAAGCTAAAAAGAGATGCTTAATAAAAAGATTTATTAATCATGCAGCAGAAACTAAATGATTCAATACTTTTCATGTGCATAAAGACATTTTTTTTCCTTCTTTTTTACACACTTGTTTCACTGCCATGTGACTTAAATGAAGTTACAGTAGTTTACATCAGGATAAATCTCTGGAAATAAAGGCATTACTCTGCTGTGAAACTACTGTGAGGACAAGAAGATCAACCTCAGTCCATTAGATGTACTTTCCAATTATTTCATGCTGGAATTTCCTCTAAATCACTTTGTGCAACTATCCAGCTCTAAAAATTCATTAGGAACATTTTCATTTCATTTCTCTCTTCCACAGTCTTAAGAAGATGACCATTTGTCATGCACTGGTCTAAAGCGTGTGTTTTCATCACCTAAAAACTAAGTACTGTCTACTGTTACGCAAGCAAGTAGATGAAAAGCATGTCATCTAGATTTAAGATAATAAGCCCACATGCTTTGGAATCCCTCCCAAAAGCACTTAAGACGGGAAATGAAACTTTACTGCCCTAGTGTATTATTGTGGTGCCCAAGAGCACTACGATAGTTTGAGATGAGGCTCAGAATTTCCATTAGAGACCCAGTTTGCAGGAAGTTTAACTTGGCCATGAATATTTGCTTCAAGCTAAAAACTATTTTATAAGCTCTCCCTCCAAGTGCCAATAATTTACAAAGTGTTGGATTTCAGTCAAAGAATAGCTATAAATTTGTCATCTCATGTAGAAGACACGATGATGTCAGTGGCCCATAGACTCTCAACAGAGACTCTTATTAGACTTGGGATCCTGCCTATGTTTTCCTAGTCTGAGTTGCTTTAGGTTAATTTATCAGAGTCTCGCTCTTTAAACATTTAGCCATATGGCTCCATAATTCCCCAGATTGCCTCAGGTCATCAGGAAGCAGCAGATGCAGACACAATGGTATCACAAGCAATAGCTACTGTTCAAAGACAAATCACCAAGTTGCTATTCTGCCCTACCATCAGCCAGCTGCAAAACACAACCCTAGACACAACATTGGACTAATTTTCTTTCCAAAACAGTAACTTGTATCAAAGTACTGCCACCCGCCCCCAAAAAAAAAAAGAAACCATTTTCCAGGAAAGATTCAGAGGAATAAACAGCAAACTTTGAACAAGTATTTTTCCTGACATATCCAACATATCAATACAAAGAAATAAATCTGGAAATTTAAATAAACTGCATGTACCTTCTTTTGTCCAAACTCAGAGAAAAAAAAAAAAAAAAAAAAAAAAAAAAAAAAAAACAAAAAAAAAAAAAAAAAAAAAAAAAAAAAAAAAAAAAAAAAAAAAAAAAAAAAAAACAAAAAAAAACAACAAAACAAAACCAAAAAAACAAAGCCTAACAACCAGAGAAACATCTGTTTTACAGCCATAAAACTCATCATCTACCTACCTTTCAGTCCTACATTCCTTTCATGCAGACTCCCAAATCATTCTAAAATGCAGCAATTTCAATACTCACATTCCTAGATGGTCTGTGCTACTAACCTCATTATCTGGCTGGCACTTGCTGTCTTTAGTTGGCCTCTGCATTTTTCTAAGTGTGGATTCCTCAGAACCTGTGGACTAAAAATGAATTAATTGCTTTAGATTCAGCATGCTGAGAGGTGAGATACTTAGCTGAAAAATGTGAAAGAGGAAATTAGCATAGAGTAGAACTGAGTACATTACAATGTCACTCTTATCCATCTACCTGCCCTCTTTGCCTTGCCTTCCCCATGCCAGAAACTAACCAAAACTAACCAAGCAAAATCTACAGTGAAACATTGTTCTCTCTGAGTAATACCAGGAAGGCAAGGATCCTTACGGCCAGCAGACAGGTACTGGCAGAAGTACATATCTAACAATACTGAACTACTCCTCAATAAAAGCACATTTGATGTCCATTAATCCCAAATTTCTACTACGAACCAGTATGCAACAGAAGAAAAATCAGGAATAGGAAATGCTTAGGGGAGGAAGAGATGAGATTACAAGAACAGCAAAATGAAAGGCACGAAGAGACGGATCATAAGGTGGTCTGAGAAGGCCTGCAGTATGAGGAAACAGTGGATGGTTTCATTCTCAAAGATCCAAATAGAGCACCACTGCAAGATAGAAATAATCTAGATAGCCTTCCCAACAGTTCTTTTTTATGTTAAAAAAATAAGGCAAAAAATAAAACCATGCAGAGTTCAGAAAAGAAACTGCTTATTAGATGTTCAGGAAGCACAGTCTGATAAGTCTTACAGCTTATCTGATAAGCCAAGATATATCATGGAGATATGAAGTTACCCATCGGCCTTCAATCACCTCTAACCAGAACAAATCCATACCGACACTTTCACTTCATGAAAGCAACTGCTGTTAAAGAAAGTACTTAATTGTTAAATGAGCAGAGAACATGAACATGCAAATTTGTTGTAATGTTTGTATATATACAATCTTTCAGTCCTACCACAGCATGCCAGAAGTTATTGCTCTCCCAAGTAACATTTCACTTACCTTTTTTTCTGCTTTATCTTTTCCATGTTCTCTAAAATGCTCCCCTTCTTTTTCCCTTTGTCTATCTCTTTCCCGATCCTTTCCTCTATCTCTATCTTTGTCTCTCTCCCTGTCCCTAGACTTATCTTTGTCTCTTCCTTTCAGTCTGTCCTTTTCTTTTCCTCCGTCGTTTTTTTTCTCTCTTTCCTGTCCTTTATCACCCTCGAGATCATCTACGTCTCTTTTTCCCTTGCTTTTTTCTGTTTCTTTTGCTTGTTTAGTTGTTCTGCTTTTGTTTCTTTCCTTTTCTTGCTTTTCTCCTTCCTTAAATGTTCCTCTTTCAGGGTCTTTGTGCCTCTCTTCATTTGTCACTCTCTTCTGTTTGTCACTTTCCTTTTCTCGTTCTTCACTCTCATTCAAATCTCCTTTGGGTTTTCTGTCTCTGCTTGAGCTTCTGTCTTTAATTTCAGTGTCTCCTCTACCCTAAAATGAAAGTAAAAACTAAAATTTAATTATGATACATGGCAACTCTATCACAGTTACCTTCCATGGAAAAAAATGCGAGCTAAAAAAAAATACAAAAATAAACAAACCATAAAAAGCAGTAGTCCTTGTAGCCTACAAGAGCTGCAAGTGCCTACCTCTTTACGCGTTTTTTGTTCCTCTGTTTTGGATTCTCTGCTTTCTTTATCTCGAGATTTAGAGGATGGAAGCTTCTCTTTAGCATCAGCTCTTTCCCCAGCTAAGATTTTTTTTACAGCAACATCACTGGACAGCTGCAATGAACAGAAAAACATCACTGAAATGAGTAAATTATTATATTAAATATCTTCTTCCTTCCTAAATCTGTAATCAACAGGACCTGGGATTTTTTTGGGGGGGAGAATTGGTTAGGGCTTTTTTTAGTAGCTTATATTCTACTCTTTTGGAAACATTTTTTTAGGGAGTGCCAGAAGCAGCAATGCACTTCTATGTCAAACACCTCCTTGTAATTTTGCAAAAATTGTACTATATATGTCAGAGCGATGTAAATATATGGTGGTTTTTATGTAGCAGAATAGCAATTCTAATTGCAACAGCTCAACAGCTCAGTATTTTTCAAAATGGTGAGGCAAATGACTGTCAAATCCTTATATCATGACTGCCAGATTGGTTAAACAATCTCAAAACCACATTATAATGTAAGTGCATCCACTCTTAGGCTATTGCACTTCCACCTAATACTTGCTCAAATCAGCAAGTCTCTAAAGAAAACTATATTAAGAATGAGTTTCAATAAGCTGTAGTTATGCTGTTCAAAAGGCTTCTGCATTGCATCTAGTTCATTTGTTAAGATGACAAGTAATTATTAATTAGATCACTTACACAGCAAGATAACGAAATGTTTTCATGTCCAAGTGGCAAAGAAAAATATCATCACATTGCCAGGGAATTCTTCCTGAAACAGGAACAGCTTTTAGATCACCACAACTGATATTGCCCTGGGGGTTGGCTCCTAATTTTCTCCTGGTTTGTAAATTTTTGTGATTTTCACATTTGGACACAAACTTCTGTACATTAGCAACACTTACCTGAACTACTTGACTCCAAACAGTGTGCTCAGCTCACCACTAAAAGTATTCAGCTAGAGACTGAAGGAAATCTTTTCCAAAATGCACATCAGACACAACAAAAGCCAAGGGGCTAATTATCTTAGGTCAAAGGAGTAGACTATCTTCTGGATATTAAATCTTATCACAACATTCTACAAAGCTGTTCCATCAAACACATTTTCTAACTCATGCAGTATCTGTGCATGTATTTATCAGCTTCCCCCTTCCTGATCTCAAGCAATTCATAAGGAAGAAGCTAAAAGCATTCAGCAAATTAAAACAAACCAACAGACATTTAAATTAATAGATCAGACAAAGATAATCCAAACCAAACTTGCAGAAAGCCTATAAACACCGTAGTATTTCAGTTAAATATAAACAATTTCTTCACATTCAAATATTCAAGGAGTTTATATAACACCTCTGCATTTCAAAAATATCTGTAACCCTATAAACAAAGATTTCCCATTACTTTTAATGGAATAATTACTTTAAGAATGCAAGAATTATTTTAAGAACTGCCCCTGCAGTTATTTTTAACCGGTTATCAAATTTCTTTTCTATTTCACATCCATATTAAAAAAGTTTTAATAAAATAAATTAAAAGAAAGCAGCACATAGGAAAAATCACTTTCATTACAGAATGAGAGATGTGACTGACATTTTGGAGAAGATAAAGTCTAAGTGGCAGCACCTAGGCATTTAATGAGTGTTTGCATCCAAAATTTTAAAAGTTCTGAAGATTCATATTCCTCTCCAAACCTAATAAATGTTATTAAGTGCCCAATGAGTAGGGTGAAAAATAAAAACCAGCATACATTAAAAGCACTGAAATAGTCAGAATGTATTTGGATGGGGACCTGACTCAAGCTCTGCTAAGGATCATATGCTATCTATCTCTCTGTTGTTATTTTCAGTGGTGACTCAACATTTATCTTGTAAAACAAAAAGCAGCAGATGAGTATCAATAAAATCTGTTGCAAATAAGCTCTGACAATATACCTCCATGTGTATCAAATATATGTGACATCATACCTTATTTAGACAACACTTCCCAATTGCTTGAAGAAATTCATTGGTTTTTTCAGGTTCATGTCCAGCCACAACACGTGCTGGTTTTACTGACAGTGGCTCCCCCGTTACCATTACAACAGCATCAATTGCCTTCTGAAGGAAGCTAATTTTGGCATCTTTATCCTGGTAAAAGAGCAATTAAGAAATAATACTGAGTCTCCAAAATAATTCTACACGCCACCTAAAGAGTAGAAAAACTTTGATGGGAGGCATAGTTGCAGAAGCCATCCATGCAACAAGAGCAGCACATGGTTTATAAGGTCAGGAAAGAGGACTGCCCCTGATTTATAGTTTCTAAATTAAGAAATGACAGCTTTCATAATGGATGAACAATGAACTGGAATGACCGAAGTGAAAGTATGACTTTGCCTTTTTAGTATGTTGATCATTTAGCTCCAGTGCATTTTATGATTGCTGTTAAGACCCTTCGCCCTCTATTTTCAAGCATTACATTTTAAAGTAGATCAAGTTTTGTTTTAAGAAACAATTGCCAGTATTACCAATAGAATCACAAAAAGAGTTATAACAGGACTGTTACAATAGATATTGCTCAGAAAGACAGTTCTTGCCCTGAATATTTTTCAGCGCCGTGTGTCATAAAATTATGAGACTTATATGAGGCTAAACTGAAGGCCTTGCATACTTGTACACATACTTTACAAACCAGACTTAATGGTGAGTAAAGAAAAACGTACAAAAGATGGTGGGAAAGGGATACAGGCATATATTTTTATCCAACAATTCCAGATGTGTTTTAGTTTTATAATCATAGTTTACAAACAGCTTTCTCCAAGTGCCCTTCAGCAGAAGTGATGGCTTTTGGTGATGGTGNGAAAAAAAAAAAAAAAAAAAAAAAAGTTAGGACAAAAGAACCCAATCCCCACCACATAAAATTTTATTGGAGGGTTCCTGGCCCAGAGAACAAAATCATAGAGTGAAGTCTCTGCAGCTGCAGAATACTCAGGGGGTGGAAAAAAAAAACCCAAACAGTTGTATTAATAAAATATAATAAAATTCAATGAATATTTATCAGGCAAGCACAGAATTCTTCTCACTTATCCTTTACGTCAGGAGTGGAGATAAGAAAGTATTTAAATTGCCTATTAAAAAGTAAGCCCATGTGAGAATTCTGTCTATGTGTCTTAATAGGCATCAGTTCAAAAGAATATAAACAACGGTGTTCAAACTTATAACTGAAAAGCAGATCACTGCCATTTCAGTTAATTCAGAAAGGAAGCAGTTGTAATCCACTAGAACACCCGATTTCGCACTGCACTTCCTGTCTGGGTATCTCAGGTGCACAGGTCCAGAATGACCTGAATCTAATTCGACAGGCATACCAATACAGAGGAAATCCACAGAAGCCACTATTTCCTCAGCTGAGCAAGGTCAACACTCTTTACAGCCCACCTGGTAGCACTATCTATTCTATTAAGTTCCAGTGCCACAGGAATCACGTGTTACCTCAAGTCCCAGAGCCACTCTCCATGAACATGAACTGTGTTCTGCTGCAATCACATAAATGATAGTTAAACGCCTGGGAAGACTGTCTCCAGAGTCAGAGTACTTCCCATCTTTGACTGTGCCAAAAGGACTAAAACAAACAACTTCCACATAGCTGGGGTTTTCAGACTGTCCACATTAACATCGGGAACACTTCAGCCTCACCAGCACTTCCTGCATTCCACACACCCCCCCCGCCCAAAAAAAAAACAAAAGGAAAGGAAGGAACTGCAACTATTAAAACAGTTGTCCATCTTTCCAAGGATATATGCAATCTATTAATTTAGGGAAGCAGACGGGACACTTTTCTAAACTAAACAAATTTTCAAATAAGGGTCAAAAATTTTCTCCTATGTCCTTGCTATTTACAGCAGTTGTGTTATCAGTGTGTTCTGTCCATACAAGATATCCTCATGAACCCCATTAGAAATCTACAGCTCCTACCTGCATCAGTAAATAAAAGTTCTATCAAAATACAAAGAAACACCTGAAACAGCGCTGAAAGCTTAAGAAAATACTTTATTAGGTAGCTTTCAAACGAAGGTGTCTTCACTATTCCAAGCAGTAAGACTTTATACATATAAAAGTATAAAGACTTTTCTATGCACGTAAAACTGATGTTGAAGATTAAAAGATACACAATCTTTCCACCTATAAGAGAACAATTCTTTACTTAGACCTAACAGGACAAACCTTTCTGATAAACATGCAGACAGCAATACCATCCAACATATCTGTCCCCATGTTTTTTATTTCCCTTACATCTCTCTTCCATTGGTTGCTTTGACTGTACATCCCTGCAACAAACTAGAACTCAGTGAGGTTAACGTACATGCTTTGCAGGCCACATTTGGCAGATGCATACAGACAGATAATTAGCTGGAAAAAGTGCATAAAACATCCATGCAACTGACTGTATGTGAGCCCAGCTCACAGACCTCATACTTTCAGTTGCTATATTAAACAATCACCAACAGATGTAGCTGTCTAGCTAGCAACATACACACCCTGCATTATTTGCCATGAATAACCAATTAAAGTTTCCAAAGAAATTAGTTGATGGAGAAGTGAGCATCCCTCGTTCAGCAAAGAGGCACATAGTAGAATAGCAGCAAAGGCTAAAGTCACCTTTAGACTCAAGCATTTTTCAGTAATAACATTAACCTCCTCCTTTGGCAATTAGCCATTTGTACACTGTAATAAAGCTTTTGTGGAATGCTTATACTGGCAAGTGTCTCAGTAAGTCCTCAGATACGGAGCAAAAATCACAGAATGGTTAGAGTTGGAAGGGACCTTAAAGATCAATCATTGAGTTCCAATCCCCCTGCCATGGGCAGGGACAACTCCCACTAGACCGGGTTGCTCAAAGCCCCATCCAGCCTGGAATTAAACACTTCCAGAGATGGGGCCTCAACAACTTCCCCGGGCAACCTGTTCCAGTGCCTCACCACCCTCACAGTAAAGAATTTCTTCCTAATATCTAGTCTAAATCTCCCCTCTTCCCATTTAAAACCATTGTTCTGTCACTATACAAAGAGCCCCTCTCCAGCTCTCCTGTCGGCTCCCTTCAGGTACTCCAGCTCTCCTGTCGGCTCCCTTCAGGCTGCGACAAGGTCTCCCCGGAGCCTTCTCTTCTCCAGGATGAACAACCCCAGCTCTCGCAGCCTGTCCTCATAGGAGAGGTGCTCCAGCCCCCTGATCATCTTCATGGCCGCTGGACCCGTTCCAACAGTTCTATGTCCTTCCTTTGTTGAGGACTCCAGAGCTGGACACAGTACTCCAGCTGGGGTCTCACTAGCACAGAGTAGAGGGGGAGAATCACCTCCTGTGACCTGCTGGTCACGCTTCTTTTGATGCAGCCCAGGATACGGTTGGCTTTCTGGGCTGCCAGTGTGCATTGCCAGCTCATGTTGAGCTTCTCATCCATGAGCACTCCCAAGTCTTTCTCCTCAGGTCTGCTCTCCAAACATTCTCCACACAATATTTAGTGTATATACATATACATAGTGTATATACATAGTGTACATGCATATATATGCACATATACAAAGTCATAAATATAAAACCAAAAATTCCATTGAGAGATCACAAGACTCTTTAAAATGCCGTGTGTGCACTTCCAATGTCTGTGATTTATTATCAATGCCTAACTACTACTTCAAGGCAACCCTGCTCCATAATGGTTCTTTTCATCTGTAACACAACAGTATTTGGGAAACCAAGATCTGGTCATACGTTAATGCTCACTGTTTTCAGATCTGTAAACAAAAAATTCTCTGCACACAACCACTTATTTGTGTCACATCCACAAATGCAATAATCTACAGGTGTCGCCTCATGCACTGCATAATATAACAAACAGGCAGTAGCTTTTACAATCATCACAAAACTAAAGACACTGAAAAGACCAAAGTACCTCGTGGCAAGTTTCAAAGAATACTAATATTAAAGCTAAATAAATCAGGAAGTTCCATACCCACCTTAATGTTATCTGATTTCAATTCAAAATCCGTGTAAAGTCCTTTCATAAAACCTGTCACTCTAATTACCTTCAAAACAGAAGAGAAGAAATAAAGTAAGCACACTTGAAGGCTTCAGTTCAATAAAGCTTGTGTGGCAATAGGAAACATATTGGCCTTATTTGCTTCCAGAGATGACACCCCATTTAGAACTATTTCTAGAGCAGGTTTGAAGGTCTGCTGTCTCTCTGAACACGCTTTGGAACGAGACTTAATCCTTGCTTACAGGTCAGGCCTCCCTATTTAATTCTATCTTTAACCTTGAATCCAGGAGCTTCACAGTGCAAACACCAGCATATGCTTTTTAAATGCAGCTTTGCATTATTCCCATATTGACTTCTCTACATGTGACTACAGTAGCTCAGTGAATATAAAAATTCACCACAGCTCAGTGAATATAAAAATTAAGAGTGTTTGTTGGCTTTGTGTTTGTTTTTTTAAATGGAAGCATAGAAAAAAAATATATTAACAGGTTTCACAAAAGATCAAATGTATAGAAGACTGAAGAAAAGAGTGGGACACCTCATCTGGTCTTTACGACCGCCAGCCACCCTAAAACCCCTGAGATTTACTCACTACCTTGAGCCCTCTGAGACTGACTTGCTACTCGGAGAGTAACACCCGCAGCAGCGACCTGCGTAAGCCGCCCGGCTCTGGGCAGTCCTGGAAAGGCGACGGGGTCCCCTCTCCCCGACGAGGGAGCCCTCAGGGCGCCGGGTGTCCCTCCGGCAGAGCCCCCCCCGCGCCCCCGCCCGCCAGGGGGAAGCCGAGCCCGCAGGGAGGCCCCGTTGCCTAGCAACAGCGGAGCGGGCCCGCAGGCTGGTTCCAGGCCCACCTCGGTGATCACGTCGTGCAGGTAGCGGAAGGGCGGCTTACTCAGCAGCCGGTCCGTCAGCGGCGGCTTGCGGATCACTCGGCCCAAAGACTCTTGCGTCTCCCGCACCACCGCCTCGTTCATAGCGACGGCGGGACCTGGCCGCCGCCGCCACTGGCAACGCCGAGCGTTCCCGGCCTGCCACGCGGCTCAGCGCACCTCACTGCGCAAGCGCGGAGCCGCAGCGGGCGGTTGCTAGGCACAAGGCGGCCCTAGCAACCGGCCCAGCCGCCTGGTTAGGCCCTGCGCTCTCCCGTCCCGGGCCGGAGGGAGGAGTCCCCGGAATCAGCCCCAAAACCTCGTCCTGCACCACTACCAGCCCCTTTTCTGTATAATCTGCAAACAGAAACTTCGGTTGAATCTTTCGGGCTAGAGGTTTTTATTTTTATTTTTCTTGAAAGAAAGTACAAAGTAAGAGCGATGGACAAGAGAGAAGAAGCCAATGTCACGATTGCCCAGTCCCACATCATTCTTCCTAGGAAAACCAGGCCACGGGCGATGGCATCGAACAGCACAGGATCCCCAGCGCAGTCCTTGTCTCCTGCAGGCCCGTTCCCACCAACCAGGTTACTGCACCCTCCCTGCAATCTTTTTCATCCTTGCCCCATCACAGCCCTCATTGACAAACAATAACCTGGCTGTGACACAGCTTCCATGTTGCTGCCAATCCCCCCTATTTTTCTGCTTAGCCAGTTGTGACCTTTGATGTTTGAGAGCTGAACTTAAACAGGGCTGTGTAGAGACTACGCTGTACTGCTTGAACTTATACTTCCAGCTCGCCTGTCTTGCTATACAACCTTGGAAGAATGACTAAGATTTAGGATCAAAGAGAGACACAATACTGTATGAGCTGAAACAGTCAGGACACAGGAACAACCACAAAAGCATGGATGGCAAAGAACAAATTTAATCTCAATACCTCACAGACTGGGGGACCTCCAAATCAGCATCTGGGCAGAGGCAGGCAAGCAGGAAACACAGGCATCATGGAGCAAGAGTCCTGGATCCTCATTAGTGAGAGAGAGAAAGAGGGAGCCTGCTGTTCTCGCTTGACATCACAGATTGAAGCAGGTGTACTCTTCCACTGTGCTTTGATCTTCTACAACAGCAGGGCAGGAAGCTCAGCGACGTTCAATAAGGTGCCTCTGAGTCCATCTAAGGCCTACATTATTGAAGTGCAAATGTTCTACTTGCAAACCACATAAGACTAAGCAATGATTAGTGTGATATATGTTTTCCAGCACAGTGCAGGTCACTTGAGTATATTTACAATCCTCCTTGCTGACCTTCCATTATTTTCCTACAGTTACAAAAATTCATTTAACTGGTCTTAGTTCAGGGAAGGAAAGTGGTTAATTTTTCAACAGAGTAAGGGAAGCAGATGGCTACTATGCTGACAGGGTAATTACACTCGGGCTCATGAGAGTAGGTGGTTGCATGGAAGTGATTTCTGTCTTCTCCCAGCCCAGCACACTGGTGGTTTGATGAGGTTCACAGACAGTCTATGACTACAGGATCCGGTAAGCCTGGGAAGAAGAGGTGGTGTTGACAGCTTCTATATCCAAGGATATAAGAAGTCTCAGAAGAAGGAAGATAACTGGGAACAAGCTGCTCCAGTGAAGAGGGTTGTTTATATTGGAATCATGTGTTTATTTGGATTTCTGCCGCCAACTCTCTATGAGGCATCTGAGATGCCTGGGAAGGAATCTTGGGGGCTTTGTTAAATTTGGCCTTTGGCACACTCATTTTGCTGAAGAGGTAGCGCCCCAAGGAAGCACAGCTCAGTTTAACTGAAGAACCAAAAGCTAGCAACCCACAAAGTCTCTGTGAATCCCTGTGGACATAAAGGGAGACATTGGAATTGAAAGAAGTACCCTAAGACTGTAAAACAGATAGCTTTAAGTTTTTCTGGAGAACTAGTCTTTTTGAGGACCTTGGACTAGAATCGTTCACAGATGTTGGGCAAGCTGAGACCAATCCCCCTGAAGATATCAGTAGGAAATTCACCTGACCACACAGCATCAACAAGAGATAAAGCAGCATATCACATGGATCAAGAGAAGATCTCTGATGTGCCAAAAGCTGTCCTAACAGCAGAAAAGTGGTAGAGAAACATGCTGTTCTGAGCAGTTTACCACCACTACAAGCAGGACTAGACATCAACGCATACTGCCTTTTCCTCCAGGGTTTGCCTCCTCCTATGGCGAGGAACTGTGACCTTTCTAGCCACTAGTTTTGAGTTCATACAGCAGAACTTCTTTGCAGAAATAGGCTGGAAAGCAGTAAAAGAGCAACAGGGTACATATCACTGCCCAAATATTAAATGTTTAACTATCCAGGAGCAAGAATGTAAAGCTCCCTACTTCTGTTTCTTTTCACGTGCCATGGACAGCAGAGTACTATCTCCAGTCTCAATCTTACAAACTCAGTAGCTTCAGTGCATGCATCTATATATGCACTCCAACTCCTATCAGCTAAGCTACCAGGTGTTGCTGTAAAACATAGATGCAGCTCACCTACTGTCTCAAAGACAAATCTAGTTCAGACCTGAGGATGCTAGTATCAAGACAGAATCACAGAATTGTTACAACTGACCTCCAAGATCACCACGTCCAAGACCTTAGTAACATACAAGTAACATTAGTAACATGGAAGGACATACAGACTGCATTGTTGTAGATTTGTGTTGCTGACTGTGATAAATATTAGCAGAGGTTTGTGCTTCACTGGGTTTCTCAGCGTTAGGACTTTTAAAAATGGAAACCAAACAGTTTGTAATCATGCAGAGTTCTAAACCATGCAGGGATTTCTCCAACAACCTCCATGGTAAAGAATTTGGGAAGTATGTGCGCTCTCCATCCTTCCCCCGCCCTGGCTCCTCTCGGGCCGTGGCCACATAATATTGATTGTGGTAAATTCCACCTGGACTTTGGCAGATGGCTGGCAACTTAGCCAAAATACTGTCTGGAGTGGGGACCTAGATAAGTTTTTCCCCATGAGATTATGACTATAGGTCAATTATCTTAATGTATAAATAGTGGACAGCTCAAGAGCCCTTAGAGCTCTCTGGTATGGCAGTGGCCTGCACACTAGGATCTCCCCTTTCATGAGGATGCTCACTTAAGGTTCTACTCCTCAAGGCTGAGAGATTCCTGGCCACAACAGATTCTCGGTGACTAACAGCATGCTAAAACTTTGAAATCTTAGCTAAGTAATATAAAGGATTGACTGCGCATATATAATCCTTTAAACATAAACCATTGACCAAGTCTGGGACTAGGACTGGATCTAGCCACACCTAGACTCCTCTCTGAGATGGAGTTTAGAAAGCAAAGGGGTCTTTTCTGAACCTCGTGACTTAACAGGAGGGTCTGCCTGACAGCTTGTCTGACCCTTTCCTCTATGCAGTAAATGAACAAGTGTAGCTTGGCATTGAACCTCATAAAATACTGTTGCATTTATTACTAATTGTGTTAAATCTGTTTCACATTAATAAATATTTACTACTTCTCTCTTACGAGTGAAGTCAATCGCTCTGCCCAGGACAGTAAGCCGTGAAGAAATTGTTGACTATAACTCCAGGGCAGATTTGCAGGTTGTAAAATTCAGGTTCAGCCACCAATTACTTGAACTGACCCCTGTCCCTTGTGTGCTGGATAGAGATCTCCAGAACATGTTTACCCTTCTCCAAAGCAGCTGAGCTGTATCTCACCAGTGCAACGGACTGACAGATGCTAGTGACCCATTGGCTCCAAACTGGTACCTTAACAAAAGGGCAGACAGTTTAAAGTGCTCAGCACCTCTTTTAAAAGAGACTTCGCACTTCAAAACACACTTCACTTCAAAATGTGAACCACATCCAGTAGGACAAAACCTATGGCAAAGATTCTTTCTACTAGCCTACCTGGGGACAAGCAATACACAGCTGTAGGCACCTTCTACACCTTTTTAGTTTTCTGAATAGAGGATGAATCACCGCAAGCATTTTTTTCTGCCAGCTGAGGTCCTTGCCTCTTGCATTCCTCTTTTGTGGCTTTGCATAGTCCCTGGGATTTTTTTCATTTTCTGGCTGCTTGCTGTAAGATGTATCTGTAGGACATCCAGCTCTGCTTTGCCTCTGCCATCCAGCAACAATCCTGTGTCAGATACAAAAGCAACATCAGGCCAGTTACACAGACCTATCAACACT
Organism: Pedionomus torquatus; assembly: GCA_013398155.1. NCBI lineage: Eukaryota > Metazoa > Chordata > Aves > Charadriiformes > Pedionomidae > Pedionomus > Pedionomus torquatus. The sequence continues at coordinate 64,961 of VZRU01006932.1, read as the reverse complement.
TCATGGAAAGTTGGTGTTTCACTTCCTTAAAATTGATGATGGGAGAAGACCACCTCCTTAAGCTGTGGCACAAGTCTTAATTATCCCACAGAGTTATGCCTCTTATCATCGCAAGGCTCTCTTATTATGCTGCCGTTCTCTGTTACCTTGATATGATTCAGTTTATACCACTTTACATATATTTTCATTTCTTATTTTATTGGGCTACCTCATAGTGGATNAATACCCCTGTTGGTCCGTTCTGGGTCACCTGTCCTGTCCGCTCCTCCTTGAAGGTGGGACCCTCCAACGGGCAAATGTTGAAAATTATCTGACCTTGGTTCTTCCAGCAATAAGTCTAAACAAGGGCCTCTCTGCATACCATCCCTTGGTATAATCAGGTCTTATCACTGTGAGACGGAACAGCTCTGAACAATGTGCTGTTAATTTCAGAGTTTAGCTAGTTAGAAGAGACCCAGCTAAGAAAGTAAAACTGTAAAACAGAAAATTGGTTCGTTTTACCTCAAACCAGGACAGCAGTTTATCGCTACATCTCAGTAAGTGGTAGGAAACGTGAACAAACACAAAAGGAGTCCAGTGGAGGGCTACAAATATGACAAAGGCAATGGAGCACCCTTCTGAGGAGGAAAGGCTGAGAGACCTGGGGCTATTTAGCCTGGAGAAGACTGAGAGGGGACCTCATCAATACTGATCAATATCTAAAGGGCGGGTATCGGGAAAGTGGGGTCAGGCTTTTCTCCCTTGCTTTTTTACAGGGATTGCAGCAGGAGCAGACATAAAAGATAACCACTCCTTAGCCATCTGTGTTTCTTAGTCTTAGAAGCGCTACAGTGCTTTAAATGGTTTATGCTAGTCCTCTTGAAATACAGATCAGATTGATATGTTTGTGTGCAAACTGGGAGTTAAAATAATGTTCAGGTGATATTACACCATGCTTTCTGAAAACGGAAAGACACAAGCTAAAAATCTCTTTAACTTGTATCAAAATCCCAGTCCTCCAAATGAACACGAGTTTTTGCACAGTGCAAGCCCAGCTGGGCTGGGGAAACTTCTTGCATAGAGATGATAATGCTGTCTTAAGAAAAGATTTGGAAATTAAGCTTAATGAAGATTTATCACATCCAATAACACATATTAGTAAGACGTGCATAAGACAAACCAAACAGACATATAGAAACAATTTTTTATTTTGTGAAGAACATTTGAAAAATAAAGATGACAGCTTTTCTAGGCCTTGGAATATAACCATCAAACTGTGGAATCACAAAGACTCCATTTTAAAAGGGTGTTCCCTCTCCCCTACCCCCATTTTTAACAAACTCTCTTACTGTGGAATGATCCACAATAGATTTAAGAAAAAAAATACGCACTTTGAGCCAACACTGGAAATCCAAGATTGGTTCAGTGCAGGCGCTGCTACATTACACTTTAACAAAGGCACATACTCAAATTCCCACATCAGTACTTGGAACCCATATTTAAATTTCTCAAAACTTCATGTTTTCAAGAAGAGACTGGAGTTACTAAATGTAGATGGGAAAGTTGAGCTCAGTACAGCTGCCCAGTAAGGAAGTAGAATTAAAGGGACAGCAAACTAAGTGCAATGCAAAGGAACAATCTGCAAACACAAACCTTTCCTGCTTACCTTAGCTATCACTACATATGATAGTGTCTGTGATCCCTGGCTCACAAGAGAGCTTGTTGATACGGACGAAGGCGATGCAAAATAAGATGGGGAAAGCAATTGGCTGCTTTCGCCCCAGTCAGAAAAATCCATCCACAAAGCTAGTATTTGAATCAAATGATTACCTACAACCAAAGCAGTGGGGAAACTTAAATATCCCCTTCTTGAATTAGTTGACCTCAGAAAGGAGCACCTGCTCAACTTTAAAGACATACAAATAAATAAATATTAATCACATGCTTCAAGGTGCTTTTGACTTTTTCTTTTGTTCCTTATAGTTGAGAGTGTCAGTTTTCCTCTTGAAGCGGTCTGAAATACCAGGATATTGTTTAAAAGGTCAAGAGATCTTCTCAAATTAGCCAAAATTTTAGGAATCTGTTGTACTGATATTTTCTATTACAAAATCTTCTACATGTATAGTACCCATAAGCGACTGGTATTTTGTCCTCTCATTATGACAGTTTTAAGGCTACTTTAGGCTATGTTCCAAAGCTATTTTTGAACAACTGCTTTACTGTTTTAGTTCAACAAAGCTCCGCAGTGTGTCTGAGAGCAGATTTCACTGAGCAGATACAGCAATCCATTTGCTTGGGCTCCCAGCCACAAAAGGCAAAGACATTAAACGCCACCAGCACATCACTGCTGCGCAGAAATTCTTGTGTGTGTCCACTGTTCCATTTTCACTTCATCATTCAAAACATGTTTGGATGAATAAGAGTACTAAAAAAAAAAAAAAAAGCAAGTCTTTTTCCTGAATACGATAAAACCCAGCTCAGACCAAACATCAGCTCTGGCGTTTTCTTCCATTGCTTTTGTTTGTTAAGGAATCTTATGGACAACAAAAAAGCCCTAGAAACTTTAAAATATAAAGTTATCACACTGTTGTTCTGTATCACAAAGGTCTTTAGGTTTTAGACCTTGACAAATTCTAAACTTGCCCTTCTTTGAGCCAATTTAACAGACTTTGTCCAGAGATTTCCACATTTCCTTCTTTCCTGAAATCTGACTTGGGCTACTACAGACTTCGGTTTTTATACACACAAAAGCAAATTCTAATATCGCTAATAACTTCAGTGATCAGAGACGGAAAAAAAAATTCTAAAGAGATGTTTATGACTGTATTAAAAACCCTAGCAAACTCTGTAGTAATGGTGCAAGAGATCAGCATCCGATCAACAAAAAAAACCCCCAACATTTAGAGTGATTACAAAACATTCACCAAAACATTATACAATATATTAATCCGTTTTTTCACGGATAAAGTGCATTTATCTAGCCTGAGAGTAAGTACCTCATTGCTAAAGGGATGCTAAAGCACTTCCCCAAGAGACATTAGAAGAAAATCAGAGTTATCCTGAATCCTATATCCAGTTTGTCTCAGCGATTCTTGAAGACACTTTGGGCCAGACCCCTCTTCCTGGTCCAGTTGGGGTACTCCAATCCAACTGAGTACATTGGTAGTATGGTCTGGTCAGCAAATCATCTCTTGTTGCTATCTGAAAACTCCCACATTGATAGAAAGAGCCACTTCTGGTTTACGGTGCTTAATAATCAGCTTCTCCTCAGAAAAAACATGGTTCAGTAAGTGTTCAGCTTGCCGACTATTAAAAAAAAAAAAAATAATTAAGATGCCTAGTATTAGTGTTCAGCCTTAGCTTTGACAGCAGCATGACCATGGACTGGAACGCAATTCCCACATAGTTTTAAGAGTGACATTGAAAGTTCACACTTACAACCTGTTGAGCCCTAGTGCAGCAAAGGGGTTCATTTTTCATCTCCAGACAAATTCTGCAGTGTGTTGCAAGAGGAAAAACTAAGGCTCAGTGTAGAAACATGGTGCTTAAAGCCAGGAACTTGAGTTACCTTGGCATATCCTTCAGAGCTACTGGAATTGTGTGCTTTGACAACACCCAGGTAGCACTGTCCCCAAAAATTACCCAGTATCAAGCTAGTCTGAAAAGCAGCATAGAACACTTTGCGTATTTCTAAAGAAAAATAAATACTCAGTACCTTTTCTTTTTTTCTAACGCAAGCTGCCTTTGTTTCTCTTTTCCAACATCATCTCTCACTGTGCTGAAGTCCTTAGTGTCATCAAGGAGAAGATTCTGTTGTGAAAAAGGATTGAGTGCTATCAGCTTATAATTTCATCTACCAAAACTATTTCTCGCATTACTCAGTTCAAACAATTTTCAGTGTGCTTCCTTAACCTAGTTTTTATAGTAATTAACTTCAAGTTAACTAGGTGGTAAAAATTTAAAAAGGCAGAAAATTATTTTTAGACTCCTCTCTAGTTTTTGCATTTAACAGTGAATTTACATTATTCAGAGATTTCTCTCCATATTCTAATGCATTGTGATAGGACATCAGACTTTTTGCCTACATCTTTAAAACCCAGCAAGCATGTTCTTTTAGAGGTCTCCTAGATTAATCTTATTGCTAATTCAAAGCTCAACATGCTGCTCTGTAACTCTTATTTAAATAATGAAATAGATTTGCAATAATTCTTTGGAAAATTTAATAGGTTTAAATTTACAGTGTGGTTTTAAAAAGGTGCTGGTTTTAGGTTTTACTCAGAGATGGAAAAAAGAAGTCAATAAAATGAAGGCAAACAAAAAGATTCAGTTTCTCCTGCATCAAAAGTAGTGTTCAAACGTAGCCAGTGCAAGCAGTCAGTTTCTGTTGAGAGCAGCACAAAAGCCTCTGAAGTATTGCCTTCCAGTGCCAGCACCAAGATATAAGGGGAAAAGCATGAAAGCTCCACCAGGTTGCTAAAGAAAAACCACCAGTTACAACAAATTTCCTATCCACACAATAGATAGGGTAGGAAAAACTGGGTAGGAAAAACAGGAAGAAATTCAGATACTGCAAATCTTGCATGACTAATCCTTGTGCAACAATAAAATCCAAATTAATTCACCTTCACACCAATGACATCTCCATCTTTCAGGTGATAAGGTGCTGACTGTAAACTCTCCTGCTTTTTCTTCCGTTTTCTCTTTGAAATTTGCTGTGTCTGAATAAAATAAAAACCAGAAGATTTGTACAAGGTAGATATCAGAAATCTGCTTAACTATGTTTGCTCAAGAACTACAGCACAAATCAAAACATTCTTCTCTCAAAACAATGGTTGGATTCTTTCATCCAGATCTTACCCAGCTAGATATTGGCAGCCACTCGAATTTTTCAGGGAAGTATTTGGCAATTTCAATTTTATCTACTGGGAGACAATAGTGAGAAGCTACTCGTTGCCTCAGCGCCCAGGTCGTGCACTCCTTAGAGATATCCCACACCAAATCTGTGGAGTCATAGTAGTCTCTCTCCCCTGGTATGCCCATCTGGACCCGAAGAAGCATCTCATGGGGGCTGTCATCAGGAAGAGAAAATAGACCATTTTCTTGCAAGTCACACTTTCAGAATCCACTGTTCCCAGTGTTCACTCCCTCCTGCCCTCCCTTATTTTTGTTTGTGGAAAACAAAAAGAAGTAAAGTCCAAAGTCTTATCACATACTACTATCTGAAATCCCGATAGGAAGTATTTAAGCATTAGAAGAAGCTGCCCAGGGAAGTGGTTGAGTCCTCATCCCTGAAGGTATTTAAAAGATGCATAGTCATAGTACTTAAGATATATGGTTTAGTGATGGTTTTCATCAGAGTTAGGCTGAAGGCTGGACTAGATGATCTGAAAGGTCCCTTCCAACCTAGGCAATTCTATAATTCCAAGTTTAAAGCTACTCAATTAAGTCTCATCTTAAAGGCACCACTGTAAGAAATAAGTATCTTGAGATCTCACCCCAAATGCTCTTCTTTATGCAAAGCTTCTATGCAGATTTCCACTCGGGAGCCCAGCTTATAGTCACTGAAAGTAAAACAGATTATACACATTTCCAGTCACATATTCTAAATTCCCTGAGAAGAAAAATTACTATTTTAATCAAGAAAGATGTGCTTACAGGTCTACATCTGGAAAATCAAAGCAAGAGGTTATTGGAACAAAAAGGAAAAACTCAGAAAAGTACAAAAATGGCAGTGAAAAAACACCTAAAACAAAGCTTAGCATAGTAAGCATGGTATAATCAACTTACCCTCACACCTCTCCCTTCCATAGCACTCAAGTTAAACAATGCTTAGTAAAAAACTGAAGTAACTAGAAATTTTAACTAGCTTTCTACTGACGTTGGACTGAGCTGATTTGCTTCTGCACCAATCCATCCCACAATCCAATGCAATGTTACTTGAGCATTCCGTAAGAAACCTACTTGAGTTGTTGCTTGTTGTTTCGTAAAAGCTTGCCTGGGCGCTTACTTTCCACTGTCCATGCTCTGAGAAATGAGGGCAGTGGGACAATCTTCTCCTGGCAGTATGGGAGGGTCATAGCCTGTAAAAAGAAGCATTTCTTCAATAGCTGCCAGTCTTCTCAGGGAAGAAAAAAACAAAACAAACCACACCATCTCTTAATTTTCAATGCAATTGGGAACAGGGCAAGGTGTTTAGATTTATTCCACACCAGCTGTTGCTTGTGACTTACAGGTGATGGCTATGATCAACACACTCACTTTCCAGTCTCAAAGCCTCACTCCCTCCTGACATTTCTCAACTTATGTTTTAAACATACTGGATTTCTTTGTTTAACCAAAATTTATATAACTGAGAGGGAATGAGGCTGACAGAATCATGACCCCAATCTCTAGTCAAGCGCTAAGCAAGCTCCTTTAAGCCTTATCAAAGACAGGATACTCTTCCCATGCGAAGACAATTTTCCTTGTTAGCAAGATGCAACTGGTGAGTTTTTCACAGCAGTATTTTGCCAAAGACTGAAACTGAAGTTGTACCCAAAACAGTTAACTGCTGGTATAGATCAGAATCAGGTGAGGTATCCTACCCCATGCAGTTTAAGTAGATCAGCCAACTGGCTAAACAATAAGGAGCCTTATGCTAAGACTGCTTTGTATCTTTCTGTGGGTTTAGGTGGGTTTTTTGGTTGGGCTTTTGATTTTTTGCTTTTGCAGTGTTGTTGGTGTTTTTTTGGTTGGTTGGTTTGGTTTTTAGTGTATTAAAACCATAGTTTTCTGGTTTACAAAAGCACCTTAGTTTCTGGCCAAAGAAACTAAGCTACCTCTTCCTCAATGACAAACATGACCTATGTGCATCAAATTCAATTCTTTCTTCATTAGATTCAACATACAAAAAAAAAATCCCCAAAAAACTAAACAAACAAAAAATAACCCCAAAACTGATGCAGAAAACTAATACAGGAAAAATGTAGGAATGGAAAGTGGCTTTTTCCAGGAAGCGCTTGAATGTGTGTGCTTCTCATGAATAATTTTTACATTGTGAAATAGGGCTGCAAGCCAAAGTTCCAGATGAAGTGCAACAAGGCTTTTGCAGGTCAGGACACATGACAGGTAGAATGGCAACTGCAGGAGACATACTAAGAAGTCTCTGAGCTACATGCTCCAACTGCCTCTTGATACTTACCACTGAACATGGCATATAAGCAAATGCCATATCAGAACATACTAGAGACAAGGGAAAAGGAAATAGAAAATATGTATTAATAGAGCTCAATTGATCACAGTGTTGCCATACATTTCCAGTACAAGAGAACATCTAACCTGCATTTTCAGATCTTCCAAGGAAGCATCTCCTGCTATTTCTATACTGCCAGCATAACAGAGATCCATGCTTGTGTGGATGTATTCAGGTGAATCTTTAGACAGGGGAGATGAAGAAAGAAACAACGGAAGAATCAACATGACTTTGTTTATCATCCTAAGCGGTAACAGTCACTTCAAGGTGAGATTTCACTTACAGATGGGACGTTACCTCAACTTTTTTTGGAGGGCAGTTCAAGAAACATAATATATAGTTGATAAAATACATTCTGTTAGTTGCCAAACAGGAAGAGTTCCAACTGAACCCATAATACAAATTTTATAGTTATTCCCATTTTTAAATAGTATTAATTAGTTTTAATTAGTATTAATTCAGACTCTGAAATGAAGAGCATGTTGCAAGAAAACTTAAGTCTGCTCTTACCTATGCTACTGAAATTGTCAGGGGAGAAAGTAAAACTCAGAAGACATTTGAGTGAAAAGCAGAAAAATGGGAATAAATCTTCTAAAAGTAGAGTAATCCTGCCCTGCAACACAACTTGGTGGCAAAGGAAGAACATTATTTTTCCTGTAGAAAGGAAAAATCAGTTCACTTCCCATTTTCCAATCTGCAACAGTCCCCATTTAACTTTTTCTTCTTTCTTAACCTTCACTTGATTTTCCTACCCCAGCTGGTTTTTGACTTGGATTTGAACTGCAGAATAAATGCAGGTTACATTACTGAATGTATTTTTTTATTCTGTGTAAGATCTATTCATCACTCTTTTTAATAGCTTCTTGAAAACCAACAAGCAAAAAGCCTGAAGAGAATTAAATGTGATTGCCTGTATGCTTAGTAGATGCTATACAATACTGCCACCGCTGTCTGCTAAGGAGAAGCCATTTTATTTACTCTCCTGCTTCAAGATTAGCGCAGGTCTTACCCTTGAACAAATTTTACTAAGGAACATCAGAATAGTACTATCCAGCATTTGTGGCTTTGTAAAAAAATTGCATCTGTTTCCTAAGTGTCTCCTTTCACCATAAACTTGCTGAAACTTAATACAGTGACTCACAGGTTTCAGGAAGATTTTACAGCTTTGGGCTAAAATTTGGGTTTTAACTCAAAGCCCTCAGTGCGATTACGGACAACAAGGCCACAGAGTTCCTTTCAAAAACTGACGAAGCTTACCTTCTGCAGGTGACAGCTGCAGAGCATCCATCTCGCAGGTCATCCCATCCACTTGGTCTTGTGCATTCTCTCCATGCTTCATATGACTTGAAGACTTGAACCACCAGATAGGTATTTTCAGGAAACCCTGAAATGAGTGCACAGAAAGTACTCGCTAGTTCATATATTTCAACACAGACAATGAAAAAAGTCACCTTCATCTCAAGAAGAAGAGTTCTTTAAATCTGAGCTTTTATAATAGCACTGACATTCGTTTAAGATCACACCTCATCAACTCTCACTTCCTACTTTTACAGGGACTAAAGTTGGGGGGGGAGGAGCGGGGAGGAGCGAGCCACACCTAGCCTAACACCCTCATCTTGACTCTGCTGTCCTGGCATCCAACATCACAGATGCAACTCAGTGGCTCCCAATGTTCCTTGCCACCATCAAGGGCACCCAAGTGGGCACCCAGGCACCTGGTGAGGGGAGGTGGAGGCAGTCGCTGTGCCCAAGGGGCAGCAGAATAACAGAAGGGACCACTCCCCAGAAAAGGCACCCTTAACCCCCCTGACCCACCTTCTCCCACATTAGGGCATCTTCTAGGCCACAGGCTCCCAAAACAGCCATATTTGAACAAACAGCAACATGTGTCACAATCACGGTGGTGTCCTGATGTGACAAGCCACCTCGCTTCTGTTCTGGGCAGAACAAAGACCTAGAACAACTAGCCCACAGCTGAGCTTCAAGGCCCTCTAGAGCCACTCATGCAGCTGATGGTGTGGAGCCCATGGAGGCAGATCTACCTGAAGACCAAGAAGAGCCAATGGAAGTAGATCCACCTCCAGCACAGCTGCCCTGGTATCACTACACCATGCCAGACCTCCTCTCCATGACACCACACCAACACCAGTGCAGAAGCACCCAGCCAGTGCCCTCCCATCGGCCCAGCCTCCACACCTGGCATTAGCTGGAAGGCCCAGCCTCTCTGCCCAGCCACTGCACCTCCCAGCAATCAGCAACTATTTTGTTGATTGCCATGGGTAGCATGTGGCCCCTTGTCTCCTATTCCCCCTTCCCCTACCTCCACCCCTCCTGAAGGAGTGCCATCTCCTCTGCTCTGAGCCCCAAGAAAAGCAGACCAGACAACGCAGCTCCTGCAGCCAAGGGGGCAGAAGTCAATCCTCAGAGGACCACTGAGGACCCCAGGGTCTGGAGGCAGGGTCCCTTCACTCTGAGAACGATGGTGGTTGAAGATGAAGCCAGACCCTCTGTGGCAATGCATGAAGAAGCGAAGAAGTCAGAAAGACAGCTGCTCCTCTAGAGATGCAGAAGACCACAGGTCTGCCAGGAGGCAGTGCTGGCCTTTGGCATGAAAGTCCCTTCTAGCTGTTTCATGAGCTAGCTTTCCAAGATCCAGTAATGCCTAATTTTAAAAAACCCAATAAAACAAGAAAAAGAACAGTAAAGATGCTTTGCTCCTTTCTTATTTGGAACTCTGGCAACTGCATCTGGACTTGTCTGTCTCCTCCTGGTCTCTTCAGTCCAGGAAAGACACTGATGGATTGGGTGCGGGCCCAGCCCAGGGCCTTTGAGACAGCGAGGGGCCGGGGCACACAGTGCACGAGGGCCTGCTGAGGGAACTGCCTCTGGTTATGAAGGTGGTGAGACACTGGCCCCTGCTGCCCAGAGAAGCTGTGGATGTCCCATCCCTGCAAATGTTCAAGGTCAGGTTAGATGTGGCTTTGAGCAACCTAGTTTAGTGAAAGATCAGAAGCGGGTGATCTTTAAAGGTCCCTTCCAACCCAAACCATCCTATGATACTGCTTGAGGTTTCTTAGAAAAGAATCCTTCCATTTGTATAACCATCCCTGACAAGAAGGACCCTCCATTTTCAAATGCCATGCTCCATACAAATCTTAACTGAAGCAAATACTCTAGTTCCTCTATTTTTAGGATTTTGTGAGGAAGTAGAAGAGTCATGCCTTCACAAGAACCTTGCATGCCAGAAATAATTATTTCCTCCCGATCTTAACAGACTTTCAGGCAAAGAAGCTGCAATGGGCAAGCCTTCTACTACAGAAGTTCAAAGAAGAAATCTAGACAGACTAAGAACATTATAAATGTTGACTGAAATAAAAAAAGCTGTGAAACTACAAAGAGCTTTATTCATTATTACTGTCCAAAAAAAAATCACCACCACCAATAAAAAAACCCCACCCACTAGCATATTCAGTTTTTCAGACACTGTCAATTGACTGAAGAAAACAACTCCACTCTTTTTACCTTTGGTGGAAGCTTTCCTTCAGTTATAACCAAAGTATCTCCTCTGCAAACATTCAGTTCCTTCAGAGTGGCATTCTGCAGGAAGAGAAAGCACAGCATCTTTGTAAATCTACACGTTCTCTACTTTATTTCTTAAAGTATATGTTGGTGGATTTTTTAGCCAAGCATGCCAAAGGGCCAAGGTGTTTTGCTTCTCCAAAGAGCACAGAAATATTCATTTAACATGCCCTCCCCAGAGACTGTTTTGCAGCCGCACACAAGTACTACACCTACAGGAGCCTGGTCTGCCGGGGTCCTTCCGGAGCATCCTTTGCACCTCCACATCTCATCAATCGAACACTTTGGGCTTTTTTATAGATGTTTCTTTAAAGTATTACAAGTCTAGACTTTAGAAAAAAAAAAAAAAAAACTATGTGGATATGGCTAAATCCTAGTCCCTGAAAATAAGGGGCAGGTGCACAATTTGCATTTTTACAATACGTATCCCAACACTAAGGCCCTGTGAAAGTAAAACAGGGTGCGTAATAATGTAGCACACAAAATCACCACACATTTGCTTTACTGCAGCTCTTCTCAGGATAAGTCTCTACAGAAAAATGGAGTAAAAAAACTACCACATGAATCAAGTCAAAAATAGCATCCTCTTACTTCCTGACTTAATGCTTCCCCTGCTTCATAGCACCAGTCAATCCTTCTCAGATGCCAACTGTCACCTACCAAAACACAAAAACATACATATGGAAAACCAATTAGCTAACAATGTTGCTTAAAAAAA
>VZRU01006932.1:21571-47245 GCA_013398155.1 Pedionomus torquatus | reverse complement strand
ATTATATTAAGCTCTAACAGCTTCTGAAAAATAAGAGCTTAATCAAGACCTACATTGATTTATTTTTTAAGTTAGGAAAAGTAATGATTTTATTAAAAATTAGATTAATTTTAAGTCCTTTGCACCCTTTCTTCCTCAAAAAACTCCTAATAGCAACAGATTTGCTGTTTTGAATAAACTGATACAAAAAGTAGGAAGCCAGCTACTAAATTCCAACATTATCAGGTCTAAAAGTAAAGCAGCTGAAGACTTACCTAGTTCTTCCTCTAGCTGAAGCTCCTGTATTGCTTTCATTTTGATATCTGACATCACCTAAAAGAAAAAAATATTAACACCTCTAACACCAGTAACAAATCTGCCAGTGCACAAAAGACAGCTTTCACTTGAAATGCATCAAAGTTCTTGTTGATAACGCTATACATAGTTGAGAAAACAATTCCTTAATGTTACCATATCAAATAAACAAAATAAATAAAGGTACTGGTATCATAACACATGTGGAAATATTAATTAAAATCAGTATTACAAAGAAAATAGAGTGGCATTTAATTTATCAAAAAAATAATGATTCACAAACAGTAATTCAGTGAGCAAAACTAAGCAGTTCTTGTTACAAAAAATATGAAGTACTAATTTAAACGCAGAAAAGATGCCAGAGAAGTCCATCACTTGGGAAAAATCATTATTTTTTTCTATTTTCACACTAAAACACACTAATGCAGACTGCACTGGTTTAAGTTACAAACATTACAGTCTTGTTATACAGCAAAGTATTCCAGCAACAGTAACTCCAAGTTGCACACTTTTTTGATCACAGAAAAGCTGCAGCCCCGAGGCTAAATCCACTCCTCATTAATTGGCCCAAGTGCACTGGCCAAGCTTTTCTGGGAAACAGGCTATGTTATATCAGACTTCTTACTGTTTCAATAGTGGCAGTAATTTTAACGTGTTTCTCTTCATCATCTGTTCTGCAGAAGTTTTTAACTTGGAGCCAGCTGATGTCATATGTAAAAGCAGTCAAATTGCCGCTTGATGCATTCACGAAGCTGTAAAAACATGAAGTGCAAAGATCAAAGACAGGAAAATTATGTGTTGCCTGGGCTAGATTGCTAAATACCAAAGATAGCAAATAAACCAATAATGCCTAGGTGATTAACAGTGATGGCATGTTGCAGAGCAAGAGTCAGAGGCCTCAGGCAGCATCCTGGTACCTCTGGACTATGCTTTGGTAACTGACTTTCAATAGGTCTTCAGCTCCTGGAGGTAAAGTCACTTTCTGGATTTAAGACTCTGGGAAAAAATATAGTAAGGCATACCTAGTCATAACTAAAATTTGAAATTTTCTGTGTATCTCTGCTACCATATATAAACACAGAAGCAGATCTTGGTAAAGAACCCTCACTGCTTGATTTAACCTCAATTTTACAATACTATTTCAACTACAAAGTCAGTAACAGTATGTGTAGCAAGCATATAGATGTCTCTGAAAAACGGAACCTAACCTCAGGGCTACGAACCTCTGGAAGTGAAACAAGACCAGAAGTTTGCCCCTACTTTATCAACTACTTATCAACTTTAGATTCAAGTGGCAGATTCACAGAATCATCATGGTGGTAAAGGACCTCTGAGATCACTGAGTCCAACCACACACACATAATCCTCCCCTACATCTCAGCCACTAGAGCATGCCCTGAAGGGCCACATCTACACGTTTCTTAAATACCTCCAGGGATGGTGGCTCAACCACCTCACTGGGCAGGCTGTTCCAGTGCCTGACCATGCTTTCAGTAAAGTAATTCTTCCCAATATGTAATCTGAACCTCCCCTGCTACAACTTCAGACCATCTCCTCTGGTCCTGTCATTATTCACTAGGAAGAAGAGGCCAGCACCCACTTCTCTACAACCTCCTTTCAGGTAGCTGTAGAGGGCAATGAAGTCTCCCCTCAGCCTCCTCTTCTCCAAACTGAACATGCCCAATTCCTTCAGCCTCTCCTCATAGGACTTGCTCTCTAGACCCCTCACCAGCTTGACAGCTCCCCTCTGGACACACTCTAGCACATCAATGTCCTTCTTGTAGCGAGGGGCCCAGAGCTGAACGTGGTACTTGAGGTGAGACCTCCCCGGTGCTGAGTACAGGGACATGATCACTTCCCTACTCCTGCTGGCCACCCTATTCCTGACACAAGCCAGGATGCTGTTGGCCTTCTTGGCTGCCAGGGCACACAGCAGAGCTGCATATGCTTCTGATACCACTGTGTCCTCTCATCCTACAAAGTCCCTCAGAGATCCATACAAAAACCTCAGAAATTCAGGTTATAACAAAGATGTGGCATCAGACTGGGCACAAATATTTTTCGCTAGGTTTTTCCCTTTACTGTAAGTCAAAGGATGTGGCTTCAAAAGAAAATAAATATCTAATAGTTGGTAAGCACCTGATCCCCAAAATTTAAGATTACATAATTTGAATTAAAAAGCTCAAAGTGACAATTAGTTAAAAGAATATATACATATATATATAGGTAGCATAATTTAACTATAAAGATTCTGCCAAAATTGATTTTTTGTGTAATTATACTTATTATCAAAATGGTTACCTCTGGTCATGGCTGTCTAAGATTAGTACTGAGCATCCATCCCTGAGACCAACACTTCTGACTGTTTCCTTCATATCTTCTTCAAGAAAAACTTCCCAGTTCTTGGCTTCTTTATCTGGTCCTGAGCCGTTCTTTAAGATGATTCCTCCTGATGGCGCTAACGCTCTGCGCATATCACCTAGTTTTGTGCTGCATGAAAAGACGTGCTGCGATTCTGTGAAATGCTGACCCTTCCCTCCTTCATTATACTCCGCTAAACGAAGAACATTTACAACCACAGGTTCATGATCAGGGCCTGTCATCACCTTTGTACCACCAACCTGAAGTAAGAAATGCAAGATTTATGCAGAGGTGATCAATAAAACACAGAGAAGACTAGCCAGGAATAAATGACAACAATAAAATAACTGAGACACAAAGACAGACCCTTTTTCTTCATTAGAAATAAAATGCATTTGACTAAACGCCTACTGAACAAATAACTAGAGTAAGTCAAAGGCATTAGGAAGAGAAGGAATAACATTAAGGTCTATTTCAAGTCTGCTTGTACAGCAAATACATTGGTAACAGCAGCTGGGAAAACAGCGGACACCTGGTCTCCACCAGATTAAGAACAGAGGAATTTAGCTTGTTGAGATACTAAAGAACTACCCAAAAGCAGGACAGAGACAGATTAACAGAGCTAGATTTTAAAATCTGGCCTTCCTGATATTCACAGAATTTTCATGGTTGGAAGAGACCTCTGAGATCAAGTCCAACCAAACACACGCCAAAAAAACCCAACCAACCAACCAAAGAACCCAACAAAAACAAGCGACAAAAAAAAACCAAACCCCACAAAATAAACCACCCAACCAAACAATCTCAGCCACTAGAGCATGCCCTGAAGTGGCACGTATACACATTTCCTAAATACTTCCAGAGATGGTGACTCCAACACCTCCCTGAGCAGGTAGTTCCAGTGCCTGACCACCCTCTTAGTGAAGTAATTCTTCCTAATATCTAATCTGAATCTTCCCTGCCACAACTTAAGACCATTTCCTCTGGTCCTGTCATCCAACCTAGGTCAAAAATATAGTTCCTTGACAAAAGCAATTTTATCAGGCCGGAAGATGGAGTAGTGAAGACCATACCAAAAGTACAAGCACAATATGAACAATTGCATTGCTTGATGTTTTCTTTTGATTTTTGTGGGTGGGTGATAGATGAAAAAGAACATGTATATTATTATAACAAAAATATTTTAAAAGTAAAATTTTATTCCATTAAAGAGCTGGAATAAAACATTGTGTTGCATAAACACTAAGGGCAACTATTTGAAAGTTACGCTGAAGCCTTAGTGTTAAGAAGAAGATGCAACACTATAAAATGAGCATAGTATATTAGGGAGACTATACATAGAACTAATAATTCGTAAGATTAATTTTATATGTGGAATGATTCACTACAGGGCATTAAGTTTATGTTCATGCACTGCTATTAATTAACTCTCCTTCCACGAGGCACCAGATGTTTTCAGAATACACTCCAGTGTTAACTGGCATTGGATATCTACTTATGAATCTGACCATATCACCCTCTGCATAGTTATAATTTTAACAGGCAGCACATTGTACATCACATGAGGTATGCTGAAAAGCAGTTACAACACGGTATCCTAAATGAGGCTGAAGCAGTGTTCCCAATGCCAAAATTGGTGTATGTCAGTAGCACATCTGCAGAACAAATCAGTATTTCCCAAACTGTGTCTGGAGACTTCATCTTATTTCTTCAGAATTGTCAAGGAGAGAGGGTTTTGGCGCTTCTACCTCTTTGCCATTCCACACAAAGATGTCTGCTCCATCAGCCAACCCAACGCCATCCAGTGTCTGCTCATCTCCTAAAAAGGAACAAATCATCAAGCTGCTGCCCTCCACAAAACAGACAAGGAGGGTCAGCTAGTCAATGAAAAATAACTGAAATAATAAATTTAAAAGATTAAAATTAAAGCACTCTGCCTCAAGTGTAGCATTACAAAAACTGTTGTGTGATTGGCATTTACAGAGGGTAATTAGGCAGCAAGAGCGACACAAATGGGTACACTCCCTTAGAGCGCTCTTATTAAGCGGAAGGCTGCAGCACAAAGGTTTCAATTCAATTTTCCCCGAGGCCCAAGTTAGCCCTTGGCAAAGTTGTTTGTTCGGAATTATTTATATGAGATTTAACAGCGAATCAATAATTTCAAATAAAAAGCTTTGGTTTAAAGAACAAGCTACATACTGTACATTTCAAGCTCATTCTTTGCAGTACTAATGCCCCTGCTGCAGCTTCTTTTACCTTTCCGCTACAGGTCAGGTTCAGATTTTTTAAAAGTTGTTGTCATTTAAAGAACATGTAATAGTATGTGGAGGAATATTTACAGCAGCTGTGAGTGCCACAAAGACTATAGAATTCAAAAACGGCTGAATAATAGGTTTTTAAAGACTAACAACCAGAATTCCTAGAGAAAGAACTCATGGTTTTAAAATACCAATATACTCTTAATAAATTAACGTCCTCTTCGTGTAAACATTTTCATTTACAAAATTCCTACTTCAGCTTAGATTTAACCTACATTTTTGTTATGCCACCTCAGCTCCTCTTTTCTATCCTCTAGCTACTAGGTAAATACTACAAAATCAAACATTCATAAGCAAACCAAGGTCAAAATACAGACTAATACCCTTTTGTCAGCAAATGTGTTTAGCTTGCATAAGAGCTGCAATCTTACTGCACTTCACAGCAAAGATTACATACAAAGGTCTCAAAAACCTTCATTTCACTAATAAAGTGTCCTAAGTAACGCAGTGGACTTGCACGTAAGTTTGAGGTTGAAGAGTGTTCGGTAATAGACATCTCCAAGATGTTTTACATATGAAATCTTCAATGTCTGCAGAAATACAACCTATAAATAACCTGGAAGCCTCGTATGCAGTACATCAAGTCTTACCATCAAGTTTTTGGTAAAGATGCAGCCCTGCTGGTAAAGACTTGGCAATACTGAGAATCATGTCTCCTTCCCAAGATTCCAACATCTAAGTGGGAATAATTTTTAAAAAATAATATATTATATATATACACACAGACATAAAACAACAGCAAACAATAACTCACATAACTCAAAATTACAACTTTGCTGAAAGCTGCTACAGCCTGGCTACTGAGCTCACTTTGCCACTTCACAAATCACAGCTATTTAATTCAACAAGCCTAATAACACAGAAAAAAGACAAGCATTTAGGACTTGACCTTTCAGTCTAGTCACCAAACAGACAGAACCAAAGTTTCAACTGGACAGCAACTGAAGGTTGTGAGGTACAGGAAAATCAAACTGTTTCCTGAAATTAAGCTAGTTTTGATTTAGGTATGTACAAAAAAGCATTTTACCAACTATCATATTCCTGTAACACAGTAGAGAATATATGCAAAGATACTGTATTGAATAGTTAAGCTACATATTTCTTTTTACTACTTCTTTTTTTCTTCATCTACTCTGATTATTTCCTTTTAAGTCTAGCTAGCTCCTTGAAAATACAAACACAAATCTCTCAAACTAGAATGTTAAGAATAAGCCTGGAGTTTTGCAAAGCATCCATCCATGACCATGAACACGCTGCCCAAATGCAAATAATTTGCTTATGAGGCCTTTAAAGTCTACCTATAGTTAAAAAGTTCCATCAATTTCATGGTTTCTTTAACACTCAAGAACAGACCTCAAACTAGTGCTTCCTTCTGTGTAAATCCATCTAGTTTTTTAGGCCTCCTAATATCATAGAATCATCCAGGCCAGAAGGCACCTCCAAAGGTCATCTAGTACAACCTCCTCACAGTCACAGGGACACCCCCCAAACTAGACTGGGTTGCCCAGGGCCTCATCCAGCCACACCTTGAATATCTCCAGGGAAGGGGCCTCAACCACGTCCCTGGGCAACCTGTTCCAGCACTCCACCATCCTGATAGTGAAGAATTTGTTTCTACTATCCAATCTAAATTTGCTCTTCTCCAACTTAAAGCCATTGCCACTCATCCTATCACTGGGGGCCTTTGTAAACAGTCTCTCCCCAGCCTTCCTGTAGGCCCCCTTCAGGTACTGGAAAGCTACTGTTGAAAAATCTCTCATCAAGATAAAAACTGTGCCATAACTATATAATAAACATTGTTGTAGTTCACATAATTGAGTGTTTGAGTTCATCTAATACAGCAAATACCTGGAACACTGATTGTCGAAGGTCTCCTAGTGTTTTTCTTCTATCAATAGTCAAATCCACAACACTCTCTCTCCAAGTTAGTGAAGGATGCAAAGCCCCATTGTGAAATTTATAACATGAGCTCAAATGAAGATGTAAATCAACACCATTGTTTGCTGAGTCACATTCCGCTCTTTGAAAGAATAACACAATAATAAAGCAGTGAATTTAACACCTGACAAATGGCTAGTTTATCTGAGATGCTTCTGTGCAGTTGTGCTGGAAGCAATACCCTTATTGCTAAATTCACTGTCACATTCCTCCCTCTGTCAAAGGGTGCAAAGAGGTGCTCAAAGATGACAGTGATTTACACATTACACAACAGAGAGCTGGCATAGACATCCTCCACGTGAGCACTATAATAGTACGTCTTGTGTGTTTCTACACCTTGCTTCAACCTTTCTAAACAGAATGACAAACTTCATCTTTAAGAATCCGGAAGTTATAGGGTTTTTTTTCAGGCTGTGTTCCAGACAATACTGTTGAAACACAAAGATAGCAAAACTGCAAGGAAAGGGAGCCAGGACAGATATAGCCACGCCTTCTGATTTTATACATGTACCCAGCTGTATTAGCTAAACATAGCAGCAAACACACCATTTAAAAAAATATAGGAGTGACATTGGCCCAGTACAGAGATATCCCACAAGACTTGTGTCTCTTGTGTGGGTCTGTATTTTGACAGCTTAACTGGGATTTGGGTGTATCACCAGCTCTGTGTGTTCCTCAACAGAAGGAAAAATTTCAACCAACCTGAATACCCCTAGCTTTTCCCTCCGCGTTTCTGGCAAAGCATATCATTTATCTGTTGTTTCGCAGTAAAGTAAGTCATTCCTCCTTCTCCCAATGGAGAACTCCCTCTACAAACATAATTAAGATAAAGTATTCCATTCTCCTTCCAGAATTGCATTGATTTTCACAAAAAATACAGTGCAATTTTAACCTAAGTGTGTTTCCATTGAAATTCTGTAGAATGCCAAGTTATATCTCTATAAGACAGGGAGACAGGGAACCAGTAGAAGGCAGAACCTGGACATGCAAGTTGCATTCCTGAATTAACTCTATGACACTGAATAATTTTAGTATCCGACTCCAGCCAATAAGTTTCTTTCATTTTAAATTACTTTGGAAATCTGCAGATTAAGAATGCTGTTTAAGAGATAGGTACATTTACATTAATATACCTCTTTATTTGTAGCTCAGTATTAGCAGCATTCATTTCATTCAGAAGGTGTTCAGGAATTTGGTACCTTGGATTTCCTCGCGCTGCAACAAATAATATAGGCTAGTTTGGCCTCAGCTGCTTAATGTGTTTTGGCAAACAAGAAAAGCGATCAAGATGAGACATTACAGTACAGTAATCATTGAAAATTCAGAGCAATGATCTTGCATTCTTTCGTTATAGAGAAAATTAAACTGCAAGATGACACAAAGAATAAGTAAGTACTTTTACTTCTTCCCATCAATCTTTCCCCAAGGGAAACTAACACATGAATGCTGTTAGCAACAACTTCTATTTGTATCAGTAGGAAATGTTCTACTAGTATTTGTGAAGTGTACTAGAAACGAGTTAAACATCAGCCAAAACCAATTAACTGGCCACTACCTCCTTGGAAGTAACCTCTGTGTATCAGTTAACCCTTTTTTCAAATGAGCGCTAGAAATAAAACTGTATCTTCAGTTCTTGGAAAGGACAGAAAGGCCCAACAGCCTTTATCCTCTAGAATACAAACTCAATGAAGGAAGCCCCAGAATATCAAGATGAGCTTTGTGTACCTTCCGGTGGTCTTTTTAACTGAGATTTTCGATAAAACAGCATGTAGGCACTCTCTTTACCCTGAAATTGTTTCTCAATATCCTTCTCCTTGATTGGCTGGACTTTTGAATCATTCAGATCAAACCAATGGCAACCAGCAGAACTGTCCCTTAGCCTTGTAGGTTTTTTTTCTGAATTCCACTGGACATCATTCTTCTGAGGATGGCTTTGGAGATCTTGTCCTTGAGTATCTGACTTCAAAAGGAGCTTGTGGTTTTCCTTCAAGCCAACCTTATTTTCATCAGGACTGAACTGAAATATCTGAGGATGGTTCTGCAAATACTAAAATGAAAACAAGGACAAGATTAAGAAAATACCCAGTTTAAAATATAGCAGCGTGCATTAGCTACTTCACCTGATTCATCCTCAAATTGATACATAAACCTCACCCCTTCAAACCCAATTTTGCGATGCCTCTTCATCCATTACTCGGTTTAGACAGACCACCTACCACCACTTATTTGTCTGATCTTTTATGTTCTGTTGCTGGCTTTGTTTCATGTATAACTTCAAACTGTCATGCAAGACACTGCAAAAAAAACCCTATTTTTATCACACATGCATTGCTAAGGATTAAACCAGGCTAACTTCTGGATTTCAAGGATTGCTTCAGACACTAGAGGGCTTTTAAAACACTTCTCACAAGTACATACACTCTAATTCTAGAAAGGCAGCGTAGAGAGTGATGGATGCTCTACAGGCAAACAAAAAGCTTCTGCTTTATCAGACACACAGAGTACCATCCCAACCAGTTCAGTTCTCTAGCACTGGTACTTTACAATCCCCAGTCTCTGCAGAAACATGCCCTTGTGGCCAAGAAGGTCAATGGTCTCCTGAAGTGCATTGAAAAGAACATAGCCAGCAGGTCAAGGAAGATCATCCTCCCCCTCTACTCTCTTCTGGTGAGGCCACATCTGAAGTATTGTGTCCAGTTCTGGGCCCCCAGTTCAACAAGTACAGGGAACTACTGGAAAGAGTCCAGTGGAGGGCTACAAAGACAATCAAGGGACTGAAGCACCTCTCTGTTGAGGAAAGGCTGAGAGACCTAGGGCTGCTTAGCCTGGGGAAGACCAAGAGGGACCTCATCAATGCTAATCAATATCTAAAGGGCAGGTATCAAGAGGATGGGGTCAGGCTCTTCTCCATGGTGCTGGTGACGGGACAAGGAGCAACAAACGCAAGCTGGAACACAGGAAGTTCTGTCTAATAAACAAGGAAAAGCTTCTTTACTGTGAGGGTGCCAGAGCCCTGCAACAGACTGCCCAGAGGATGTGAAGTCTCCTTCTATGGAGGTACTCAAAATCTGCCTGGATGTGTTCCTATCCAACAGCTCTTGGTGTCCCTGGACTAGATGAACTCTGAAGGTCCCTTCCAACCCCTACCATTCTGTGATTCTGTAATAAGCGCTCCATTCTATATTTGCCAGGCAAGGATATTGAGCTCAATATTGGTCTGCTGAGCTGCATCCTACCTAAATTAATACTGCTTATTGTGGCATCTCAAGAACTTAAAGCTTCCTCACACTGCTTCACCCAGCTTATTATCCACTTGGTTCTCTACTTTCATTTTAGCAGCATGCAGATACTTCAAATAGGCTTGGTGTCCAGTATTGTGCCTCTTGAGAGATGGAGGGACACCAACTACTCTACACTTTCAGGCAGACGGTCCCTTTACAATCTTACCTGTTTCCCAGTTTACTAATTTATCTTACAAACCTCTCACACATGCCTTATCTTGCTAGTGCAAGTGTCAGTATTTTCAATCACCATCCTACTGACTATTCAATAGCAATATAAATGTAAAGTTTATAGTAAAACAGTAAAATAACATGCATTTAAGAAAAACAGTAAAATACTTGCAATATTACCTTTCGTAACGCTCCACAATGTTTTCGATATTTCTTATTCCAGGACACACCACTTCTCTCCAATAATTTTTGCCCTAATTGATCTACAGGAATTTGTTTAGACTCTTCCTACAGAAAAAATAAAACAAAGGCTATAAAAGTCAATCCTGAAGTGCTTAAATCTTTCCTATTTGTTAATAGGACAAGGTGACAACACATTTTGCAACAGCTTAGGTAAACAACTTAAGAAACACTCAAAAAGGGTGATTTTTCTGTATGAAGAGACATCGTTAGTGTTAAAGTCAGGTTAAGTTACAAGTTTTATATGCTTAACAATAAGTTCAGAAGAGTTCTATACACTTAAACCTGCCCACTCTCACATACACTAACCCCTACTAGGTTCCTAGATACCGAAATCAAAACAGTAAATGCCTTACATACCATACCTCTGATAAAATCCTTTCCAAGACCGCCAATGGATTTTCTATTTCATTGGCATTTTCAGTATCTCTTAAAGACTTATCTTCAATCAGCCTATCCTCTTCATCCTGTAGAAGAAAAACAATAGCCTCACAAATACTGTTGTTTCACACAGAACTAGCTGTTTTCTATTATATTCTGTACTAACACTAGGATGCACAATTTAGAAGTGTGGAGGAAGATCTGATAAGCTGTCTCTGGCACCTGCTACAGACTGTATATTGTCATACAGAATGTTGACTATCAGCTTTTTAAAAAGAAAAGACATTTGCATTTTTTATAAACAGCCATCCAGAGTCACCCATTCAAATGGCTGTGCTACTCTTGAGCAAAGATAGTAATTTATTTATAGTGAACCTGGTAAAGTGAGATAGTTTAGCAGATCCAAAAGCTAAAATTTGCTACAAAATCTTAATACATACCACATAGTGTGGAAAACTACCCTTCTCAATGAGGTATTAGACCAAACACCTTACTAAAACATTCACTAGTTTGGATGTACATTTTATCCATTAGCTCTTAATATTTTTCTGAGAAATGAGACATATCAAGCAAGGAAAAAACCTCTAGGACTTACTTGTAACTGCCAGTTTCCTAATTCATCCACATCTCTGATATAAACATGATAGTGTCCTCCATAGCAGCCACCTTTATGTATAATAACAGAGAAGAGCTCATACAAGTACTCTGAATCATCCATTTCAGTCTTTAAAAAGAAAAACAATAACAACAACATTAACATATATCAGTACCACAAGGATAATTTCATACCATCAGCATAGCTTCAGACAGAAACAAAGGATTGACATAAACCATGGACAAAAAGAATAGGCTTATATTGCTTAATAAAGCAACTTTTTAGGAATGATTGCGAACAACACTGAAAAATTAAAATAGCTAAATATCCCTGCAAACAACAGAACAGCTCAACCTGTCTGTTCACAACCAGGCTTATTTTGTTTGAAAGAGGAAAAAATAAGCAACACATTTATAAATACCAACCTACTAAAAAAAAACACAAAACAAACAAACAAAAAAAGAAAAAGCAACAAAAAAAGGCAAACCACCAAAACCCCCCAAAAGCCCAAAAACACTTCCCCAGATGCAAACACTGAGAAATTTCCAAGCTTGCACTGCAACATCTCAAAAGGAAAAATGTTTTTTTTAAATATCAGTGCATCTATTAAGTGTATTTTTTATATATTTTAAGGATCAAAACCTGTAGTTAAGCATTAGTATAGCTATTTATAATCAAAATACATATAGATAAATGCAAAGACAGATTCCTAAAATAATGAAGTCACTACACGCCTGTAAAAACAGATATCTAAATTTACACATGAAATTATCAGTGAGAATATAACCCCAAATTTAATTCCAATTTCCAGGTAATAATCTTCAAGAAAACATCAGACTAAGTTTTATGTAATAATTATGCTTTTTGCCCTTGTAAAGCTACAAGGTATTTCCCATTTAGTTAGAAAGCGGTCTTTTAGAAACCTTTTGAAAAAAAAAATCAGAATTCCAAAAATTTGAAATTGGGGACAAAAGAAAACTCCACAAAGTTTCTCAAATTCTTTGACCTGACAAAATGCAAAATAAAAGATAACTTGTCCTTGAGATACTGGTTCTCTGCAGATTATATAGAATCTTTAACAAATATAAACAGTACAGACCTGCTCACAAAAAGGCCTCAGATTTATCTGGATGGGGAATGTATAGCAGCTTGTTTCCTTGTATCGCTCGCACTTCTCGAAGTCAAAGTTAAATCTCAGGAGAGAAATAGTGAGAAAGGGTGGCAACTTGCGTAGTTTAGCAGACTGCAAAATGATTTTAAAATGTTGTAAGCACATGGTTATACAGAATAACATTTCTACTTTGCTATGGTCAACTCCTTACTTTCCATCAAATCTTTGTTACAACCAAGCAGACATGACCAGTGTTTTAATTCTTAAAACGTCTTCCTTAATTCTCAATTTTCCTACCAACTATACATGCTAAAAGGTCCCCCTGCGTAAAGCCACACATCTTCCTTGAATGGTGATCAGCAGTCCCATACTTGAAGCTCCTACAGAAAATGAAGGAGTGCATTGCTGAAATGAAATTCTAGTCAGTAAATACATTTCTATAGACCATGTATTCTTTGTGAGAGAACTTTCTTGATTTTTATACTAAGAAATAATTGCTTCAAACCCCTGGGTTTGTGCTTACACATAAAGTCAGGCAATGTAGCATCTTCCCAGCCACTTTTTTTCCAGCGTCTTGCACAGTATCTACCAGCACTGATCCTGGGAGTCCCAAGAAAAAAGACAAACTCAACTCCTGCTGAGCAGCAGGTGATGCAGCAGAGCAACACGTGTGTCCTGGGTTGAGCAACACAGGACTAACTTTTCTTTTAAGGCTGGGGAAAACTGCACTTTCAAAAGATTCTAGTGTCTGAATTTGTGCAAATATGTACTTTATAGCCAGCTAGGCTATGTGGAATTCAAGGTCTCAGTGTTTTCAAGTCTTGCCAGGTGCAGGGATGAGGAGGAGTGGGACCTGGGCACTTAATACAAGCTGGGCAATAGGGTTATTTCATACCATGAATGTCACATTCAATATAAATTAGAAAAGCTTGCTGCATAATTCTCTCTGCCTTGGTGGTGGTCCAGAGAATTCCTTGCCCTGGTGCCAGACCCTTGAGCCCTTCTCTTCTTCCCAAAGCCACAGTGCTTGCAGTGAACCACATTTGCTGTCCCCTGCCGGGAGAGCACAGCCTCCTGCTGACAGAATTGGCTGAGTATAATTCTTGTATATATCTTATATTAGTATTGGGACTAACACTGGTTGTTTACTATTACTGTTAATTATGTAGTCTTATCCTATTATATCTATTTATATTTCAACCTTTGTGTTTCCTTGCTTCCTCTGATTCCCCTTCCCAGGGGGGCGGGGAGGAGAGGAGAGGGTGTCATCAGGTGATAGAATAATTGTCTAAAAGAAAATAAATTGTTACGGGTTTTCTCAAACCATAACAATGTGGCAGGTTCACCATTCCCACTTGAACAGCGGGGCACTCAGCACCTGGCATAGGCCCTGAAGCCACCCCAAAAGAAAAAGTAGATATGAATAAAGCTCCGTCTATAAACATAGGCTATATGCTTCTGCTAGAAGGAAAGGATCTCAACCAAGGCTGGGGCTATGACTCTTCTGGCCCCTCCTGATCACATCCTTCAAACACAGCATTTCTACTTCACTGGGGGTTTGTTCCAATAACCATTTATGAGTTCCCCAGTTCTTTGGGGTTGCGTGACCCCAAGTATCAGTCAGGCCTCATACAGGAACAGTGTTTTCAAATGTGGAAGTCAGAAATGATCCGATCTGTAACGTAACTATCTCTAACAGGTGTATATTGTCCAGAAAAAGAGATCATTCCCCCATGTATTGTGCAGCCTGCTGCTGTGTGACTGTTAGCCTCCCTACAAATGCAACAGAAATGGTCTGAAAAACAT
Source organism: Pedionomus torquatus (assembly GCA_013398155.1). Lineage (NCBI taxonomy): Eukaryota > Metazoa > Chordata > Aves > Charadriiformes > Pedionomidae > Pedionomus > Pedionomus torquatus. The sequence goes on along the minus strand of VZRU01006932.1, from coordinate 32,749 downwards.
CACCAGAATATATCATGCTGGCATTTTGCCTAAGATCTGCCAGGCTGCTTGAAGAAAATGACTTGACTAAGTCAAGTCAAAGATCTTGACTAAGATCTGTGGGCTATGGTAAGTGAGCATGATGTGGTGCCTGAGCAGCACTGGGGAGGTGTATCCTGGAAGACCCTACAGCTAGCCACAGAACAAGCAAGCAAGCGGTATGCCTCCATCATTTATCCAGGGGAGGACCTTCAAGGCAGGAAAGTCAACATAATCAATTTTAGCAAGGAAAATATTCATCAAGATTGAACAACTGAGTGTGTGAGCCCATCAGGAACCCTGATGTGAAGCAAAACCACCGTTTGTATCACCTGTGAATGTAAGTGTAGGTTCAACAGACATGCTTCCAAGCCTTTCTAGTGTCTCCAAACAACTCTCCACCTACAGAGCCATAACAGAGCCTCACAGGAACACACATAGGATGTAAAAAAACACCCTGACTTATATATTTCATTCATGTCAATTGCAAAGACTACATTGCAAAACTTACTGGCACAAAGTTTTTTGCATGTTCTTCCAAGTTAAGGGTGAACACCAGACTGTATAATTAAAATTTGATTAAGTTTTGGAACATGAGACTGTTCAAAATCTTTCTTGAGATTGTCCATTCACATCCTGGTATGTGACTTCTTACCCAGGATCGGAGTCCCCAGAGTTTTCTTGCATAGATAAGCACATCTGAGAGGTGACTCTTCTCACAATCTCTTGAACCCAACAAATTTTAACACAAATAAGCCTGTATAAATTGAGCCATGTGAGGTACTGGCAAACACTTCTGAACTCCTGAGTCACTGATTAACTTCATCTGTCCTCAGCTTGCCTTTGCATCCACTCCATTCCACAATGAGGGTGCTGCGAGGTTTGGATTGCTCTCATCCTGCTGCAAAACGAGTCACCAGAGTAGGCCAAAGAGCTTCACTGTTGCAAAGATGGCAGAATATGCTGGAGTGCAGTAGTAGCCCTCTGTGTCTGCCTCCCCTTTACAAAAAGTAGTGGGAGTAACAGGAAAGAGGAGCAACTTGTTATAACCCCCCACCTCTCAACTTGTGATGTGAAAAGAAAACAAATAACACTTTGTATCATTCTGGAAAAATGCAATCCAAAGACCTACAACTCTGCTAAAGCTCTCACTGAGCTGCCATTCCCTGGCCCTGATGAAGGGTGTGGATGAGAAGACAAATAGAAAGTCTTAAATTCAGTTAGTACGTTGGAAAGACAGTCCAAACTGCCATAAATCAACAAATCAGGAAAGGCTGTCAGCACAAGGGGGCTGTGCTGACGTACAGTGGCCAGTGTTATCAGCCATGCCACCATTTAATAAAGCACTCAGAGTCACACACGCAGCTCTTCTGGAGGACAAATGTCCTCATTTGAGGTAGACAACTGTCAAGCATCTGAAGCTTTATCAAGGTGCCCAGGAATTAAGGCAAGGAACCAGGCTGGACAAAGGAGCATTCCAGTCTGGATGTCCCCCAAGCACCTGGTGACCACTCTCAGTAAACATCACAGGCTTAATGTCAACAGTTCTCCATTGAACACTGAGGAACTCTGATGACTCAGCACGGGAAATAGGTCACTGCATTTGGCTGTACGAGTAATTTTTAAAAAAAAACAAAACTCAAAACTGACACAGTTCTCACCCATAGCTGAGCACAAATCAAAGCAGTAAATGATCCATTAGATTATGACAAAGCAGCAACAACTCAGCAGATAAACCCATTGGCTTCCTTCAAAAGCCTCTTCAAGCTACTGCCTGAAATTGACTTGCACAGTCAATATTCTGACCACAGGAACATGCCTTTGCACCTTCCATTTTTATTTGCCGCATTTGTTATTGGTGTATCGGAGTATACCAGACTTACCTTCCTGGGCCCTGGCCAAGGGGTCAGACAGGACACACCAACAACCAAGAGAGAAGTTCTATAAAATCTGACTAGCATGCTGAGGAGCTCATTCTCCATTGAACACCAGGGAACACCAGGGAACTCCAACGACTCAGCATGACTGCATTTGGCTTTACAAATGGAAAAAATAAAAAACAACCAACCACCAAACAAACAAACAAACAACCCAAAACCAGTAACAAAACCAAACAACCTACAACCCAAAGCAGTGAATCATTAACTAAAAGATTATGACAAAGCAGCACAGCTCAACAGATAAAGCCACTGTCTTCCTTCAAATTCATCTTCAAAAGACTGAAGGGGAAAAAATCTTTTAACAATCCATACTCTGACCACAGAAAGATGCCTTTGCGGCTTTGCTGTGCTTGGATTTTCATCCTCCTCCTTCCTGGCCCCTCAGATGGAGGGAAACTCTTTGTGGTGCCCATGGTTGGAAGCCACTGGCTCAGCATGCAGCAAGTGGTTGAAAAGCTGAGCGAGAAGGGACATGAAGTGGTGGTGCTTATGCCAGAAGTGAGCTGGCAGATGAAGACGACACAGGCATACATAGTGAAAACATACCCAGTGTCTCAAACACTAGAAGAGCTGGATGGTTCCTTGCATGAATACATTCTTACTTACCTGAATGCTGTAGCTCATAGAATATAGAATACAGAATATACTTAAAACCAGAACATACTGAAAACACCTACTAAGGTGTTAATTTATCTCTGCAAGAACTTGATCAGAGAAACAGTGCAATACCTGGATTAACAGATCTCACTTCCCTGTGCAGAGTAACATTGTTCATTACTTTTCTCTCCCACTTGGTTTCTTCAGCAGAGATTATCCATGGAGCCATTTATTTATTTATTATATTCTATCTTATCTTTTAGCCTATCCTCTTAAATGCCCAAAGTCAGGTGCCTGTAGAGGTGATTGAGGCAATACTCTTGAAACTACATGCCACCTCATTCACCATTAGCTAGATTAAAGACTGCAACAACATTCAAATCAAGAAATGAGTCACGTGAGCTTTTCTTGACATAGTTGTTGAAGTTTAAAAAACAAGTCAAATTATGGCACCTTCTTGCTAGTCTGATTAATTATTTTCCTGAGTTAGAGGGCAAACACAGCAATGTAAACAAAGTTCCTAACTGTTAGCGAACTGAACACTAAGAATCACCAAAGCATTACCTTTGAAGCTTCAACAAGTTTATCACAGGTTCCACACTGATACAAGTTCTCATTTTCGAAGTACTCTTCTTCTACATACATGTTCCACAGGGCCTCCTCCAAGCCAGCAACACCTTTTACTGCCACTGTTAGGTCTAAGAAGTCTTCCTATGCAGAAATACAACAAGAAGTAAGGTACTAAATACTGTAAGTTCACAGTACAGTAGAAAGATAACCGTCCCACATCTAAGCATTCATTTTGCTTTCATTGCTGATGTGGAAAAAACCCCACACATCCACGGAAGAGAAATTAATTTAAAAGAAAAAACAAACAAACAGACCCAAACAAATAACCTTTGTAAATTACAAAGAGCATAAAAGACTGTAAAGAAAAGTTTTACTGTTATTATTCTACTCTTCAGCTCTCTGCTAACTACATCTACTAAAAGGAATGCTTGCCAACTCAGAAGATGCAATAATGCTTTTTACACAAGTCAGAGCCTGATGTAGGTGGTTTAGAAAATGCCAGCCAAGTTTTAACAACAGTCATGCATAATTGTCATGTTTTCACGTCTGCAGTGCTCTAACAATGCAATGCACTACCTAGATTCAACAAGGCCACCAATGACATTCAAGAAGTAATTATTTTTGCAGTTAAAAAAAAAACACCAAAAAACAAACACAAAAAACAAAACCAAACCATTTAAAATATCTTCAACAGACTGAACAAAATCTATCCAGAAAAATCATCTAGCTTTACCTGTCTCTCACTAATATTCTTGCATTCTTTACAAACAATCTGGTTGACAACAATCCCATGGTACAATCGGTTAATAAGGTCATGACCTGAAGTGCCCACAAGAGAAGTTTCCAAAGCGCTGAACAGAATCCGATTCAATTCCTGCACATCATGCTGCCTCATTTCCTGCATGATAAAAAACACAAAATAGTGCCATCTGTTTTGCTTATTGATTAAAAACAACATAAATCAGCTGTGACAAAGACAGCTGCCTCAACGACTACCCATATATTTATTACCTTGTGTAGTAATTTACTACAGCTATTATAATTTGTTATTCTTCAGTTATGCTTTGAGTAGCTAAATAAACTATAACCCACATAAGACACCATCATTTGGGTAGATCTAGACTCAGCACTGAGTTACACAGTTCAATTCAGGCAAGAATTTGAAGGACAAGAACCCCAATTACCATTGGAAAAACATTCCTCTAAAAATAAAGGAAAAGCTACCAAAATTGTATCTAACAACAATTTTATTCTGCTTCTCACTGTAAACAACTGGCATGTACTTTATGTGGAGATACAACAGGATATCACAATAGCTGATTCAGTTCAACGCTACCTCTGCAGCTTCAAGTATTTTAAGATACTTCTTAAATGTCATACTTAAAAAAAAACAAACAAACAAACAAACAAACAACAACTACATTCAGGAAAAAGTTTATCAATGATGGTGTGATTTGTACCTCATGACTGTTCCACCCAAAGCTCTCTGTAAGGTCTGTCGTAGATGCAGCCTGCTGGTCCAAAAGCAGAAGCTGAGCAAATAACCGTTGAAGCTGTAATGGAATTATTCGAACCTGGAAATGTATGGATTTAGTTAAGCCATCACCATAGTGAAAAAGAGCAGCTTCCTCTGATATTTTTCATAATACTAAACTCTAAGAACTTAGCTATGACATCATGGCATACACATTTAACATATGCTACTCCTTGCTCAGTACAGGGTTTGGTGGTGTGGTGGAATGAGAGGGGAAGGAGAACAGGTAATGTCAACAAGCTTGACCAATTACCTATATTTATCTTTGACTTACAAAGAAAAAAAATTTCCAAGCAATCAGTTGTGTCACTTTAACCCAAGAACTAAAGAATTATATTCTGTAGTCAACTTTAGTAAGCACTTTTGAAACAAAGACTAAATTCCGATCCCATACCATCTCATGCATAAGTGGGCTGTTAAACCTTCAGACCGCCTCAGTGCAGTTATCCGGGCTGCACATATTTATTTTTATTTCTGTTTTTTCCCTGTTTTCCCTAGTGACAAATAAGCCATAGCACTGTAGCTTTAATTATAGAAAAGAAAAATCAAAGGACTGTACAGAATTCAAGATTATTCCTGCATCCCTTAAAAAAAAAAAAAAAAGTTATCTCTGCTATGAACTTCAGCAGAAAAAGGCCTAATATCTTACTTTTGAAGCAAAAGCTTATGGCACTGAAAACTTAATTTGTGTGCAAAATCAAGTATCAGTCAAACTGCCTTTCAGCACCAAAGTCAAGCTTTCATTCATTCTCACAAAAAGTTTCATGCAAAATGAAACATTCTTCTGAATCAACATTCAGCAGTGACTAATGACAAGAAAATTATTAAATACCTTTGCATCTGGTTTACTGCTATCATCCAGAGTCCCAAGTTCTTCAGGTCCCAGGGAGAACAGTGCCTCTGTAAATGTAAAGAATAATGACTATTTAAAAAACAAAAAAATCTCCTCCTTAAAGACTGATTGTATTTAATGTCAAGAATTACGATGCTATTCTTCTTTTTTACAAATTAAGACCTTAAGCAACATTTCTGAACATCATTCATCCTTACAGGTTCAAGCTGTAAAAATAAACTATAATAAGTATGAAGGTGTTTAGATAGCAAAATATCTATTTTTTTTAGAAAATACAGCGGTTGCATTAAAAAATCAATGACACTACGGACAGCGTAATCTCTCTTATGTACACAAAAGGTAGCCTCCTTACCTGTAAGAAAATGTAATTGTTATAACTTATTTGTTGTGCAGAAGTGGCAATATAAATTGTAGCGACCAATAGCTTTGAGTATTCTGTAATGCAAGTCACTGTATAGTATCAACTCCAACATTACTTTAAAAAAATTTCTCAACACATTACCTCTAAATTCAGGTGTGAAAAGCAGAGTCTGCAGAAGGGAATTGAGGTAGCAGGTTCCACCCTGATTTTTGATACCACTTAGGTTGGTGAAATCCCTGGGAGCTGGAGGCTCACAATCTCTAGGCTTTGATTTCTTCCCTTTCCCATAATGATGGTTTGAAATAAAGGAAAAATCCTCTTCAAATAAGTCTCCAAACATTGTGAAGGTAAAACAGTCCCTAAAAACATATAAAATATTCTATTTACTATAAAGAAATGCAATTGACTCCATCTGCCTCTAATCCTCCAGGATAAACCTTTCTGCCCTGACTGAAGAATTTGTTTATAACAGTTTTTATCTTATTCTGTTAATTTTAAAAGCGAATGTCCAAGCCAGACAAAAGTTTGCACTAATATAACAAAACTAAAAGCATTTATTAGCAAAAGTATGAAGAGAATTTTAACTGGAATCAAATGCACCACAAACACACGTAGCAAAATAAATAGGTCCTTCTAAACACCTCTAATTAACTAATGCTTAAGTTGTCCAGTTTCCTGCTCGAAAGGTATATAAGGTTTCTCAAACTCATCAAAATCTCTATAATCCCTATATTGTCTCAACAAATCCATATGGACAAGTAGTCTGCCTCTAGTATTAGCAAGCTCAGATGGGAAAATTCTAATAAAACAAATAAAAAATACATTGATGTTTTATGAAAACATTACCTATTCTTCCAGGTGTTTGAGCCAAAAACTCCATGGCAATTAGCATATGGAGATTTTTTCAGCCCTCTTTGGAAGCACTGAGATACCCTAGCATGTACCAGGACTCACAAAACTAGCTCCCTTTTGTTTTGTACTTGTCACTCTGTAATTTCAATTGGTAAGCTGGAGCTCTTGCATTAGCAGTGAGTAATTAATGAGCTATACTGAAGCAGTGGATAACCATTCCCTTTTTTACCTTCATTTCACATGCAACTTTGCAGATCTTTACCATATTCCTCTTAGATACCTCTTCCAGACAAAAGCTTCCACAAAGACATATTCACTCCTACAACTGAACTTGTCCCGTCTTCAATTATGCTATTCAATTATCTACCTCCTCCAAACACGTTAAGACTCCTCCTTTACCTGTTTCTGAGATGAGGACTAAATCTGCCTACAACGTCCAAGATGTGTGCAAACCACAGCTATCTAAATAGAATATAAATTTTATTTATATGTAGCATATATAATTTGTGTTTTATATATAATTCCTATATTTATAAATGTTTGTTCTCTTTTGTACAACTGCTAAGCACTAAACTTTTTTTTTCTTATGAAACATTTATTACTACCCCAACGTCTCACTCCTGAATGTCCACATCAGTCCCAAATATCACATTTGTATTATATACATACTCATATTGCACCAATATCTGCATAAACACATAACAGTAACGTTGTGATTGTCTCTGCTCCATGCTGCATCTCTGCAATCACCTACAGTTAGTATTACCTGCTATTGTACCATTTGGCCATCTATGAGCACAAAGACTTTAAAGCTTACTGATAGCACTTGTGAAATAAACTGATATATTGCAGTAAAGACAGGATAAACTAGTCATTTCACTATTTATGCTGAATATAGTCCCCAGCAAAGACAGAAAAAAAAAAGAAAAAATCCCCTCTGTGACAGATGATCTTTGGTTTCCCATGTTTTAGCTAAATATTTCATCAAGCAATAACTTTCTTCTCCCATGTCAGCTTAATATCTTTACGAGCCTTTGGTGGCGAACCTTCTGAATGCCTTTTGAAAATACAAATATAGTTTACAGCTCCTTGTTCAACCAACTCGTAGTTCTTCAGGCATCTCCTAAAACTCTTTTTATAAAACAGCATTACATAAAGCTCATTTTAACACTTCCCATGGCTTTGAGGCAAAAGGCTACACTTAAAGCAGCTGACTATGAACCAGCATGGCAGTGTTCACTGTGCTTGCTCTACAGTGCTTCTCCAGCATTTCATCTATAGATACCCCCTTATAGATCCCCACGAAATAAAACTATGTGGCTGGAGATCCTTCTTAATGAACACAGAAAAGAAAGAAATCATTTTGATCTCTTTGCATTGTTTTTTTGTTCTCTGAATACAGCTTTTACACCTTGATCACCTACAAAAAACCCAAAGCCTATAAAGGTCCTACCTCCCATGCTTCAAGACATATTTGCCAGATTTAGACACTTTCCAAACCACCTCTCAGCCTTCATTTATTTTTCAGTCAGGCTTACTGCACTTCAGTATTTAACCATCCAAAGATTATGACTCTTCCTATTTTTCCTCATCCAAATGTACAACAGCTGGCTCCTAAAAAGTTTTTCACCATAAAAAGGCACATATCTAGGAGACGGCAATCATCTTACTGACAGTCTGCTGTACCCACCCACCACTCCCGAGAAGCACTTCAGCAGGACAGTGCCAAATCCTCCCTCGCTCCTTATTTCTGGATGCTCAAAGCAGTGCTGCTAGCAGCTTTCTTCCCTTAAAAAAAAAAAATGACACAATACAGACTAGAACGAATCTCTGGATTATGTCTCTGATTGAATGCTCTCAAAAAGCAGCACCAACTTAGATAATATTGTTTATTAGGGTCTTGCCCTATCAAAGTTGGAATACGTCCATAAAAGGAGATCCCAAACCCCGTAGAAGTCTCTGCCTCATACTCCTTATCTCCGATGGGTGCCTCCCATGTTTTAACTTGGGTCTGGCACCTCTCATCCTGCCCCAGTGCGCCCCCCACAAAATCAGGCTGCACCCACGCCCCGCCAACAGCAGTGCGGTCTCCCCCTCGTCTTCTCTTCTTCGGGCTGATCTCACCCAGCTCCTCCTGCCTGTCTCCACCTCCCATGTGCTCCAGCCCCGGAGCCCCCACGGAGCTGGGCCCAGTCTTCAGACTCGGTCTCAGCGGTACCCAAGAGAGGCCGAGGACTAGACGTACCGCCCGCACGCCAGCCGGCCCGCAGCGCTGGGTCTGGCAGGCCACAGCCCCCAGCCCGACTCACCATTCAGAACCACCACCCGGAGCCCAGCCGGCGCTCACCGCCACGGCCCCGCGCCCGCCGCCATGTTGGTTGTGGCTCTGCGCAAAGCACGCTGGGACCCGAAAGCCGCCACGGCGCCGGGACTTCTCTCGGCTGGTCAAGCCCTGGAGACAGAACAGCGAAAACTCCCTTGCTCCAGCCGCTCCTCCGGTCCACAGAGGGATCGGAGCGCGGGAAGGAGCCGCCAAGCACGGGCCCCGGTGCGAACCGAAGGCCGGCCGGCGAGGCGCGAGCGCGGCATCGGCGTGGCGCGGGGCTCGCGGCCTGGGCGCGCTGCCTGCTGGGAGGGCGGGCCTCCCCACAAGGCCCTCTGGGGGCTGTAGTTTCCTGTCGGCCGCCGTGTACAGCCGTGATCAGTCTGCTGGCGACACCGCCCCGCCGCGGGCGGGAGGCGGTAGGGGTTGTCCTGGAGACCGCGGAGCTTGAGCGGCCTCGCAGGCTCCAGGGCCTGGCGGAGGCTCAGCTTATGCTGGGTGGTGGGCCTGGCAGCGGAGGAGAGCAACAAGCCTCTGCCATGACCCGGACCTCTCAGGCCACCACTAGGGACAGGCCCTGCACCTTCTGCATCTTCTGAAAAGCGACACTTTTTTTTTTTTTGGGATGTAACTCAATACATCAGCCTTGTAGCACAGGGGCTTCTTCTGCAAGGAAGGGCCCTCACAAAGGCTGGGGCTGCTTCTCCTCCTGCCCCTTGTGGTCCTGTTCCTTCCCTGAGGATGTGTGTCCCCGTCAGATGCAGGCCAGGGCTTGTACTGGTTACTGGGATTTCAAATACAGATGAGTCTGGCCAGTAATCAGAGAAGACAGACACCCTCCTTGAAAAAAGCAGGTGTTTGTAGCTGCCGCCTTCCTAACGCTGCCATCGAGTCTAGAGTGGTCCAGCTGGCACCTCACTTGCTGCCAGTGTTGACTCTCACTGTGGTCTGCTGTAATGACACACTCCCCCTCTGCTCTCATGAGACCCCACCTGGGGTGGGTCCTGCTCCAGAGCCCTCAGCACAAGAAGAACATGAACCTGTTGGAACAAGTACAGCGGAGGGCCACAAGGATGATCGCCCCTGTGGCACCTCTCCTACAAAGACAGGCTGAGAGAGGTGGGGTCTTTTAGCCTGGAGAAGAGGAGGCTTCAGAGAGACTTTATAGTGGCCTGTCCAGTACCTGAAGGGGGCCTACAAGAAAGCTGGGGGAACTGTTTGAGAGGACATGTAGCGATAGGATGAGGTGAATGGTTTTAAACTAGAGCAGGGTAGGTTTATGTTAGACATTAGGAAGAAGTTCTTTACCATGAGGGTGGTAAGACTGATCCAGAGATTGTGAGGAACAAACTCCAAACTCGCAAGTTATGGAGAGGTATGTTTATTCATCGCTGGGAGCACAGGGGGTCACTCCACCTAATGTGTTCATCTGTTCATTCCGCAGATGGGCTTTTTGTACATTACAGATTATGCATATTAAAATCTAGCTAACACTTATGTATTCTGCCTATGTGCTGGTCTCCACAATTCTTTCCACAGGTGGCTGATTCGTCTTCATGGTTGTCTAGCTCGAGATCCAGCATCTGCAGTGGGAGCTTGGTTTGTTCTTNTTCTGCCTATGTGCTGGTCTCCACAATTCTTTCCACAGGTGGCTGATTCGTCTTCATGGTTGTCTAGCTCGAGATCCAGCATCTGCAGTGGGAGCTTGGTTTGTTCTTTCTTCTCTGGCACCTGAAATCACTAAAAATCATATAGATAACATGTTCCTTAGGCAACACAAATTTATCACAAAAATCATCTAGTAACCATGTTCTGATCTATGGGCTAACAAAATAAACTCATCGCATCCTTAATGCTGCACTGAGTTAAAACTATCAAACTATGCCTCAGCTGAAGAATTACAGCTCCAGTGGGCCCACACAATGCCTCAGCTGGAGGATCGCAGTTCCAGTGGGCCCACACTGTTTCAAGACACTGGAACAAGTTGCGCAGAGGGGTGATGGAAGCCCCATCCCTAAAGACATTCGAGGTCAGTCTTGCTGAGGCTCTGAACAATCTAATCTAGTTAAAGATGTCCCTGCTTACTGCGAGGCAGTTGGACTACATGACTTTTAAAGGTCCCTTCCAACA
>VZRU01006932.1:0-20062 GCA_013398155.1 Pedionomus torquatus | reverse complement strand
GCTTGGTTTGTTCTTTCTTCTCTGGCACCTGAAATCACTAAAAATCATATAGATAACATGTTCCTTAGGCAACACAAATTTATCACAAAAATCATCTAGTAACCATGTTCTGATCTATGGGCTAACAAAATAAACTCATCGCATCCTTAATGCTGCACTGAGTTAAAACTATCAAACTATGCCTCAGCTGAAGAATTACAGCTCCAGTGGGCCCACACAATGCCTCAGCTGGAGGATCGCAGTTCCAGTGGGCCCACACTGTTTCAAGACACTGGAACAAGTTGCGCAGAGGGGTGATGGAAGCCCCATCCCTAAAGACATTCGAGGTCAGTCTTGCTGAGGCTCTGCCTCAGCTAATCTAGTTAAAGATGTCCCTGCTTACTGCGAGGCAGTTGGACTACATGACTTTTAAAGGTCCCTTCCAACACAACAAATTCTACAATTCTATGATTGTGCCAGTGCGGCCACAGAAGCCACAGGTAACTGCAGCCATCCAGCACAGCCCCTTTTCTTTTGGGTTGTCCATTCCTACCCCAGCTATGCAACTTCTTACCCATATTCAAAGTTCCTACTGTTCCCTTGCACTGGTGAACCACATGAGAGGTAAGCGACTCTTATCTCACACTCCCTTGAACCCAGCAAAGTTTAACTTATCAAGAAACGACTGCCACATAACCAAGCCAACTGAGGGAATCACTGGCAAACTCTCAAACAATAAGAAGTGCCTCTAAGGTACTGATTAACTTCACCAGAGCTGCGCTTGCTTTTGCACAGACTCCCTTCACATTAAGCATGCTGAAAGGTTTGGATTTCAAAACTGTCATGCTGTAGAAGGGAGGGGAGGGCAGCACTTTTCTGTAATAACTGTCTGTTTACGTGTCTTCACCAAATGGGGCAGGTGCCAAAAAAACAAAAGCCTAAAAAAATAAATAAAACTTTTCATAGGAAAATGCTGCTTGCAAAACCAGTAATTCTTCCAAGATAATTTTAAAGTGCAGTTTATGTAAAGCTGGAAATAATAATGTTTTGTTTATTACTCACATGGTTTGTTTTTTTTTTCCCTTACAGTTTATAGTGACAGAAAAGATCTTGAGAGTTTTTGTTTTTTCTACTTATACTTCAAAGCTTCTTCCCCTACTCTGAAGCTCAAATATTTTGTTTTCTGACAAGTTATCAAGTGCTGAAAAGAAAACTGCATTTTCCACTTAGTAGTTTCCTGGTGCAAGGAAGAACTTACAGACATCAGCAAAGAGGGAAAAAGAAATATAAGATCTTATAGAAGAACATGGAGAAAAGGATTAGTAATCAACTTCATTGAATTGACCACGGTACAGAAGGGAGTGAAAAGAAGTGTGCCTGAGGGGCAGAGGCCCTGTGAAAATGTGAAACATATTGTATGCTTCACTATTTTTCCATGTCACAGTGCTATTTAGGCATCTAATCTTTCTCAGCATTGATTATGTCAAAAGAAATGCTGTGAAGCTGATGGCTCTTGCAAACCTATGCTTGCACTGAAGCTGCTCATTAGCTAAGTCAGGTCCAATACGTGTGCTCATACACAGAATCATAGAACCATAGAATGGTTAGAGTTGGAAGGGCTACTTCCAACTTAAAGATCATCGAGTTCCAACCCCCCTACCATGGGCAGGGATGCCTCTCCACTAGACCAGGTTGCTCAAAGCCCCATCCAGCCTGGCCTTGAACACTCCCAGGGATAGGGCATCCACAGCTTCTCTGGGCAACCTGTTTCCGTGCCTCNTCATGCTTCTTTTGATGCAGCCTAGGATACAGTTGGCTTTCTGGGCTGCCAGCTCGCACTGCCAGCTCATGTTGAACTTCTCATCCACAAGCAGTCCCGAGTCCTTCTCCTCAGGGCTGCTCTTCAGCCAGGAGAGATTCCATACCTGAGTCTCTACTGAACAGTTCAAGCCATGCAGGGAGCAGTAGATGTAATAAACCACATTTATTACATCTGTGATGTAATAAAACACATTTATTACATCTGGTCTCAACTTGTTGCATAGGCAAGAGGTGAGTAGTTTTCAACTGCCTGAGGACCACCTCATAGGCTGTGAAACAACTGAATTACTGCTCTGAAACAAGAACATGGGCTTCAGGTTCCCTGAACACTTCCCTGGAAGAGTTCAAGTCCATGCTGAATAGGACTTTGAGCAATCTGGTCTAGTGGGAGGTATCCCTGCCCATGGCAGGGAGGTTGGAGATAGATGATCTTCAAGGTTCCTTTCAACCCAAATGATTCTATGATTCTCTCTGTGGTCTGAGAGTATACCCAAAACTGACCCTCTTAGCCTATGCTCCATTACATATTTTTGTGGCTGACCAGCATGCTGTGATACTTTGCATGAGACTGGATCACAAACAGAAGGAGGGTTTGACTGTGGAGATTCCTGATAGCTCAGAAGAATTCACCTGCCCTTTCCCCTTACCCTAAGGGTCTCCTGTTCTGTCCTTATAGATATTATCTGAACATGTCTCCATGTCTCCAACCGCAATGAAATTTCTTGAGGGTATTTTCATTTCTAACTGCTGTATTGGATTTCTTTGCAGCAGACTTACCTTCCTGGGCCCTGGCCAAGGGGTCAGACAGGACACACCAACAACCAAGAGAGAAGTTCTATAAAATCTGACTAGCATGCTGAGGAGCTCATTCTCCATTGAACACCAGGGAACTCCAATGACTCAGCATGGGAAAAGGTCACTGCATTTGGCTTTACAAGTGAAAAAAAACAACAAACCAACAACCAAACCAGCAACAAAACCAAACAACCTACAACCCAAAGCAGTGAATCATTAACTAAAAGATTATGACAAAGCAGCACAGCTCAACAGATAAAGCCACTGTCTTCCTTCAAATTCATCTTCAAAAGACTGAAGGGGAAAAAATCTTTTAACAATCCATACTCTGACCACAGAAAGATGCCTTTGCGGCTTTGCTGTGCTTGGATTTTCATCCTCCTCCTTCCTGGCCCCTCAGATGGAGGGAAACTCCTTGTGGTGCCCATGGTTGGAAGCCACTGGCTCAGCATGCAGCAAGTGGTTGAAAAGCTGAGCGAGAAGGGACATGAAGTGGTGGTGCTTATGCCAGAAGTGAGCTGGCAGATGAAGACGACACAGGCATACACAGTGAAAACATACCCAGTGTCTCAAACACTAGAAGAGCTGGATAATGCCTTTCGTGAGTATGTCGCCACTCACCTGCAGAACCTGCCTTTCCCACTGAATGTTCTAGCCCAGTACAACACCTCGGTGCACGTTTTCCGTACATTCTTTGTTCAGTGCAAGGACCTCTTCAGCAGCAAGGAGACCCTGCAGTACTTGAATCAAAGTGGCTTTGATGCTATCCTAACAGACCCTGTTTTTTTGTGTGGAACAACTCTTGCTAATTATTTTTCTCTTCCATTTATCTTCTTCATGAGAGGATTTCCTTGCAACTTACACTATAAAGCACCACAGTGCCCAAGCCCTCTGTCCTACATCCCAAGACTATTTACCTTCAACTCAGACCACATGACTTTTTTCCAGAGAGTGGAAAATGCATTGGTTTCACTCCTGGAGCTTAATTATTGTAATGGTTTTTATGAAGACGCTATAAAATTTTCCTCTGAAGTTCTTCAGAGAGAGGTATCCCTGCTAGACCTCTTGAACTCTGCTTCTATTTGGCTTCTGAGATATGACTTTGTGTTTGAGTATGTCAGACCAGTGATGCCCAATATGGTCTTTATTGGAGGAATAAACTGTGCTGAGAAGAAACCGTTGCCTAAGGTAGGTTCTTTTTCTTCAACTTACACATTTTTCAATGAAATGTGATTATTTATTTTTTGGAAGTTTAGTGCTATTGAATTTTTCTATTTCTGGTAATGATTTAATACAGCCAGGTTTTAGCAGTTGTTTTCCACTGGCTGAAATAAAATTACCTTGATGGAGGTAGATGACTTATTTGAAGTCCTCAGTGAATTCATATTATTCACTAACCAGACAGAGTTTTGATGATATAATTTTCATGGAGTCTGCTATATGTCTCTTTCACCTGACCAGAAACCCCAAAAACCATGCTCTGAGAGTCATCTTTTGTTTTTAACTCTAGGCTCAGCAAAGTCAGTTAATTTGCTTTGGTTGTGTTTTCATGACATATGGTTTCCAAACTGCCTGTCTTTGTTAAATTACATCTCTGTATAAATCATGGTGAAAAACAACTGTCATGTTGATATGGGAAGAATTAATCTAAAATATATATTTGGTAAAAGACACTTCCATGCAAAGCTCACATAAGTTTTTGTACCTATTTCTTCAAATTTGCTTTCACGAGAATTGCTCTTCAGGATTTTTAAAGCTAATCTAGAAACTTAAATCAATGTTGGTAGTAATCATGTAGTCACCGAAACAATTAGTAGTGCTAGGCTTCTTCCCAGGCAAGATGCAGGACACAAACATGTTTCCTTTGAAAGTATTCCCTCACTTCTGAATTGTGGTCACACAATATCAGTGCACAATTGCAATGCAGTATCTTTGAGCTGAAGGTTTCTTTCCTCTTTCAGCTTTATTTGACAGGTTTATTCAGAGTTCGCTTAACTCAATAAAGAAAAAGCAAATAAGGAATAATATTAAAAATTAGAATATTAGAATAGTATTACAAATAAGGCATTCTCTCACATTAGGCTCAACAGAATGGCTTTTGTAGTTAGAGATTTAAGAGTCAAATTCTTGCTGGTTGCATGCCATGAGTCTTTACTTTTACAACTTGAAGGTCAGAGCTACCCTTTGTAGCTTGCTACAGGGCTAAATCAACCCTGCCCTTATTTTATATCTCACATCTACTGTCTTCATGCTGATATTTGTTATTTGGTAGAAATCATATTTTCCAAATCTTGAAAAATCTCACGTGTTCCACCTTTATGCAGTCTAGCTTTTATAGCTACATTTTCTATAGACAACAGAGGAATTTCTTCTGTTTTACGTTGAACAGTGCCCAGCAGCAAGGTGATTACGTAGGAAGTAGAGTGTAAGCAAATGTGAAGTGAGTCATATGGGAAAAAAAATCCACCTATCCATGCACAGTCATAAGCCTTGGGTTGATCATTACTGTTCAGAAATATAATCATATGGTAAGAATAGGTAGTTCTCCGAAACCCAGTAGCCCATTACTAAAGCAGACAAGGAAACAAAAAGTCAGGATGACAAGGAGAGGGAGAGACAAGAGACTAAAAATTAGGTGTCTTTTCTCAGAGGAGCTAAAGCCCCCATATTTTTCCGTTACACTACTTTCCATAGTTTTCCACAAGCAAAAAAATCAGGCATTGTGGCCTCATTCCAGAAGAGGGCTCCTTCCTGCTGTAACACACATGGTTCCATGGGGTACCTGCTTTAGAGCTGAAGGCATCAGAGCGCTGAGGAGCTTATGCTTTTGCAGAACTCGGCATATCATAGAATTATAGAATCACAGAATGATTAGAGTTGGAAGGGACCTTAAAGATCGAGTTTCAACCCCCTGCCATGGGCAGAGACACCTCCCACTAGACCAGGTTGCTCAAAGCCACATCCAGCCTGGCTTTAAACACCTCCAGGGATGAGGCATCCACAACTTCTCTGGACAGCCTATTCCAGTGTCTCACCACACTCACAGGAAAGAATTTCTACCTAATATCCAATCTAAATCTCCCCTCTTCTAATTTAAAACAATTACAAGTTCTATCACTACACTTCTTGACAAGGAAGTGTTTGTCAGGATATCCTGACAAGGATGTGTTTTATCAGCACAGAGACAGGAATTAAACTGCAAGTTCCCTGACACTACTGAGCCATAAGCATTGTCCACAGCCTGCAGTCTCAGAGCGAGTGGAGGAACATGCAGCCACAGAACTGGGCCTGGCAGGAACACAAACTGCACTTACTCTGACTAAGATAACCAGACTGTCTGCCTCAGGCTTTGTTTCCTCCTGTCTCACTTTGCATAGGCATCTGTCTTAGTAGCAATTACATATTAATTAACAGACACATAAATCCAGTTGTCAAGTCCCAGTATGTCTGGGGGTTTATTACAAGTCTCGAAGGAAATCAGACCCAAGATCTTGAATGAGCAGAGGTCCTGTGCCATCTCACCCTCTATTGATTCCAGAAGGACCTGAAGGCTGGCACTGAGTGGTCCCTCATTAGGGAGCCAGGAATTCAGACTGTGAGCCCTGAGATACTTCAGTGAATGTCACATCGTTAGCCAAAGTTAATGAAAAGTTGCTTTTTTGAGCAACTTGTAAAAATAAAGTTCATATGATTTGATCTAAGCAAAGTTCAGAAATGTATGCTATGCCAACCTTTCAAAGTTGTTCCTGTTTGTTTTTTTTTTTAACTTAAAACACCCATTACTTATTTAAACAACTGGTTAACTTAAAACATTAAAATTTAAATTAAGTAGGATTTAAATAGGTAGTTAAGTAAAGGAGAAATATAACTGAATATAGACCCTGTCTCCCTCCAGCATGTGGATTAAGAAAATGGGTCCTGTTCTGATACCCTCTTGCCAGAGCCAGCAGCATCTGGGAAGAGTCATAGAATGTTTAGAACTGGAAGGGACATTAAAGATCATTGAGTTCCACCTCCCTGCCATGGGCAGGGACATCTCCCACTAGACCATGTTGTTCAAAGCCCCATCCAGCCTGTCCTTGAACACTGCCAGGTATGGGGCTTCCGCAACTTCTTTGGGCAACCTGTTCCAGTGTCTCACCATCCTCACAGTAAATCTAGTACCTAACCTAATTTTCCCCTCTTTCAATTTAAAAACATTACCCTTCATCCTATCACTACACTCCCTGAAGCTCTGATAAGGAAATCTATCTAACTGGTCCTCTGGAATATGCAATTAAAGTGGATTAATAGTATTTGTCAAGAGGCCAAAAAATACAGTAAGCAGCACCAAAGCATGCACACATACCTGCTTTACAGAAACATGCTTTTCAAAAGCCTGCTCAACCCAAATGTTACTTTGTGTGACTTCAGAAGGGATCCTGTCATATCTGCAAGTCCTGTTAATTTGGTAATGTGGGTAGGCAGGTTTAGTGCAGCTATAGGGAGTTCTTCATTTTCAGCACTGGAGCAGTAGTCATCACTCTCTTCATGAACTAAATACTAGGGTCATTTTTTTTCATTCAATATTCAAGGTGTTGATGAATGAACCTAGTGGCAGTTCAGAGCAGCCTGATATGTCAGCACCTGTCTATTATGCTTTTGTAAAAGATGTTGAGCACCTGATAATACTGCTTATCTGCCTTATATTGCAATGGCAAAATACACATCAGCCAAGTAAAAGCAGTGCTAATTTTTTTAAAAAAAGTAGTATAACTGTCATGCATTGTACATCTTCAATGTACAGTCTGTTTCAATCTGAAATGGCTGCTTTAACCAAACAGTTTATCTCACTGACTTCTTCATCTTGTTCATATCCACATCCCTCTGCCTCCCATACTTTGATACTGAAGAAAGCAGTAAATACAGTTCTTTTGTCAAAAGTTCCCTCATATCTAATGGAATTACTGCCTTAGTTCCCTTTTCAGTGGGAAGTTTGTCTTCTGGTTAAATTAAACCACTTTCTATTATGTGAGTCTAAAAGTACTTCATTTAACTGAGGTCTGTGCACAAAAATCTAGAAAGGCTGTAAGGCTATTAAGTTTACACATACCAAACACTTTGCTCTATAAAAGTTAGGAAATGCTCCAATTACAGTTACCTGTGCAGCTGTAAATGTCACCTGGCTTTCTTCAAGGATAGAGTCATTAATTTTAAGGTCACAAATCATTGTTTTTATATGATTTCTATTCACTGTTTAGGAGAGAGCTGCCCTAGAAATTATACAAGTTCTGTGATTTGCTTATCTGTCTGCTACTTCTTGCTACAACAAAGAGTAAGAATACTTTCCAACTCACAGTCAAGATACAATCACTTTTACAGGTTGTGTTTCTTCTGAAGTCATGGTAGCCAAACTACATACTACCTCAACCCGTGCAGGCAAAAGCTAGTACGTCTCCATAGCTATATAAAATACAAGAGTGCAGTAAGACAGGTTCATGTAAGCAGCTAACAGTTTGCACTGTAAACCTTTTGCTTAACACTGTTTAGCGTCAAAAAAGGGACTGAGTTCAATTACACAAGGATTCCTGATGACAAAATATATAAGCCTGATCCATCATCCAGAAAGCTGGGAAATCAAACGATGTCATCCCTACACTCTTGCATTTGAGCAGCATTTTCCTGCTTGCTCAGAGCATAAAGAGATAAGAAACTTCATATAACAACAGGAAAAGAATCCAGTAGATGATACCAACACCTTCAGGCTGCCTCAACAAACATTTTAGTTCTAATTTTAGTGCTGCTCATATAGCAAGTAGCTGTTGACATATCCAATTGCCATCCTCTTCCCTTGGTGCCACTCAGTTTGCTATCCAGGTTAGAAGAAATCTACACATCGCAATCAGTCCAACTCAAAAATAAGTAGTTTGAGAGAGTTTTAGCACCTTTTCCAGCTGAAGCAATCAGGATGAGAAGTAAGCACACCTGCGCCCAAGCCCTTCGACATGCTTATGGTGGCCCAGGGTTCAAGCAGTCTGAACTCGGAGCTGCTTGTGCGTCAGTGCAGCACAGGTCTATCACTGCAATGCTCCTCACCAGCTCAAAGAGACACCCTGAAGTAAACCACCCAAGCCTTATCACAAGGGATACTTCTGAGTGGAAAACAAATCTGCAGCCCTGGGTCACCCAAGCTTTAGCCTTGTTTGACATAAATTTTCTGTCCTTTGGTATACAGAGGGGAGGCCTTTTCTCCAAGCAAGCATAGGGCTCTCACATTTTGAGACCTCTGTTCATCAAATTACTCTGGTGCTGCTCTGCACATAAAATAGAAGACCACCACACCCTTCAATCCTGAAACGGGTCTAGGTGTGCTTTGCTGCTGCATAATGAACAACAAACATATGTAAATCTACCATGTTATTTTGAAAAATTAGCCACTATGTTAATTTTATGAATAATAATTACCCAGCTTAGATCTGACATCAGCTGATTCTGTACTAACCTAAGAAGTCCATCTTTTCTTTGTCCGTCTGTTCTCTGTTCATCTCTAATATACCTTTTTTAAAATCCTGTCCTTCATGTTGCTGCCTCACCTTTTCCACAGTTTTTACTCTGATGATCTGGTACAAAATGTAGGGAGTCTGTTGAGTCCCTAAGAAGGTGTAGCCATACTATCAAGAGACTTGTTCTTTTAGAGACACTCGAAGACAAATTTTGTATTAGCTCTTTGTATTGTATTTTGTATTTTGTATTTGTTTGCAGCCAGCTAATTTTGCTGTTGAAAATCATACTTCAACGCAGAGCAAAAAACACTGAGTAGCAAGTTCCAAATAGATTTGGTCAGTTCCCATCACAGCAGTGGCAATAAGCTCTTTCTTTCCAGATGTACAGCATTTAGTCAGAATTATTTATAAATCTGTTCAGTCTCACACTTTTCAGTCTGTGCCTTACAAAACTGTCTCCTGCCTCTCCCTTCCCCATATTTGGCCCTCTCTAGCATGAGAAACACTCCTAGTCAAGTAACAACAGCTCAAGCAGTGATCAATACAAAGCACATTTTATTTAAACATTCTTGAAAGAACAGGTGACTCATCAAAAGTGAGCGCACTAGGTTTTGGCACATTTTGTTTTTATTTCCTATTCCCAGCTGAAATTTCCCTCCCCTGTTTCCCCATTGGCTGGGTACTCCAGAGGTTACAGCCTGTCAGAGATGCCTAAGACTACTGCCATCTGTCCCACCCCTGTTTACCTCTCTCCATCACTCCTCCTATATCAATTACTTCACTATTTCTTCCCTTCTTTGGTAATACTGCTCAAGTTTGCTGGTCTCAGTCAAATATTTATGCTTCTCTTCTGGTATAGACGGATTTCTCCTTTGTCTAAGGGATGAGCATTCTTGCATGTCCCTGGGAAACTTTTGTGTTGTTAATAGTAACCTAACTAAACCTCAATGCAAGCTGACCAAGAAGTTCTTCTGCAAAAACTTATCAGACTATTCCTTTGCAAAAACAATTTTTCTTACACAAGAAAGTAGTTCTCCATGTCTAAAGGCGGTTATTCTGTGTCAGCATGACAGTGTGGACTGCACAGAGCAGTGCTACCACTTTATGGGTGCCTACTGACAAACCCCCATTGCCTAAGGTTGGAAGGCTTTGTTTCTCCATAGTGAAGATGCTGGGAATCCCATCACCACTTATAAAAGGAAGGAACAGGAAAACCTTTGGGCTGCTGGTAATTTTGCATCAGCACTTTTCTTCACAAGGACCTCTTCCTTAGCACCAAACCATTCTGGCATTGCTTTTGGTCTGGCACTGCTTTTGCTTGCAGAAAGACAAACATTCCTTCAGCAAAGCCCCTGAAGGGCTCAGTTCACTGTTTCCAGAGTATAGCAGTGAAAACTGACAAACAAGGGGTCACACCACCCTAGTAAAGATTCCTTTGGAAACCCAAGCTGGGGTATTACCACCTAGGTTTTTTTTATTATGGCCCAGCAGGCAGTTTCTCCCTCAGGAAACATGAACTCCAGGAGCAGTTTGTGCCTTCCTGTGAGTAGATTAAAACCCACAGGTCCAACTACTGAGTTTCTGGCTAATTTAATCAAGAGAGGATCTCTTTCTTATTGAAGTTGAGCCTCTGTCTGTGAAAAGAGGAAAGCTCAGAAACCTAGTTTGCTTGTTGAGTTGTTTTTTTTTTTTTTTTTCTGTGTATGTTATCAGTGGAATTAGTAAAAGATACCATATCTCCTCCTAAATTTTGTCTTGCTCACAATATATAACAAGAGTTTTCAGGACAGTGACCAAAGACCAAGACTTCTTCTTTGTGTCCATAATGATCTATGTCAGCTTCCTTTCACATCACATGCCCTGAAGCCATCATTTAGTTTATCTTTTTGTTGTGTAGTACCATGGGGAAAAAACCAGGATTGTCCTTCTCCTCCTCAGATTTGGGATGGCATGGCATGTCCTGGTAGCTGTGATATATTCATAAGACATGCAGGTTTGACTGCTTCCGGGAGGTGGGAATTTAACATCAGCCTTCTGCATACTGGTTAGGTGTTCTCTGTTAGGCTAGTCCATTAAAAAAATGATGTTGAAATTTACATTCATTCTGCTGTGTGTATTTTAAAGGTTGCCTTTTGGAAGCAAAACCAGGCTTATTTTCTTACTGGTCACTTACCAAGCCAATGGTATTAACCACACTTATTATTACAAGATGACATCCTTGGTCTCAGTGTCACGAAGGAAGGAATGTGCTGACATATTTCCATGCTTAAAAATTAACAAAAAATACAAAGGAGAGCATCTTTTTTCAAGAATAATTGGCTCTCTTTCCCTGTTGTGTAAGCAACTGCAGTATTAAAGGATAACCACAACAATATTCAGAAGTTAAATATTTATTTCTGCAGTCAATAAGTTCCCTGCAGAAAATGTAAAGCTTACACAGACCTTCATATAAAAGACTGTGGCACATGCCTCCAGGGCAGAACTCTCCAGTTTACTTCCACCGAAATGGCTCCTACATTTCAGTGTTTTCACCAACTTGCTGGGATTCTTCTTCTTCTGACATCGTTTTTAATCTTTGCTGAAGGTGGAAAGATCCTGGTGATACCTCAGGATGGAAGTCACTGGATCAGCATGCGCCCAGTGGTGGAGAAACTCCAGCAAAATGGTCATGAAGTTGTTGTGGTTGTGCCATCAACAAGTTTGCATATGAAGCCAAAGGAGACTCAGAATTATACAGTGAAAGTATATTCAATACCTTATGCAGGGGAACATTTAGCTGTTGCACTCAAGTCATTCGTTTACGCTCATTTTATTGAACAATCTGTTTTGAACATTATTATTACGATGTATCAAAGCGCATTAGAGTTTTCCAGGTTCTTTTTCACCAACTGTAAGAGCCTTTTGCACAATGAAGACATGATGAAATATTTGAGAGAGAGCAAATTTGATGTGGTTTTTACGGATCCAATTCTGATGTGCGGACCAATAATTGCTGAGTATCTTTCAGTTCCTTCTGTCTACTTCTTGCGGGGATTTCCTTGCAGTATGGATTTTGAAGCTACCCAGTGTCCAAACCCTCCTTCCTATATCCCCAGATTTTTCCTAACTAATTCAGATAGCATGACATTTGCTCAACGTGTGAAGAACATGCTGGTTCGCATGCTGGAGTTTGTTTACTGTAAACCTATATTCAATCCATTTGAAGAACTGGCATACGAGATTATTCAAAAGAAAGTTACAGCTACAGACCTTCTAAGCCGGGGATCTATTTGGCTAATGAGATATGATTTTGTGTTTGAGTTCCCGAGACCCGTGATGCCAAACATGGTTTTTATTGGAGGGATAAACTGTGATCAGAAGAAAAAACTGTCTCAGGTATAATTTTTTTTTTTTTTAATTGAAAAGGCAAGAACATAAATTTTTAAGCATCTTTACATCAGAACCTAACTGACAACCCCTTGGCATTTAAAAATAGAAAGCTAATGAGAAATCCTGCATGATACAGAAATGTTATTTCCTAGTATCCAACATTCAGATTAAAACATATCCTGGTAAACCTGAATTCTTATCAGATATGAAAAATTAAGTGACATGTAACTTTAATGCAAATTATAAGGTGTTTTGTTGAACTGAAGCTCACCTGAATTTTGATGAGTTGCAAACTTTCCTCCCCAACAGGAACCAGACTTATTAGCTCCCATTTCAGCAAGTTTCTTATACCATATCCATCTCCATAAGAGCTGTCTCTGTTACCAAAGTCACGCTTAGAGGACTTGTCTATATTGCTCTGAAAAAGCCTGAAGAACATCTATAAGCGCAGTCTGCTCTCTGTCTGCCCCATAGCATCCTCCCTTTCTCATGGACTGTCTGTCCATACTTCTGTATACCCATTCTCCTTTCATAGACACTGAAAGTTATAGGACTTAAGATTTTAACTATTCATCAGCTCTTTTTCTTTCATGTGGAGATTGATTCATTTACATCTTTCCAATTACATCAAGGTGTCAATATCTAATCCCCCAAAGAAAACGTATTAAAATGTATCCTCCCCATCTTTCATAGGGTATTTAATTAGGTTTTAAGCTTTTCTGGGTGAGAATGTCTCCTGTAAATTCCTGTTCAGTGTTTTGGGTACGAACAGGGTCTCTGAATCAAGTATAGCATATTCTATAGCAGATTGAAGCAGGAAAGGGATATCCAAGCATTGCAAATTGTGAGTCCCCCTGAAAGAGACTAGTGTAGGAGAAAGGCCTAATATCCTCCATTTTTGTCTGAATAAGTATGTTTGTGTTGAAAGTGGCAAAGACAATCCTCTTACCAGGATAGTCTCTAGCACCACTTGGTTCTCTCTAACTGGTTACATATTTTTGAATGAAAGAGAAGGAGTAGCAGCTGCTCACAAGGGGTCTTTCAAAAGGGCATGGAGTCAGGAGTAGGAAAAATTGTTGATCAGATATTAAAGACACAAGCAGATGTCTGTAAATGCCCCACGTCAGAAATTCATGACTCCCTTCATCTGTCAACCTAACTTGAACATGTCTTCATCTCGTGTTCATTTGACAGCCTTTTCAGACAGTTGCTTTTAAGAGCAACAGATCTGTTTCTGTGCATTACCTTCTCCTGAGCTGTTCAAAAATTCCCATTAAAATAATCCTATGTTGTAAACTACCAATATGGGGACAGTGCGGGTGATGGAGCTGGTTGCTCTTTTTGAAGTGCAAGTTCTCAAAAAGGTCAAAGCTTTCCCACTCAGGCTCGAAAATAAGCAGACAGAAACTGTGCAAAAGAAAGCTCCATCAGTGATGTAGAGCCCTGAATGCCCTGGAGGAGCAAAGTAATTCCTAAAGGCACCAGTCACCTACTTATAAACTTCAGTGGTGAAGATTATCACCAACATTTTAAAACCCAGCAATTTACAACTGAGAAGGATCTGGACCCACAGAGTTGATGAACTGTTCCAGTCGTGAACTGAACTGACACTGGCCATGAACTC
Organism: Pedionomus torquatus; assembly: GCA_013398155.1. Taxonomy (NCBI): domain Eukaryota; kingdom Metazoa; phylum Chordata; class Aves; order Charadriiformes; family Pedionomidae; genus Pedionomus; species Pedionomus torquatus. Next base: position 5,992 of record VZRU01006932.1, on the reverse strand, counting down.
GTGAGTTCATGAATTAAAAATGTGTTATTGATTTAGGTTATCTGAGGTGCAATGGTGAGCTTCAGTTTTGCAATTTAGTTTTATACTCCATTGGGTAAGAAGCTAAACGGAAGTTATATGTAGAGATGGGGAAAGATTTTCTGTTGGCTACACCTCAAAAAAAATGCACGTTTGCAATGATGAAAAAAAAAATCATTTTTGTCAGTTGTACCAGCTGGTTTTGGTTATTAAAAAAAAAAGTCAAAGAAACAGTCAGCATTCAATGCTGATTTATCATGTTTATCTTTACTATAAGCTATGTTTCACTGTACAGTTTGCCTCAGCTTCATTAGAAAAAAAATTTCTTATAGAAAAATACCAAATTACTGCACTCTGTTGGCCTTCAATGGCACAAAGAACTCCAACGCTAGACAGAAAAGAGTAATTTTAGTGTGCTTTTTACAAAGCCAGTACAACCATTTATGGGGTCAGCAGTGTTTCTGTCTGCCCATGTTTCTGTATGCATTTCTTTCATGGATTCCCATGCACCTTAGAGTGCATTGTCAGTCAATATCAGCAAAAGTTGCTGGGTTGCTGATGTGTCATGAGGCTGTGGTCCTACTGTGGGAAGAAGAAAAGGCTGAGGCATCGAGCTGTAGCCTCAGCTCGGGCAAGCAAAGTGTGTGATAGGAGACACACCTTTCTTGTGCTCACACAAACCTCCTTTTCAAGTACAAACCTCATCTCAACCTTGTATAACCATTAATCACCTATTACGACTCCATTGCATGCAAACTTGTGAACACCTGAAATGGGAGGCAGAGCGAAAGGGCAGGGCTATCACTGGGAAGTGTTGCCAAGTGGTGTGTTTGCATAGGTGGAGCATAGCTACAAAAGCTTGCAAACCGCCCCTGGCCTGTCTTGTGCATGAGCTCCTATCTGTCCAGCTCACAACATGCTGGTGGCAGTGCTGCTTCCCTTCTTGTGCTGCCTCAGTCCTGCCTGGGCTGGGAAACTGCTGGTGGTCCCGATGGAGGGCAGCCACTGGCTCAGCATGAAAGAAGTGTTGGTAGAGCTGAGCAAGAGAGGACATGAAATAGTTGTTATTGCACCAGACAACAAAATACTGATAGATTCCTCAGGGATGTATGAATTGAAAACGTATCCTGTACCTTTCAAAAAGGAAGAGATGGAAGAACTTATACGCTCATTTAGTGCAAACTCTTTTAGCGAAAAGCCTTTTCTGATCAGATTTTTTAATACTGTGGATCATCTCCGAAAGAATTCTGCCATATTTCAAGCTTCCTGCAGTTCCTTGCTGTACAACAAAGAGATGATGAAATACATCAAAGAAAGTAAATTTGATGCCATCTTTACAGATCCTCTGACACCCTGTGGACAGATAATTGCTTTGCATTTTTCTATCCCTACTGTTTTCTTCTTGCGGGGAGTTCCATGCTCTATAGACATTCATGCTGCTCAGAGTCCAAACCCACCATCCTATGTCCCACGAATGTTCTCACTCAATACAGATCATATGACGTTCCCTCAGAGAGTAAAGAACTTCCTGCTTGGCATTTCAGAGTCTTTCACCTGCAGTATGGTCTTTTCACCATTTGAAAACTTGGCCTCAGAATTTCTCCAAAAGCCGATGACCGTTACGCAGCTTTTAAGTCATGGATCCATTTGGCTGAAGAGACTTGACTTTGTCTTTGACTACCCCATGCCTATAATGCCTAATATGATTTTTATTGGAGGCATAAACTGTGGACAGAAGAAACCATTATCTCAGGTCAGTGACTGGCTGGGAAAGGTATAACAAGGGAAGAGTTCTGGCAGTCATACACTTGCATGATCTGAGTGCAGTTTAGTAGTGTGCTTGATATGGACATTTCTTACTTAAAGTTGTAATTTAGATTAATGCTTTCTGTGTAGCTAATCCACATGAAAAACAGACCAGGAGAACAAGATATGATTCCACCTCTCCTTTTCTTGGGAATGCCCATCATGCGAACTTTGTTTGGTGAAGGGACCACATGCTGTGCTGTGTTTAATTCCAGCTGAAGTCAGGTACACAGTATTTCCCAGGAATTATTGCTAAAAGGTCAGGTGAACTATTACAGCTCTACTGAAAGATCTTTCCCTCACATCAGAGACAGCAGAACGTTTCTTCAAGAGCATTAGCTCTTAGTCAGAAAAATAACGTACTGGGTTATGTGCAATAGCATCGTGTGCTCTTTTCTGGAGCAGCAGTCTTGTGTTTGAGTCAAAGGCTAATATTTTGTCCTGAAAGATTTTGGTCTAACAGTAACTTCCATCACTAAAACTAGTCAGCTGAATTCTCAACTGCATTTTTAGGACAAGTCCAGTTTGCATAGAGAAATGATGGGTGATTGCTTGGGCATCTGTGGTATAAAAGTACTTGATAAAGGCATGCATATAATGTACATTCTTGCTTGTTTGTGCTGTAAGTAGAACAGCACTGTGTCTAGCCATCTTTTAAACGTTGCTAGGGATGGTGCCTCAACCACTTCCCTGGGCATAACCTTTATCCAAAGGCCATAAATTCTCTTTTTTTCCCTGAATTCTTTGTTCAGCCAAGATTCTGGCTAATAGATCAGAATGTAACTACAGAATCTGTACTTAGTGTTGTCCAACAGTTGGCAATAAATCACATTGTTTCCTAGAAAGGATAAAGTTTTATCTATTGTGAATGTTACTTAAAAATGAACAGGTTCTCCTCTATTCTTCCCTTGAGATTTTTTCACTTGCCAGCCTTCCATTAGTCTTAGGGAATGGATGCCTCCTACTTATCTCCGCTCTTACTCTTCCCCCAAATTCACAGGCATTTGTGAAAGTAAGTGTAGCTTCACAACAAAATAGATTTGCATTTTAGAAGCCTAGCACACCTTCCCCAGAGCCACCCTTACCTAGCTTTAGGCTTTGCTTTACTCCAAGCACTCTCATCTCTCTTTTTCACAAAAGTATCTTTCAAATTACCTGTCAACCCTCACACATGGCCACTTTTATCAGGGTAGTGAATTTTCCTATCTGTTCTGTCCATCAGAGGTGCTTTGACCTCAAGGACAAAGTCAGGCAGATCCACTGGGAAAGCAGCATCCTGCCTGCAGTTGAGGCCATGTGGCAGCTCAAGGTTAAAATCGGACTTTCCTCTGAACACAAAGCTCACTCTTATTCTTGTCTTGCTCAGGGACTAAAGATCATAGTCCAGCAGCAACACTGATTGCAGAAGTACTGATTCTCAAGTTGTGATTTCTTGTTGTCTTCCAACTATGTCTCTGAATCACAGTTAATCAAATGGTAAAATAAAACCCTGCATGTTGACAAGTATATCTGAGCACTTGTTAACTGCTCAGACATGACATCTTACTTCTATTTTTTAATCTGAAATAATAACACTACCTCTTACAATTTAAAATAAATTCCTGGCCTGAAACAAGACGGCTGTTACTGGCTACTTTGGTATTATTACATTTGTATATATGTGCAGGTCTTACTGTATTTTAATTAGGTACAAGGGGAACTGAGTGGCTTTTCCTTGCTATTGCTCCTAGAAGAAAATGATTGAGAAGCCCAGAAAGATAGGTTAGGATGAGAACAAAAGTGTTGTGCACAACAGCACAGATTTGGTGTTTTTCCCTCACTGATGCAAGCATCTGCTGCAGTGTTGCTTATTGTAATAAATGTGTACCCAGTGATGCACCAGTGCTGAACTGAAGGATCAGATGCAATATCTTAAAGGGAGTAAATTTGATGCTGCTCTCATAGATCCTATTGTACCATGTGGACAAATACTGGCTCTGCATCCCTCCATCCCATTTGTTTTCTTTTTATGGGGACTTCTCTGCAGTTTTGATTTGCAGGCTACCCAATGTCCAGACCCTGCTGCCTACATCCCAAGAATATTTACAAACAATATGACGTTCATCCAGTGTGTGTAAAACATATTTCTGAAACAATCATAATTCTTATTTTGCAATTTTGCTTATTTACCATTTGAACTTCTAGCCTCAGATATTCTCCACAGAGCAGTAACAATGAAGGAGCTCTTAAGCCATGGATCCATTTGGCTTAAAAGAATGGATTTTGGTTTTAAGTATCCCATGCTGGTGATGCCCAACATAGTTTACATTGGAAGTATAAACTGTGGAAAGAAAAAGCCATTATCTCTGGTCAGTGTTTTACTTGGTAAAATATATTAATGTTTGAAGAAAAAAGGCTGTTTGCAAACACTTCCTCTGTGTGTTTATAGTTGTATGCATGAGTTTGTGGGATTTACATGGGCAGTAAGTCATACTGTAAATACAAAGAAAATTGGTGAAAAAACTAAGTTGATTTTACTTATCTCTCATATTTGCAGATACTGTTCTATAACATTACCAGTATCTCAGCATTTTTGCTTACATAATTGTTTTCTTTGGACTAGTTGGGAGTAGGTTATCACTGCAGTCTCGCTAACAAGACACACACCCACCAGTGTGGGTGATCCCTGTCTTAGCAGGCAGGTCTGCTGCTTGTATTTGCTAGATTGGTATTAGTATCTGAAACTATTTGTTTTACTGTCACGAATGATTTTTAAAAACAATGAATCTTTGTGGTTCATAGAACCATCCTTTCATAATTGAGAGGTAAAATGCCATAACATGTCAGTTGGCAGGTAATGTTCTGGTTGCTTTTTCAGTCTAGTCTTGTACTTTCACAGCATGCACTCCTTACACAATTTTCTACAAAACTGTTGGAGGTTCATGTTGGTGCAGGCCGGCACTGAGTCATCTGCAACAGCTTGCACTGCCTTCTAAGAAGTTTCCCTACAAAATATGTACCTAGAGCTGCAGTAGTTTCATAAATGTCCTTAAAAAAAACCTGGTGCATATTATCAACCTTCATAGTAAATTACTGTATGGTCAAAATTACTTCCGTGCAATAATTTTCACAATTAGGGCTGATCGACTGCAAATCTTGTCTATGCATTCGTGTTGGGTTTGCTTTCATGGCCCTGGAGGCTGATCCTGAAGAGCGTTTCTGAGTTGCTAATCCAGTTTTAAATATATCTGCCCAAACCCCTGCCCTTGTCCTTCCTCCTTCCAGCCCCTACTTCATTCTTCCAAAGTGAGGCCTTTCACAGAGGTAGCCAGTCTTTCCTTCTCATTATAATGTCAAGGTATAAAACTGATAAAGAAACCAGACTAGTTCCCATGTGAAGCATTAATACTTTTCTAATCTTTTACAAATAGACAATTATTTGGACTCACTGGGAGAAATTTTTCCTATGCAGAAAATCCTTGATTGAAAAATTATTGATCTGTTATGAGCAAACCACTTGTTGCAAGATCTCTCACTTCCCTAAATCCCTTAAATACAAAGAGGTAGGTGTTTCCCAGTCTAGCTCCTGCTCTGGTTACTGTCTGCCAAACTGGCTGAACTTTAACATCTCTTATGCCATCATTGCAATAGCCGCATGATTATACATTTACCACACAGCATATGAGTCTAAAGATCATCCAGAGAACCACAGCACAGATTGCTTAAAAGCGTGGAGCTGGATATATTCTTTTTGGGCAGCACTCACCAGATTTCTGCAGAAATGGCCTCAGTGCTTAGTGCTCACCCACAAGTCACGGTGACGCTGTTTCTGCTCCTCTCTGTGCTCAGTTTGGCTGCTGGTGGGAAGCTGCTGGTGGTACCGGTGGATGGGAGTCGCTGGCTCAGCATGCGGGAAGTGTTGGACGGACTCAGGGAGAAGGGGCATGAAATAGTTGTCATTGCACCTGAAATAAATGTACATATAAAACCAAGCGCGAATTTTGTTATGAAAACGTATCCAACACCGTTCACAAAGGAAGAAATAGATGCAAGTATCCATTCTTTTTCACGGGAAGTATTTGAAGAAGGATCTTTTCTGCAAAGATTTCTTAAAGTATACCAAAGACTGAAAAGCCTCTCTGTCATTTCTCTTTCTACCTGTGCGCACTTGTTGTACAACAAAGAGCTT
>VZRU01006931.1:45888-104961 GCA_013398155.1 Pedionomus torquatus | reverse complement strand
GGCAGGGGGGTTGGAACTGTATGATCTTGAAGGTCCCTTCCAACTCTGATCATTCTATGGTTCTATGAGCAGGGATGGTGTTTGGACTCAGCCTTGGATGATCTCCAGGAGTAAGATCTCCAAACTGGAGATGGCCAAACCGTGCCTCATGGCCAGAGTGGATGGTGGATGTGGCTTTTTTGTTATATGGATGTTGTAGAGGAAAAACAAATTAACAAACAAAATCGATTGTGAAACTCCTCACCCACTGGAATCGACCTGCTTACGAAAGGACCTGGTCATACGCTCGTTAGCAGCGAGGAGCTCCTGAGGGATGGTTTAATTATTTATCAGAAGGAGATGAAGAAGCTGGAAAACGAAGCTGGGTAATTCCTAATCAATACCAGGCGCTGATTCACCGGTGGAGGCTCGGGAGAAATGGAGGGAAATGGACTGGATCTCTCCCAGTTCTAGGAAATCATAGCACTGAGAAGTTTGTAGAAGCAGCAAGAAAATAATCCTGGGCTCTTTCTAGTTGCAAACTGAAGCCAATATCAGGAAAAGACCGTTTTTATCAGGGAGGGACGTGGGCAGCACATCATCCCGGCTGAAAACCAGAGAAAATGCAGCACTGCTCAAGTGGAAATCTTGCCAAGGGGTTTCCCAGCATCCAGCCCCGTCCCTGCGAGGTGCAGTGCGAGATGCTGCCATCAGATGGCAAAACAGGGATGGGGATGGTGGGCAGCAGCCGGCGGGAGGGTGCGACAGGCACCGGGGTGATGCCAGGGGGCGGCTGTGGGGCCAACAGGATCCCTGGTGTAAGAAGAAAGGCTGAGGGGGTTGTTTGGCCCAGGGGCAGGCTGAGGATGCACAGTGTCGGGTGGGCTCAGCCCGGGGGGATGCTCAGTCATCGAGCAAGGCTGGGCAAAGGATTCGGGTCCCGGTGCCAGTCCGGTTTCATATTTTAGGGTGGGTGTGTGGTCCGTCTGAAGGACCCTGGGGGGGGTTCTGAGATATTGTAGCCCAACCATGCCCAGGGTTAAGCAACAGCGTGACGGCACCGTGCCCAGAGCGTCTGCTGCCCCCCAACAGCCCCCAACACCCGCTTCCCTGGAAGCTCCTGAGATGTGAGCAGGGTGAAACCCATTTATCTGACCAAATTATGACTTCTCCTTACAAAAACAACCCAGAGAAGCCCATACACGTCATCACACCTATTAAAAAAAAACCAACACGCCACAACAACAAACCAAAACCACACGCCAAAGAGCATGGGTTAGATAGCTGGTTTCAAAGGCCAGTGCTTACACCAGGTGACAGGTGATTTTCATGCTGGTTTGCTGCTGTTTGTCATAAGGAAATTGCTTTCTCCTCCAGTGAAACTCACGCCCGCAGGTTTTTCCGCCAGGAGGAAGGCGATTGCGGGGATCCCAGGCGGAAGCAGCGGCCGCTCTCTCACCTGAATGGCTGATAAAAATAGGACTGAACTCAGCCGGTCCCCACCTCTGGGTATAAAAAAGGCACCTCACGGGAGAGTCTGACAATCCTTAGTGCCTGTGGCTGAGGACCTTGTCTTGACCTATGTCCAGAACGGCAGAAATACTCATGGAAAGGTAAATACCAAAAGAGCAAATAAAGAAAGATGCAGCCAATGTACCAGAATCAATCATAAAAGGACGGGGGCTGTTGCTTTTGCTGTGATTTATCAACGGAATGATTTATGATCAGGTGGTGGGGTGGCTTTGGCATCGGCTCAGATGAAGGGAACATGCCCCCTTGATCCTAAAAAAAGGCCGAGTTGGGGTGGGCGGGTGTCCTTGCGCGCTGTGATGATGCTCCCCTCGACCGAGCGGGGCTGGCGCCTGGCTCCAGGGTGGTTTGCAGATCACGCCGTGCCAGGCTCCGGTGCTGGCTTCCCCTGTGCTGCTCAGCGCTGGAGAAAGTCTGGTTTCAGTCGGAAGGTTTTCCGAAGGGTGAAATCCGTTTTGGAAGCAGAGCCAGTGCGAGGCACAGGCACGGCTCTCTGCTTTTTCAACAGTAGCATCTCCTGTTTGATTTTGTTTGAAAACACGGAGGAAAAGGCTGTTGGGAAAGGCAGGGACTGTGTGTTCCACGCTCCAGTCACAGCCCCACGCTGGAGGGGCCGCAGCATGGCAAGGTCCTCAGCCAAAATTGGCAGGGACTGAAGATATTTGCAAGAGCTGACATTGCCCTTGGCTTCTCCAAGGGCTGGAAGCCTCCGGCCTTGCTGGATAATGTCTTTTTGGTTCTTTTAGCAACCAATAATTGAAGGGGTGATCCCAAAACCTCTAGGTTGTGCCCAATTCATGGGGGGGATGGTGCTCCTGGTGCGTAGTTTTTCAACGTAGGATGGGAATGTGTTATAACAGGAGGATGGCAGCATCACAGTGGTGACACCCTGGTGGGATCTGACCCTCTGGTTGATAACCAGGCTCTGCCCCACAGATGTACCCAGCTTGTCTTCCCCCACCCTGTGGTTTCGCTTCCTTTATCAGCAGTGTCTATAGCCCATCATAAAACCCTGTGTGTGCAGCCTGCGTAAGGGGCGCTCCAGATAACACCCGTAAAAAGGGGTTGATCATTTACCGGGAACACAAGCACCCTTGGACACTCAAAGCACCCTTGGGCTCCAGCATTGGTCCAAAATGGGAATGATTTCCATCGTGCCCACCCTGACAGAGAAAGGACACTTCTCTCTGTNAGAAATTCTTTCCTGTGAGGGTGGTGAGGCACTGGAACAGGCTGCCCAGGGAGGTTGTGGATGCCCCATCCCTGGAAATATTTAAGGCCAGGCTTGATGGGGCTTGGAGCAACCTGATCTAGTGGGAGGTGTCCCTGCCCATGGCAGGGGGGTTGGAACACGATGATCTTCAAGGTCCTTTCCAACTCTAACCATTCTATGATTCTATGACGGTGCAGCATCCCGGGGAAAGCAAAAATCAGGCTGAAAATGTTGTTTTCTTTCGCAGCAACATGCGGGCTCTGGCTATGGAGAAGCCTCCGTGGGACGCAGGGAGGCAGCCGTCGGGGAAGATCCTCTCGCTGGACAGGCAAGGGGCCAAGAAAGTGCTGGAGATCTACGTCCAGCGCTCGCTGAGCTGCTGCGAAAAGTCTGCTGCGAAGAAATTCCATGAGGGATCCAGAAGGCGAGGGAGGAAGGCAGATGGGCTGCAAAGGTCAGAAAGTGACTTCTGCAACTATTCGTGTGCCAAACTCAGCCCCAAGAAGGACCAGGAGGAGGGACCCAAAGCATCAGACCTGGATGATGAAAGCAAAGCTCCCGGGGAGGTCCCTAAAGAGGAGCCAGAGCCCAAGAGGAAAAGCACAAAAACCCAACGCACCTGGTTCAAAAGTTTCTTAAATTTGCTCTTCAAGAAGAGCCCTGAGGACCAGAAGGAAAACAGAGGGCAAAAATCAAAGGAGAAAGATGCCAAAGCTCCTCACATCTCCAAACCAGAAGGGGCTAAAAGACCTGGAGGGGAACTGGGTACATCTCCACCGCTGGGCAGAGCTCCGAAGAGGAAACCCAGCCTCAAGAAGGTTTTTTCTTTCAAGAAGTACTCAGAGGAGGAGCGGGGAGAGACGGCAGCTGGGGCGAAGGCTAAGAGACCCAGCTGCCTCCCTCTGCGGCATGTCCTGGCACCGGCCACCCCAGGTGGGACACCACCACGCTCCAACCTGACCCTAAACCAACCCTACAGCAAACGAGACCTCCACTGGGCTTCCTTTTGGGAAAGCATAGGGTTTAGTGTTGATTTCTAGCCCTAAGCATCGCCTTCCTGGTGCGTTCTGGGGGTTGGGATGAGTTTTGGAGACTCAACCTGCTGCCCCAGGAATGGGTCCATCTGCCTATGCTTTGAGCACAGGTCTTTGCTCCCACTCATGAGTGCAGTAAATTATCCCAAGCACCATCCAGGTGCAGGTTTTCCCCCTCCCAGCAAACAAGAGACACAGTGGTTTAGTTTAACCCCCCATTCAAGGCCTGAGATGAAATCTTAAGCCACTCTAGGGCCAACGTTAAGCTGATTTCCACGGGAAAGGGTGCGGGCAGCTGGCTGTGGTGGCACAGCAGCAGAGTCCGTGGGACACCCCATTGCTACCCCAGCCCTTCCCCTGCTGAAAAGCCATCAAGGGGGTTTCTGCCAAGCCTTGGTAGGCTCAGGGCAAGTCACAACCGCTTGGTTACAGCTCAGAGAGTGGGATGCTTTGATCCAGGCTGGGCATGAGCATCGTGTGGATGCAGGCACCGCCGCAGCTGCTTCTCCCTTTCAGTCAGGGGCCAACAACAAAAATAAATAACCCTAGCTTCTGAATACATATTTTTCTTCCCACAGATGTGGACCAGCCTGATGGTTACTACACACGAGTCTCGGAAGAGATTGGAATGATCGTGCAGGGCAGGGAGAGCCAAGAGAGCAGAGGACGTGGGTATGGGGAGCCACCACAGCCGGCCAGCACTGATACAGTCGGTGAGTGTTACCCTTGCATGTGTTTCATCTCTGTCACGTACAGAAAAGGAGTGCACAGACTTGCAGAGGTTGCACGAGACCCAAACCCTGCTCCAGTCCTGACCCAAGGGCTTATGAAGACTTTGGGGGAGACTTTCATCATCAAGGAGGCTTGATTTGGGGAGAGAGATATTCAAAGGCAGGAGGGAGATTTTTCTGGCTGGGGATACCAAGGCACTGGGCAACAAGCTGAAATGGGGTGTGGAGGGATGGAGGTGGGTGCAGGTTGCTCAGAGAATTTTTTTGGGGGTTGTCTAAGCAAGCAGTGCTGTCCCCTCAGAGCGTCTGGGGCTTGAAGAATGGGCTGGAGGTAACGTGGGATCTCTCTCTGCAGATGAAGCCATCAGGAGAATTGTTGCCCTCCTCCGGAGTGCAGGAGATGAGCTGGACAGGCAGGTAAGCGGGGAGTTGTGGTGGGGTCTGTACTGCTGTAAAATAGAGCGACACCATCGCTTTCCCTGGGGCAGGGAAACGCTCAGTGAAATTAAGGAAATGACACCTTTTAATTCCCCGACTGGGTGTGATGGTGACTGTCTGTCTGTCTGTCTGTCCTATCTCCAATCCTCGTGGGGAGTAAAGGTGTCAACACAAGGGTGACACACCGAGGTATTTACTCATAACATGTGCATTCACCCGCTTCTTGACCAGGTGAAGGAGGACGTACGGCTACGGATGTTCTTCAAAGACATGTCCTACAGCTCCTTCAAGAACCTGGCCGATGCCTACGTCCACAGGGAAATGACAGCCAGCAGACCCGACGTCAACCCCCAAGAGATCCAGTTCGCCTACGCAGTCCACCTCACTGCCAAGGTGGCCGGCATCTGCAACCAGGCAGTCAACAGGATCATGGGCTTCGGCACCCGCTACCTGGAGGACTCGTTTGCACCCTTGTCCTACAGCAAAATTCTCCAGGTAGGGAGGAGAACCGTGTCTGGAACACAAATCTTATGAGGAGAGGCTGAGGGAGCTGGGGTTATTGAGCCTGAGGAAGAGGAGATTGAGGGGAGACCTTACTGCTCTCTACAACTCCCTGANTTCCAACCTAGGGGATTCTGTGATTCTGTGACTCTGTGTCTAGGGCTGAGCTTCCAGCAGCAAGTTAGGGCAAGTGGTCTAATTTTAGGGTGAGCAAGAGACCTGGCTGGGTTGCTGGTTCATACCGGGGGGGGGTGTGATGGGGTGCTGGATATTGCTTCTGTCTTTCTCCAGCGTGGTCCGTGCACACACTCAAGGAGAAGGACTTGCTTTGCTTGTGGAGATACAGCCGAGGGCTGCCCCACAGTGCCCGGCACTGCTTCCCTTGGGGAGAATCTCCTCCTCCAGCCATCTAGAGAACCAACAGCACCAGTTCCGTTTGGGAAGGCGTCTCACGGGTCTTTTCTTCTGTCTCAGCAGGACAGAGACAAGTTCAGCACAGACAACTGCGAGAGCCCGGACTGACATCGGCTGCTCTCAAGGGACTGGGAAGCCAAGGATGGAGATTTACCAGCGCGGGGGACAGTCTGTGGTGGTGACCTGGATGGGGGGGGTTTGATTTTCTGAGCTGCGGATGTAAAACCACAGCCACAGCAGCACGAAATGCTTAACAACCACCCGGCTGGGGGCAAAGAAGTCTAAGAAAATCAAACAAAGCCAGAATTTCACCCAGTGTTTGCATTTTAGCTCTCACCAAGGGGATGTGCAGAACCTCACGGTTTGTGTTTGTCTATTTATTTACCTGCTTTTCTCTACGTATCTGTGAATGGACACCATAACTTTTGTAGCTTCTGCTGTCAGCCAAATGCTCAGCTGAGGGAAAAAAAAACCCCTAAAACTCAAATAAATTGTCTCCTAAATGACAGCCAGGCTTGTCCCATGGGTGATGTGAGAGGGCGATACGCGTGGAATAACGATTGCTTTGCTGTGGTGGGCTGCACCTTTCAAGGTGGATGCAAAATGGCCCAAAGGGTGTCTTACAGCAGGCACACAGTTTGGTCCTGCTACTTTTTACTATTTATAGCCATTCCCCTTCCAGCAGAAGATTTATGAGCCAAAGCAGCTTGATCTGACACCAAGAACTGGGTAAAGCTTCTCCCGAGTGGCGCAGGAGCTGCCCTCGCTGTGGCTTCCTCGAGGACCAAGGGGATTTACAGCTTCTGGGGTCTCACCCATGAGGCCTAAGGAGATGTGAAATGTCAAAGCGATTAAACCCTAATCACCAGGAATGTTCCCAGCTAATCTTTGCCCAGACCCCTAAGTAGGACCATGGATTAAGGCAGCTCGCAGGGGGATTGCCAGCGCTCAGAGTGATGGCACCAGCAGGTGTGTCCCCCTCGCCAGGGTCACACCCAGTCTGGGGGCGAAGGGGACAAAGATTTGGGGCTTGCAGCGTGCAAGAGGTGGGATGATCCAATGGGATGAAGGTCATGATGGATCAAACAATGATGGATGGTTTGATGGCAAAAAACCCTGTGGGGTCTGGGTCAGGGCCGTGCATGGGGTGGCAGTCCCCCGTGGGCCACCCGTGGCAGCCCATGTCTGCCCAGCGCCTCTTCTCCTGGAGGACCTGACCTTTTCAATCCTTTTAAAACCCTGAATAAAACAAAACAGAGAAGCAGAGCCCTCTCAGGAGGACAGCAGCCCTTCGCATGAGGATCAACATCCCCCTGAGCATGAAGCCTTTGAGGAAACGCTTGATAGATCTGCAGAGGGTTCAATCACCGGCTGCTGAAAAGCCCTAGGGAGGGTGGGGTGCATTGCAGGGGCTCTGCCTAATTTAGTCCAGGGTCATTAGGACTGTGAAAAACATCAAATCCCACTCCTGGGTCCCGCCTGGCAATACCAGCACCAAGCACGGCACCAGTACCCTGTTTCCTTTTGGCTGGGAACCAAGCTCAGAGAGTTTTATTGCAGGAGAAACCGAAACCACTCTCACCTTTTTACAGCCCTCCTGATGTCCCCGTCCCTCCCTGGAGCGCTGGGGACTCTGCTGGGGCTGTGACCGGGAGCAGGGGGAGCTGGTGGGGACCCAGCGGGAGGACCACGCGATGGTCCTGGTTGTTTTCCATCTGAGCTCACACGGGGCCGGGTGTGGGCAGGAGTTTGCATGTAGCAGAAGAGGCTTTTGTCCCCTCGCTGCCTTCCTGGAGGACATCGTCATCCCTTGGCACGTGGGACGCATCTGCCAGGCAAAACAGGGAGAAAAACAACTCGTCCCTCCCATCCCCTTTTGTTCTTTCCCTGATACCACGGCTTAACCAAATATCCTCTTTCTGTGGTCGACCTGGACCTTTTCCCACCCGTCGGGACAGTGGTGCCAGGGACCCAAGGAGCAAAACCTGCACAGCCCATGGCACAAGGGGCTCCTGGTCCCCTCCCTGGCAGGGATGATGCTCCAGCCCCATGTGGTGGGATGAGGATGGGACCAGCCACCGCTCCCGTCAGCACAGCACCTTGGGGCTGGTGGCTCCCAGGTCCCTTCTCCTGAGTGACTCCAGCACCTTGGATTAAACTTTTGCTTATAAATTTGAGCCCCTGATTGCCTGTGGCCACTGAAGATATTAAGAAGGTATTAAAGCAGAGCAAGTTATTAGCCCTGGGGTTTTGATCGGTTTCCAACTCTTGGTATTACCTTCATCCTCCCCTAAATGCCCTGCCGTGGCTTCGAACAGCTCAGGCGATTGCCTCGCCCGAGAAAATCCCTGGGATCATGGACAAAGACCATCTGGGCACTGATCCTGCCCGGGCCCAAAGCAGCCCCACGTCCCGCACAGCCCCCTGCCCACCCAGAGCTCCCTGCGAGCCCAGGGGGCCTCCTCCAGAAAGCCTCTCCAGCTGCTTCTGGGATCTTGCATCTCCAAAGTCGTTAGTCCCCTCTAATCCCTCTTTGGTGACTGCCAGGTGGGGGAGGGCACCTTAGAAAAGCAGCCCAGTGCTTTAGGAGCCAATTAACGCAAAATTCGCTGTCAGTAAGAGGATGATGACAAGGTTTCATCTCACGGGAGCGTGGCAGCAGGCCAGGGAGGATGCTGTCCCCTGGGATGCTCTCCCTGGTGTTTGGAGTGGGACAGGGTGAGGGCAGATTTTGCATCTCACCCCCCAACCTTGAGTAGTGCCCCCCCCACCCCTCCCCCAATTCATCACAGGACAGAGCAACTTGTGGGAAGTGCTGTGATGAGGCTCTGCGCCCCCTCAGCTGGAGAGCCCCCAGCTGTGTCTCCAAAACCTGGCTCCTCTTGGGCTTTGAGATCTCCAGGGGAGCCCGGGGTATCTGAGGCTGCTGTGAAGTCCTTGGGGGTCTGAGCTGCCAACTTTTGGGGTGCTGTCCCCCACCTTGCCAGATCCCTGTCCTTCCCTGCGCATGGACACTTGTCCTCTTGTCCATCCCACCTTGGTCCCTTCCCTCTCCCAGGGCTGGCCCTGTTTCAGCCCAGTGCTGTGCTGTCTGAGGGGCTTTCTCTTTCCTAGGTACCTTCTCACACTCATTGTGCACTTCCCCATGGAGCTTCTCCATCTCTTCTCGCAGGGATAACAGCTTCTTCGTATGCACCACACCGTCCTTCATCATCTGAGAATGGAAAATCCCTTTTAATATGTTATTTCACGGCAGCTGCAAGGGAAGAAACTGTTAAGAGAAGCCCAAAGGAGCACCTGGGGGGAGAACATCTCCCACCTCAGCTCGGCTGGGGTTTGCACTCACAAGATGCTCCTGCAGCACCACATTTTGTAGTTGAGTCCAGCTCCTGCAAGGAGAACGTCCTCATGCCATGCACTGGATGGAGGAGCGTGTTCCAGCAGGTCCCGTGGGACCGTTCCCTGCCTTCCCAAATCCTGGCAGCTGGGGCTGGGCTCCACCGAGGAGGTGTAAGTGCTGAGTGAAGCAGGACCATCCTCCATGCAGAGCCTGCTGAATTCCCTGGGGGGGCTGATGCCTGTAATTGTCAGAGTTAATGCACAGGGAACATGGAAACACTCTGGCACTTCCCATGTATTCACGTGTTCGGCTCAGTCCCAGCGAGAGATGGTGAGTTCTGCCCTTGTCCTACCTGCAGATGTTTGCCAGCGCTGGAAGAAAGTCCTTCAGATGAAAGAATTTGTTTTCCCAAGGCCTGGAGGAGACGGTGGCATGAATCACGCAGATCAAAGTGGAGATATCACCCCAGGGCTGGAACGTGTGGGAGACTCACCCAGCGAGGGGATCGTGTCAAAACAGCATCAAACACTGGAAAGACAAGAAACGAGAAGATCTCATCCAGTAAAGCTCTAATTCAAGCAGTTGTTCACCCCCAGGGTAGTGGAGACCCTGTTTCAGAACATCTCCATGCTGAGAACTTGCTCCTGCTTGTGCTGTCGTCCAGGCAGCACCGTCGAGGACAGCCTTGGCCATGCCCAGTGGCATCCACCCGGGGAGGGGTTGTGGGCAGATGCCAGCCACCAGTGAGACCTCAACCCAGGGACCTCCTGTGCATTGAGGTGGGCATCTCCATCCCTCTTGTCGTGGGGTCCCAGAGACATCTGGAGATTCCAAGGGAAAAATGTGTGGAAATTTGGGATGAAACAGCACCACAAAGGTTGTATCAGGATGCTGGGACTGTCCCCTGTTTTCTTGTCTTGTCCTGGCCTGGCCAGGCTGGTGCTCCAACGTGGGGAATAGAACCTCTCTCCTCCTCCTGCCTGTTACTGTACACGTGCCTGTGTTAGGTGTGTGTATATACAACCTTGAATTAACACATGTAACATTCATTCTACAGCGTGCACACTGGATGGATTTGGACAACGGAAGCAACACAGTTTTTCACAATATTTAATAAACACATCTGTTTAGAATGGCAATTTTGACTCTGCGTGCTGGCAGCAGCATTAGGTTATTAAGCCAGAAAAGACACTAGAAATCTACTGAATTTCTCCCTATTTTTTTAGCTATCACCCAGCCAATAAAGACAGCTCGATTTTGGTTCTATCACCCCAGATTTGGGGAACGTGGTGCTGCTGTAGGCATCCTGCTGGGGCCTTACAGAGCAGAGCGCTGGGGAGGGGGGAAGAGAAAAGGGGATGGGACTGTTGGAACAGGTCCAGCGGAGGGGCACCAAGATGCTGGGAGGGCTGGAGCCCCTCTGCTGGGAGGACAGGCTGAGGGAGCTGGGGCTGTTCAGCCTGGAGAAGAGAAGGCTGCGGGGAGACCTTGGAGCAGCCTTCCAGGATCTGAAGGGAGCTCCAGGAGAGCTGGAGAGGGACTCTTGGTCAGGGAGGGGAGGGACAGGACAAGGGGGAAGGGGTTTAAATTGGAAGAGGGGAGATGGAGATTGGATATTAGGAAGAACTTCTTTGGTGTGAGGGTGGTGAGACCCTGGTCCAGGTTGCCCAGAGAAGCTGTGGCTGCCCCATCCCTGGAGGGGTTCAAGGCCAGGCTGGATGGGGCTTGGAGCAACCTGGTGTGGTGGGAGGTGTCCCTGCCCAGGACAGGGGGGTTGGAACTGGATGATCTTTAAGGTCCCTTCCAACTCTAACCATTCTATGATTCTATGAAAAACAAATCCAGCTCCTTTTTTTATCCTCCCCGCCCTCTCCCAAAGGATATCCAAGAGTCAGGCAAAGCCAAACCCCTTCCAAAAGGGAGTGAATATAAGCAAGATTTCCAAACCTAACCCGACGTAACGCCCTGCATCCACCCCTTGTGTAACACCCTCTGGCTTTAAGTGTCTTATACAAGCCTTTACTCACACAGCACTGAGCTGTGCCTAAGCCGGGATTGATGGAGAATCCAATTGAGGAAAACACCCTTGGATGAAGAAAGCATGAAGCAAAGAGGAAATTTTGCGTGGACGTTTCCGAGTGTGACGGCACCGTAACGTGGGGACCATCTCCAGGAGAGCTCCCCGGGCACGTTGGATCCCTGGGTATAAAAGAAGAGCCTGGATTCAGCCCTGAGCATCCGAGCTGGCTGTGGTGGAGGATTACGAGAGCTGTTTAGATCAGGGGAAAAATTCTGTTTTTAGCACAGGCGGCAATTAAAATAGCTCGTGAATCTAAACGCCTCGGGGAGCTATCATAAAAAGGGGGTGGAAAATCCATCTTCTGGCCCCCTCTGCAGCTGGAGATGAGCCTGGAGAAAGCAGAGGAGACGAGAGCTTGAGGTTCTCCTGGTGAAAAAGGCCCAAACCCCAGACGTCGAGCCGGGCACGCCGATTTGATCCGGAGATGGCTGAGGAGGATCTCCGGGGTTCCAGCACCCCCTTCTCGCTCTCCTTTTCGGGCAGTGGCTTTCTTGCCCTCTACCAGGTCGGGGTGGTGCAGTCCCTCCTGGAGCTGGCTCCTGAACTCCTCAAATCTGCCTGCAAGGTCTACGGCTCCTCCGCCGGCTCCCTCATCGCTGCCGCCGTGGTCTGCGGCATCGGTCTCGGTAAGACACTTACTGCCCCCGTTTCCTTACAACGAAGGTTGGGAGGGGGGGGGGCGTATTTCAAAATAGAAATAGAGAAGTGGATGCTTGAAAGCCCCGGTGGGGATGATACCGGTGTAACTCGTGTAACTCCCAAGGCACACGAGAACCCTGCAGATGTTGCCACTTTCGGCAGCCACCGTGGAGCAATTTTGGGTGGGTGTAAGCTGAAAAAGCCGGTTTTTACTGTCTGAATGCTATCGCAGATGGTGGGGCAGATACCACATGGGTAAATCTGGATGTACCTGTATTTTATTGGCTCATTTTCCTGCTCCTGCTGCAGGAGCAGAGTCTCCTTCTCTCCTGCTACCAGGTCTGAGGGGAGCTGGGATGTGTCCCAAAGCGGGTCTATGTGGCCGTGGTGGGCAGATGCCCACGTAAAGCCCCCTTTGTGCCCTATGGATCAGGCTCCTCAGCATCCTTTGCTGTGAAGGGATGGGGGTGGCAGTCACACAGAGGTTTCCACAGAGCTGAAAGCCCTGTTTGGATGTTGCTCTGGGTGGTCCTGCTCTCCCTTCCCAGCACAAGGGGAGATGTTGCACGATTCGCATCTCCAGCTCGAGAAGCACCTCTTCTCTCAGTAAAAAGCCCAAAGACTCATCTGTGGGACGTGCCCAGGGTCCATGGTCATGGCCCTCGCTTCAACCCTGGAGCTGGGGTTTCTTACTGCTGGAAAAGAGGTTTTCCTCTGAACTTCTTTAGACAATGAGAAACAGCCACCCTCCCACCACCCCCCAGACCCCAGCAAAGCACACCTGTGTGTAGAATTAATTCAAAGCAGTTAATCCACTTTTAATAATCACATCCTCCCATATTTCCAATTAGCATCCACGTCTAAACAAATATACACAAGACTTAAGCCCTCAAAGGCTGATCCAACCCCGGCTTCAAGCAACAGGGACATTTGGGAGGAGCAGCGGTTTTAGGGTCCAAATAACGACAGAGGAAGGAGGGAAGAAAAACACTGTTCCCAAAAAACCTCTAGTTGATGCTGGAACCACTTTGCTGGAGTGAAAAAAAAATTCAGAACGTTGGCAAATATGTTTAGATGAAGCAGGATGGGACCTTTCTGCCCATGTGGGAATGAACTCCTCTACAAATCAGCGAGGGCCCCAAAACTTTCCTCTCTGATTCCTCACGCTGGTGTGACTGGATGGAGCTGGGGCTGCCCAGCAGGTATAAATCAGTTTGGTAACTGGTCTTGCTGCGGGCACCAGTGCTGAAATGGGGGTCAGCTTCACTGGGGAGTGGTGGGCACCACACAGTTAGAGGTGCTGAGATGGTTTTGTATCCAAACCATCTTCCCCAGGGGAAGAAAGGACCTGTTGGGTAGTGGTGGCTCTGGCTGGGTTTCCAATATGGAAAATGAATGCAGCAGAAATTGTCAAAGTCACATTGGGGAAAACTGGGGCAAAAGGAGGGTTAAGGGTGTCCCGTGGGGTGGCTGCGGTCGTGTGCCCTGACCTGAGCTCCCCAAGCCAGGCTGTCCCCTGCCACCCCACAGGTGACCTGCTAGGCACGTGCTTGTCCCTAGCAAGCAGGTTCAGGTGGGGACAGTCATGGCATTCTACAGCAGGGTCATCCCTTGCTCACCCAGAGCCAAAGCCCCATCCAGAGCCAAAGCCCCCAAAACTGGGGTCAGCTCTCACCTCCTCCTGGATGGCCTGTGGACAGTTTTTCCAGGTTTCCCCCTATTTCCAGGACACAACACGGCCGGACAGTGCCCAGCGGGTTCACTTCCAGCCTGGGGTATCTCCGTCACTTTTGGCATCCCTGGGGACCCCACATGAACCCGTGGAGCGATAATCATCACCCCACATGGCCTGAACATCCGCTCAAACATTTATAACCCCTCTTAATGCCCGTGTTGCTCCAGTTGCCTTCGGGGCACTCCACCTAATCCAGCTGTCTGTCTATGCTTTTAAAGTAACCTCACGAGACAGCCTGGGAACTTCTGCCTCCACAAAGCCATGGTGCTAAGGAGAACCCATGGCTTTGTGCCGGTGCAGGGCCCCAGGGAACCTCCCTGGGCACAAGGAAGGCTCTTTGCAGCGCTGAGGAGCCAGATAAGCTTTTTGCTGCAAGAGCTTAACTGGTCAAGGTGGCGTATTCATAGAACCATGGATTCATAGAGTCATAGAGTGGTTTGGGTGGGAAAGGGACCTTAAAGCCCACCCACTGCCACCTCCTGCCCTGGGCAGGGACACCTCCAGACACTTGGACACTTGGTCCCACCAAACCAAGTTGCCCCAAACCCCCTCCAACCTGGCCCTGAACCCCTCCAGGGATGGGGCAGCCACAGTTTCTCTGGGCAACCTGGGCCAGGCTCTCACCACACTCACAGCAAAGAAGTTCTTCCCCACATCTCATCTCCATCTCCCCTCTTTCAGCGTCAAACCCTTCCACCTCATCCTAGGGCTCCCCTCCCTCATCAAGAGTCCCTCTGGACTGGAAGGGGCTCGAAGGTCTCCCCGGAGCCTTCTCTTCTCCAGGCTGAACACATCTCATCTCCATCTCCCCTCTTTCAGCGTCAAACCCTTCCCCCTCATCCCAGGGCTCCCCTCCCTCATCCAAGAGTCCCTCTGGACTGGAAGGGGCTCGAAGGTCTCCCCAGAGCCTTCTCTTCTCCAGGCTGAACCCCCCAACTGTCTCAGCCTGTCCTCCCAGCAGAGGGGCTCCAGCCCTCCCAGCATCTGATATTCCCCCAAGTGAGCTCCTCCTTTCAGCAAAGGGACCAAGCACCCCTCTTGCACCCATCACTTTGCAGCCTTTTAAATCCTGTGTCTCCTGAGCCCTCGGCTGGGGTTCTGCATTTCTGCTCCTTTAATCCAGCTTCTGGGACACACAGACCCATGTAATGACTATTAGCACTGGTTGGGAGGTCACCAAGGGAGCTCAGATGAGCAGGGAGTCCCAACACGGTGCGGCCGGAGTTCCTGGTTTGCAGGAAAGCCCTGAGTGGAGGAGGTGGATGTCTGTCCCTTCTCATCATCTTTGAGACATCCAAGATCCTGTTGGAAGTCTGGGGCTGCCCATGTCCAAAACTGAAGGTAGAAGAAAGACAGGAACGTGTCCTGCAAGTCACATTGGCATCAGTAACTCAGTGTTCTGGGCCCTTCCAGGGCTCTTTGGAGCCTTTCCCTAATCCCTGGCCAGGCACGTCTTGAGCACCCACCTGCAGTGCTGCTGTCTGGGATTTCACCACGCTTAGCAATACACCATCCTTTGAGGACATCTTGGGGGTGGCCTCCCTATTTCTGCCCCCCATTATAGCGGCAGGATCAGCCTGGGGTCCTGCACTGAGCTGCAAGAGGCTTCATTTAAAAGGATTTATTGTATTAAGGGGATTAAAAATATAACTGTTAGGGCAGCAGGAATATTGACTTTCTCTCTCTTCTTCCCCTACTGCTCCATGTCAGATGACCTAAAGGAATTTTTCTTTGCCATGGCAAAGGAGGTCAGGAAAACCATCCTGGGCCCTCTCTCCCCCAAGTGCAGCTTGCTGGGCAACATCAAAACCGTTCTGCAGAGGATGCTGCCAGAAGACTCCTACCAGCTGGCATCGGGGCGGCTGCACATCTCACTCACGCGGGTGATGGATGGCCAAAACGTCATGGCCTCTGAGTTCAGCTCCAAGGAGGAGCTCATTCAGGTAAAGAAACCTTCCTCTGATGCTGGAGGAAGGTCTCCACCGGCTGCTTGGGGTGGAGGTATCCCAGCACTGATGTTTCCTGCCCAAGATGGGGGGACAGTGTCAGGAAGCTCTGGCTGAGCTGTGGTCCCACCACAGTGAGCACCATCAGGCTTGGAGGGAAGATGCCGTTAGGTCCAGAGCCATCAGGGAATAAATAATGCTAAAATAGCAAAAAGTTTGTTTCCAGCCTCAAAAAGCTAATGCCAGTGTGTTGGCCAGCTCTAATAAGTGCTAATTACTCTTGGTGAAGAGCTGTGTTAATGCTACCACGACCTCGCAGCTTTTTTGGACAGGTCTCTTCTTGACCAAGTCCTGCTGGCAGTAATTGCCTTTGTTGCCTCAGTACTTTCCTGGGAGGGAAGAGCTGGATGAAGCATCTGTGCTGCCAAGCAACAAGCAGCTGATTAACCAGTAAATTAGCTGCTGGGGAAGAAATCCCAAGGCAGAACCTGAGGTCGTGGGCTTGGGAGATGATAGAGGATGGCAAGTCCATGGAGACCCTGGAGTTTCACCCCATGTTACCTGCCTCAGGTCAACCCAGGAGCCCGGGATGTGCATTCCCAGCTGATGAGATTGGTGAAAAATGGGTGCAAATGGCCCAGCAGTGGCTTTGCCATTGACAAATCCTAGCAAAATGAAAATGCAGTTTGTGAGGATGTCTTGGTTTTGTCCAAAACCCCAGAAATATGAAAAATGACGCCAAAGTTTCACCTTGCCACCATCAAAGGGCAGCATTTGGGCAGTGATATACAGATATACAACTCTAACATTGCCGGCAGCTGTAACAATAAAAAATGAAGTGTTATGCCCTTCTCAAGAGAAGTGTTTCACATTTCTTGAAGTGGGATGTTTTCCCCTTCTTGAAAGCTTTCTTCTTGGCACAGTCAAGAGCAAAGTCCAGGTGGTACTGCCAACCTGGCTCCAGGCCATTTTATAAGCCCAATCTTTGCAGGCACCTTGTTGACAGCTTTTTTCCAGGAGAACTGTGATGGGAACATTTACTCCTGCAATCCCTCTCTTTCCCCAGGCTCTCCTCTGCAGCTGCTTTCTCCCCATCTACTGCGGATTCATCCCTCCATCCTTCCGAGGCGTGGTGAGCGATATTTCCAATAAAACGCCCGCTCTTGGCAGTATGTTTTTGGGTTTAAGTTTACATGGCCTTGAGCAGCGAGGGATAGACATGTCTGGGCTTCTTTACTTAATGGAGGATGATAAAGTCTTTATTCCCTCCTAAGATGCCAGACAGTTGGAAGTGCCATCTGGAGAGCCTTCTCCTGCTTTGCTGGTGGACAAAGCCCAGATGACTAGATCTTGCCTCGTAGATCTCCAAAGGGAGACACCCAGGGTTGAGGACTTTGACACCCAACCCAGTTATCCTGAGCAGGATCTGTCTGACGTGCAGATGTCTCCATTAGCTCAGGTGCTGACTTGCATGGCTGAAATATCGAAATATCGTGGGAGGATCCTCCCCCAGCTACATGCATATTCATACTCTGTGAAACACCATGGCAAAGTCAACAGATCGGGGCTGGCTTTGTCGCTAACCCTCAGTGAAGGAGGAGCACTGAGGTGAAGAGAGAGTAACCTGATGAAATCCAACAAGAGCAAGTGTAGGCTGCTGCACCTGGGGAGGAATAACCCTCTGCACCAGGACAGGTTGGGGGCTGACCTGCTGGAGAGCAGCTCTGAGGAAAAAGACCTGGGAGTCCTGGTGGACAAGAGGATGACCATGAGCCAGCAATGGGCCCTTGAGGCCAAAAAGACCAATAGTATCCTGAGGGGCATCAAGAAGAACATGGCCAGCAGGTGGAGGAAGGTCTTCTTCCCACTCTGCTCTGCCTTGGGAAGGCCCCAGCTGGAGCACTGGGACCAGTTCTGGGCTCCCCAGTTTCAGAAGGACAGGGAACTGATTGAGAGGCTACAGCAAAGGACCACAAAGATGCTGAGGGGCCTGGAGCATCTCTCCTACAAGGAAAGCCTGAGGGATTTGGGTCTTTTTGGAGAAGAGAACGTTGAGGNGTGGACAAGAGGATGACCATGAGCCAGCAATGGGCCCTTGAGGCCAAAAAGACCAATAGTATCCTGAGGGGCATCAAGAAGAACATGGCCAGCAGGTGGAGGAAGGTCTTCTTCCCACTCTGCTCTGCCTTGGGAAGGCCCCAGCTGGAGCACTGGGACCAGTTCTGGGCTCCCCAGTTTCAGAAGGACAGGGAACTGATTGAGAGGCTACAGCAAAGGACCACAAAGATGCTGAGGGGCCTGGAGCATCTCTCCTACAAGGAAAGCCTGAGGGATTTGGGTCTTTTTGGAGAAGAGAACGTTGAGGGGGATCTGATGAATGCCTATAAATACTTAAAGTGGGGGTGTTGGGAGGACAGGGTAAGTCTGTTTTTCAGTGGTGCCCAGTGACAGGACATGAGGGAATGGGGACAAACTGGAATANGCATCAAGAAGAACATGGCCAGCAGGTGGAGGAAGGTCTTCTTCCCACTCTGCTCTGCCTTGGGAAGGCCCCAGCTGGAGCACTGGGACCAGTTCTGGGCTCCCCAGTTTCAGAAGGACAGGGAACTGATTGAGAGGCTACAGCAAAGGACCACAAAGATGCTGAGGGGCCTGGAGCATCTCTCCTACAAGGAAAGCCTGAGGGATTTGGGTCTTTTTGGAGAAGAGAACGTTGAGGGGGATCTGATGAATGCCTATAAATACTTAAAGTGGGGGTGTTGGGAGGACGGGGTAAGTCTGTTTTTCAGTGGTGCCCAGTGACAGGACATGAGGGAATGGGGACAAACTGGAATATAAGAAGTTTCATCTAAACATGAGGAGGAACTTCTTTACTTTGAGGGTGGCAGAGCCCTGGCAGAGGCTGCCCAGAGAGGTGGTGGAGTCTCCATCTCTGGAGACATTCAAAACCCACCTGGACACAGTCCTGTGGGACCTGCTCTGGCAGCGGGTTAGACTGGGTGATCTCCAGAGGTCCCTTCCAACCCAATATCATCCCGTGATTCTGTGATGGTGAAGCATCAGCAGCTGGACCATGGAATGGCCAATGCACCATCACCCGCTTGGGTGTTAAAGCCAATACAGCCACAGCACCAGATTTATTTGTGGATGGGACAGAGCCAGGATCTTCCCTTGACTCTTCTTGGTCTGTACTGATTGATGCCTCACACGTCTGGACTTGACTATCAGGTCAGGTCTCTAGCTTGCCTCGGGACCTAGAGCCTGGTGGCTTTGCTCTGCATGACTCCCCTGCACTGTTATTTCACAAGCATTTAATTTGATCAGCTGCAGTCCTTGAAACATCAAATCCCACCTAGGTGGGTGGAAAATTCAGATCCCTTTTTGGAATACAACAAATGACATTTTCCCTACCCAGTGAGCCATCCTCCGGGGATTTGCAGGCAGTTATTAAATGCGGGAGCCCTACTGCTTGCTCTCGAGGACCTAAAATTTATCTAACACTGTAAATTCAGTGATGTTTGAATTGGCTAATGACTGCCAAGACAACTTTACAAAGCCTTGTGAATTCAAATAATTATATTTCTATTTTAATAACCGCTGTGGATGATAGCACCTGGTCGAGGAGCTGGCAGGGCGCTGCAGGCAGGGTGGCAGAAGGAGCTGGGAAAAGCCAGGATAAAGAGCAGGAGGTGGGAAGAGATGCTGTTGCAAGTGGGAAGGGAGGACGTGCTGGGACTGGCTCATGGCAGGAGAGGTCGCCTTTGCAGCTACTTGCTTCCCGCTCGGTCCCGCTGCCTTCACACAGGCTCGGTCAACACCTCTAGAGCCCATCTTTCCTCTGCTCTCCCTCCTCAGCGATACGTGGACGGAGGATTCACCGGTCTGCAGCCGGTTTCCAGCCTGGAGGAAGCTGTGATCACCGTGTCCCCATTCACGGGAGAGCTCGATATCTGCCCACGGGACTGCCCTGCTATCTTCTTCTGCTTCCAGATCTTCAACGGCAGCATTCAGATCTCAATAGAAAACCTCTGCAGGATCAGTTATGCTCTCTTTCCCCCCAGCACCATGGTAAGCCACCAGGTCTTCTTCTCGGCTTTGTTTTGATTAAAACAAATCAGTGTTGGATCTGCCCTCCCAAGGTTTAAGGTTCAGCTCAATCCCCATTGTTAATTAATCCCATTTAAGGGCAATGTATTTTTTGGGCAGACATTGTTGACGGGTGGCCAACCCGGGACGGGGTCTTGGTTTGACAACCTGCAAAGGACCACTGTTTTGGTGGGTGGAAACCAGCCTGGACTTGCTGCCTTCCCAACCCTCCATGGTCAAACAGCCTTGGATAGAGCCTGATGGTGCCTGGATGGAGGGCTCTTTAGTGACTTCAGATGTTTCTCCTTGCAGGTTTTGAATGACATTTTCTCCCAGGGGTACCAGGACACTGCCCTTTTCCTGTACAGGAACAGTAAGTGCCACCCCAAGACCCGAAGAGCAGCCTGGAAGCGTGACCCACTGCCCACAGGCACCGCATGGTCGATGCAACTGGTCAAAAATCAGCCCTCTCTTTTCGTGTCTGGCAGATGCTTTTGGTTTTAACTACTTTGATGGCAATTTCCGCTTCGCCACCATGTGTGGGAAGAACGACTCCGCACAATCCAACGGCACCTTCACTGGGCTCTGCAAAAGGGTTCCGCAGCGTCTGGCTCCCTGCTTCCTGCCAGGTAGAGGATCTGGGGGACTGGCCTTGGGTTTTGGGGAGGGCAGGGGCCACCAAGGGCTGTTGTGGTCTTTGAGAGGAGAAGTATTATGTTTAAGACAATACCAGGTATTTATTACAGTAAGTATTTCTGCATCTGCAGTAGCTGTTTGCAAAGAGGCTCTGTAAGAGCAGCTAAAGCAGGATCCCAGCCTGATCTCCAGTACCTACAGGCTGAGCTGCAGCAAGAGTTGCTGGACAAGAAGAATTACTGCACTTATTGTGCCATTTCTAATCATTGGTCTTTATTTATTCTCTGTTATCATTCATGGGCACAGGTTTGGCTCTGTGGAAGAAGGAACAGGTGACCGGACTCCAGGATCCACTGTCAAAGCTCCTGCTGCAGCCATACCGGCTGCCAGCCTACGCCAGGAAGGGGTAAGAACATCTTGAAAGAGGCATCAAAGCACCGAGTGACACAGAAACCAGTGGCTGCGCCTTCAGCAGCGACGACTCAGCCGAAGGGATGCGGTGCGAGATCAGCCCGAGGCCCCCAGGCGTCTCCCCGAGCCCAGCACCGGGGTGGGTGATGGGCTGTGGCATCCTTCAGATGGCAGCTCCAGGGGAAACACACGGGGCAGGGTCCAGGGCAGTGTGGGCTGGCAATAAGTCCCTCCCGTTCTACAGACCAGGGTGAGCTGATGCCCATCTAGTGCAGGAATAGGCTTAGTGGCACCCCCTTCCTCAGGATTCGGTATTCCCTGATGGCAAGCTCCTGGGGAGAGCGGGCATGGCTCACTCGGTTATAAATAAAATTATTACATTTAATGTTAACACCCTCCTGCTTTGGCTGCATTTACCAGTGATTAAAACCCTGCCTGTTTATTTTGGTTTCAGGCTGAAGAAGCTGTGGGGGCTGCTGGAAGGTATCAGCTCCGTGGTAAAACGGTGTCAGAAGGTCCTGCAAACCGTGGTGCCTGGTTTGCCTGCAAGAGCTGTGGCCAGGAGGTGAGGAGTCGGGGGATGCAAACCCTCAGCAGAGGGAGGGCAGGGTGTAGGGCACCTCAGGAAGGCTCCCCCACGGCTCACTGCTGCTGAACGTGGCTAAACATTCCAAATCTGGGGTACCCCGCACTAGAAGTAGCTAATTTTTGTGCCTGTGATAATATTTATTATCTGAAAGAAGCTGTGAATTAGCTTAGTCCTGCTTCTTTATGGCAACATATTCTTGTTCCAGAGCATTTATCTGCTGGGCTTTGTCTCAGCAGAACATCGGGCACATCCACCGAGATCCCGAGAGGTGTTTTTGGCACCAAACTCCCAAGGATTCAAGGCATTTAATTTTCTCACAGAAGCAGCTTTTAAGCCTTAAACCTGCTTGCAAGTTAGTTCACACGCAGCCGGTGGAGACACTTGCAGGGAATGATTTGGTACCACACGCAGCTCCACGATTCCTCAGCCACGAAAAAGCCCTTCGGTATCCAACATCCCTGGGGCTGCTTTTCCCGGTTGGATCATTGACCCAGACTCAATTAATCACCAGTTTTGTCCCCTCAGGTAACCCTCCTGGACAGGCCCTGGGGGTCTCCGACACCACCCCACCCTGCTGCCCCAGGAAGCGGTGGGTGACACCGCAGCTCATTTCACATGACGACACGGCTGCTGCTTTTTACAGAATGTTTTAGGGGGGGGTTGTTTTTTGTTGTTTTTTTTTCCTCCCTGGGGAAACTGGCTGATTTTATCCCCAGGTTGCTGCAGTCTCCCTGCCTGAGCCTGACCTGCTTTACCATGACGGCCGAACCACAGCCTCCGCACGGGAGACCGAGCATCTTTACTTGCCCAGCCGCTGGTTTCCCTCGCCGCTCCGCTTGCTGATCACCAGCAGCATCCCTCCCCCTGCTCTAAAGCAGATTACAGGGCAGGCATTTGCCAGGAAATGTCTCGTTTTAAGCACTTTCCTCCCACTCAAAAACTTTGAGAGATTCATCAAACAGAAAACAGAGAGAGGGAAAAGCCTTAGGGAGCATCCCACCAGGCAGGAACTCATTTTTATCCAGTTTTTTGAAGTTATTTTACCAATTACCTATTCTCGAGCTTCACACACCCTCGGAGACCTGCTTCTCCTGGAGGTGGGTGCACATTTGGGGACCCCTCTGAGTTTGCAACTGTGGAGAAGGATGGAGAAACCTAGAGATTAAGGTTTGGCTGAACCCCAACCTCAGAGGCTGAACCCCAACAATCTCCCCTGTTTGTTGGTTCCCGATGGGTCATGACGGGACCCACAACAGCAACAAGCTGTTTACTGGAATAAACATCTTATTTAGCTGCCAAGAGGGAAATGGTACAGAGGGAAATTTCATCCCAGTCGCCCTAGAGACTGCAGGCGTCAATGTGGGGAATAGCTGAAGGCTGCCTGCGATGCAAAATTAACTATGAATGGTCAGTGAAAGATTAATACAGTATGTTCTGCTCTCTCTGGTTGAAATCAATGACTTTCTCTGCAATGAGCTTGCTAAAAGAAACCCAGACGCTTCTTTACATTTGATCCATCAAAACCTTTTCCTTCCATCCTGGATGGAGTGACATCTCTCAAGCCCTGCAGCTAAAGCCAGGCGGCTCCAAACCAGCTCGTGAACTATGACTGTCCCTGTCACCAAGGGAAGTGAGGAGGGCATAGATACACCCACTGCTCCCTGGGGAGGAGAGGGGGCTGTCAGCCCATCATCTGCTTTTGCTCCCAAACAGCCCTGCTACTGCAGCAGCCCTTCTATCTTCTGCTAGGTTCCTGGTCTTCACAGCAAGCACCACCTCAGGCAGGACACAACCACTTTGGTCAGCCTCAGGCAGCTACACTATCCCTATTCCAATGGAAATTAAAATCCCCAAAAGAAAATTCTCCTATAGGAACTGGACACCCAGATCCAGGAGAATTTGTCTGCAAATCTCAGCCACGGACAGGAGCAGGGTTTGAACTCCCCACTTGGCCCTAATGGCATGGTGCTTGGTCATAAAAAGTTAGTAAAACTTTGAGAACTTTAGCAAAAAAAAACAGCCTACAAGGAAGACCCAAAATAATGGTCGCAGCACCAAGCCCTCCTGCTCCAAACCTGCAGGGAAGTGCTAAGATATGTATTTAATGAATAATAATAGAAATCAGTTTTTGCTTTATTAACCCTCCACCTTTTCCAGCAAGCACACTTGCTGCTGTCTTCTCCACGTGAGTGTGGAGCTTAAAGGCAAAAGGAGGCTTTGCCAGAGGCAATGGATAGCGACGAAACCGGGCACTGGTCCCTTTGAATCACCTCTTGACAGAGCTCGTTTCACCCCCAGGGAAGTCAAGCTGGGAAAACCCAGCTCACTCAGTTCAAACCAGCTGCGATAGAGCCTGTCTTCAGCCCGACACCACCTGGGGTGGGTGGGGGCTGTGCTGGTGACATTGCTGCAGCTGTGTGCCCCTCGATGCAGCTCGGTGTCCGTCTGGGCTGGGCTGCAAATTGCTCTTTCTCTCTTTAAGACATGACCTGGGGCTAAAAGGCAGCAGCGGGGTCAAAAATGCTCTTCTGCGGCTGGCACAGTCCTAAAGGGAACAAAACCATGTTGGTCATTCTGATGGACACTTCTGGCTCTTCCTCTGAGACAAACCGCGCTCAAATACCTGACGGGGGCTGCTTCCCTCCCTCCGGTTGTCTGGAGGGTAACGGGATGAGCAGGTTTTGATATCCTTCAAATATTGCCCGTGGTCCCACGGCTTGCCCTGCTCTGCACCGACCTCAGTCGAGCTGTGAAGCCTGAGGTGAAGGGGATGAGTCTGGAGACAACCCAAGCCAGCAGGAGCTTTCTCTAAAGCTCAGTCCCACCGCAGATCTACTGGGAAGGGGAGTCCTGGGTCCCAACCCACACAAACGAGCCAAATTAAACCAAACTCGAGCTCAGCCCTGTCTCTGGATGTTGGCTGCAGGTGCTTTATGCCAGACTCAGCTCCTGGTCTCAACTCTAACCAGAGCGCAGCTCGTTGTGCAACCATCCTGGTGGGCACATGGATAAAAATGCAGTTGTTTGGGGTTGACCTGCTTCTCCTGAGCAAGCCTGAGCCCTGCTGGTGGGCAGCCCCTACCACAGCAGCTCTCCTTCGGAAAGATTCTGACTAATTCAGGAAAATGGGTGGTGTGCAGGTTTATACCCTTGTTTATTTGGTTACATCAATGATATTACAGCATTGTGCAGAGAAACAGTAAAATAGATAGATTTTTCCCGGCCTAAATCATCAGGGCTTTCCCTTTCCAGACCTGAAAAATCCAATATGCTTCTCTGCAGAGAGCAAGGGACTCCTCAGAGCCCAGGGCCTGACTAACCTCCAAAGAAACCTGGTTCCTACCACGTTGCTTTTCAAAAGCCCCGCTTAGTTCAGACTGATGAAGCCTTTAAAAAATCAAAGGCACGGAAACAAACTGTACAGCCCAACTCTGCGTCCTGCATTTCTATAGTGGGGCTCTTCCCATAGGTAGAGCTGCTTTGTTTTCAATGGAAATGTCTTCCTGGCTTTTATTTTATATTTTCCAAGCTTTAATATTTAGGTCTGTAATGGTAAAGGTCCTGTTCCTTCCCCTTTATATTCCTCATTTGGTGTGGTCCTTGCAGATAACAGCAGAACAATATTCAGGTCATTTTTTCACAATTTCTTTAATTATTGTGGCAACATTTTAAATCATTATCATGTTTCCTAAGCTAACAAATTCTGAAATGTTGAAAGACTCAGAAAGAAAATAAATGATAAAATTAAAAGAAATGTAGCACTCCAGCACATACTTCTTTGAATCCTGCTAGTAACAATAAGCCAAACTGGAATCTGAAATGCTGAGGGTTCACCAGATTTCCGTGTCCAAACTGAAATAGGAAAGGGCATTCTTTTGTATAGGATTACAAAAACCTACTTGTTTTCAATTTAAATCTGTCTTATGTTGCTTAAAAATGATACAGGTAGAGGTTTACCTGTAGCTCTAATAAGCTTCTTTTGCACTGAGGTATTTGCATGTGGCCACATGCCAGAGTAACTACGTAGAAATTTTGATTTGACTGGCACAGCAAACCCTGCTGTAATCACTGAGGCTCTGCTCCTTCCCTCATCCTTAATGAACTGATTAATTACCTTTCAATGACCTTCTCTATAAAAGAGCTCCTTCTCTGGAGAAGAGGAGCTTCAAAGAAGGAGCTCCTTCTGACCTGGCCATACCCTAAGTCAAGCTCAGCATGACGCTTCACTACGACCACTGACCCAAGAGGGGACTCTCTCTCATTCCTGAAGTTCTCACCTCCTGGAGCCTGCAAAAACCCAGACATCCTCTTTGGGCAGCGAGAGCTGTGGCCAAGTGTCACTTAGCTAATGAAAACTGATGGGGGGAAGGAAGTGCTGGTCCTCTACCTTTCTGATGGTGGAGAAGGTGGTGTGGGGCTTCCTCTTCCTCTTCATCTGCTGCCTGGATCGTCCCTGGATTCTTTTGGGTGACATCCTTGGGGTCTGTGGCTCTGTAGCGAAGTACTCTTGTTTCTGGCTTCCAGTGCAGGGTCTCTTCACCTTTCTGATGCGATTCCTTGGTCAATGAAAACATAAAGTCCTCATCAAGGTAATTTATACCAAATTCACCTGGTGGGAAGAGAATCCGGCTCTCACTGCTTGTTGCTCTACTCCCAGGTCTCCACCAGTATGAGGGTTGACTGGGACACAGGAGGACTGGTGACCACAGTGCCTGGCTAATCTGAGGTGGGGTTTTGGGTCAGTGGGCAATCAGTTCAACACCACATCGGGCACCCAAGCTTATGCTTCTCACCTCTTGGTTCTGGGGACCTGCATTCCCTGGAAAGCTCTATGATGCCCAGTGAGGTGGAGGAGAGGAGACCTAACACCATCAGAGGGGAACCAGTGAACAGGGAGCTTCAGAAAAGGCCACAGAGAGGATGGGACTCAAGTGATCCCAGCAATGCAAGGGATGTAGGGATGTCTCTGCCCTGGTCACTCCACGGGCACTGGCAGCATCTCTTACCTTCTGTCAGCAAACCAGTACCCGATCTACCTGCTCCTTTCTCTCGGTCACTTACTCAGTCTTTTAAAGAAGGAGACTGTGTCCTGGTAGCCATGGATAAAAAACTGGTCCAGAACCTGCAGGGGGGAGGTGGTAGTCAGGGCAGATGGGCCAACTATAGGCACCTCATGGCTCTGGGTACCTCTAGAGGCAACTCACTTGACGTGTGGGAAGCTGCAAAATATACAGCATGCGGCAAATGTTTCTTTTTGATATCTGTAGAATACAGTCAGAGAGCTGGAAGGTCAGGAAGGCAGCTGGGCCATCTTTGGGACAGATGTCGTATTCGCCAGCAAAAGCAGACACAGTGATGGTCGTTCGAGACACAAAGTTGGCCCGCCACATGCCGAGTTCCCCATCCATGTAACGCTAGGAAAGAAAAGAAGGAACCTTGAGATTTTGTCTTTTTGGAGAGAAGAGTGCAGTGTCACATGGGGCTTCTAGGGGGGGTTCTTCCCCACCCAGTCCCAAACTAGGCTGAGGTACTGGGGCTACAAGGATCCCCTTCCAGGAAACAGCCTTATCCACTGCCCTCCATACGCCAGGTCTCCACCCAACACCTCCTCCCGTCCAGCTGAAAAGTACTCTTTAATGAAACTGGGGGAAATTGTGACAGAAAAGGGTTGAAGGAACCTCATGAACAGGCTGAAGGTGGATGCTTTTGGGACAGGATCAATGAGGTCAAACTGCAGGGCACCTGGGTTTAGTTTTTCCTTCTGCAGGCACCGTGTGAACCCATCACCAAGCAACTTTGGTGGCAAACACGGGTATAACCACGCTTAATGACACCGTTGCAGAAAGCACATGGGCAAGATGGGCCCTGGGCCTGAGCTGGGATAGGGTCTCCACCACAAAAGGCTACTCACCACTCCCTGGATCGTAGGAAATGAAAACCCAAAATATATAGGGATGAAGCAGCTGCACATTATGGCCTGGAGGGGAGAGATGGAAAACCCAGAGGTGAGCAAAGATTTACAAAATCCTGTTGCCTTTGGGAATGGTGGCCCATGAATGCCAAAATGGGAATGCAGGGCTGGGTTGTTGGGCACCACTGACTGTCGCAAGCCAGACCATGATGGATATCCACAGCCAGGGTTGGAGAAGTAGGAAGATAGCTCATGAAATGCCTCATTTTGCTCCCTGCATACTCAGGGCCTTGTAGAAAGAATCATAGAATTGTCTAAGTTGGAAGGGACCTTTAAGTTCAACGAGTCCAACTGTTAATCTAACACTGACAAAACCCAGAACTAACCCATGTCCCTCAGCACCACATCTGCCCAGCTTTTAAATACCCCCAGGGATGATGATTCCACCACTTCCCTGGGCAGCCTCTTCCAGTGCTTGACAACCCTTTCGGTGTAAATTTTTTTCCTAATATTCAACCTAAACTTCCCCTGGCAAAACTTGAGGTCATTGTTTCTTGTCCTATTTAAAGATAATTCAGCCAGCAATATTTTTTTTTTTTAAATATTATTATTTTCAGCTTGTGATCCTGTCTGGTTTCAGAGGGTGACAAGGACAGAAGTTATGTCAGGGAATACGGTGAGGAGCCAGATTTCCCCCGTGGACACTGTGGGGCATGGGCAGGCAGTAATTGTCACACACCTTGTCCCCTCGCAGGGTGACAGTGGCTGCTCTCACCTGAATGAGGTCCTCCCTGGAGGCAAACTCTGAAACCACCACGCTTCTCCAGTCACGCAGTCGGGTGACGATAACGTGCAGCTTCCCAGATACCAGCTGGTGGGCATCTGGAGGCAGATACGTGTTCAACATATCCCTTAACTTATTAGGCATTTTTCTTCCAGGAGGACACAACCAGAGAGAGTTTTTCAGAATATCAAAGAAGACCTCCTTCACGAAATCTAAAGCAAAGCAATCATCCAACAGCTCTTATATTTATGGACTTTCTTGGCTGTACCTACACCTGGTAAAGGTGCATTTTACCATGCTCATAAAGAGCTGCTGTTTTTAGTAGGGTGGAACATTTCATGAGTGGATTGATCTTCAATATTTTCCCATTTCTCTCCATTTCTTCCACAGGACATCTTAAAAATTTTTGGAGATATGGGATAAAATTGACAGGAAGCCTTTGTGCAAGATTTCCTCCTGCTGGCTCTGCATCTCTATCCCCTAATGTATTTCTCAGCTCTGTGACTATAATTTTCATTTCATGCAAGAGTAATACTAATCCTCTCCATATTCAATATTTTCTTTCCCATCTGTGTGTGAACAACCCCAAATTAGTGAGGGCACTCCTGTTTCTTGTATTAGATATGCTTATTGTTCATCCAAATTAGTAAGAAGCAACAACTTATTTAATAACTATATCTAGTCTATTTTCTCTATGCTGGTTAATTTACTCACATTTTCCACTCTTAAAAACAACAATGAATTCAATTCTGGGAAATTAACCACTGATTAAGAATGATTAAAAGTAAATAAATCCATCTTGTGCAGCTCCAAATTTTCTAGACATTCAATCTCCTTAGACACAGAATAAATAGAAGCTCAAAGCCCTTACCTGTATCTAACCCACACAACGCAAGTGTGGCTACAATCGATCCTGAAGATGCCCCATAGATCCTGGATGCAGATTTCAGTATGTCCGGTGACAACTCCCGCAAAGCAGTTAACACTCCAACTTGGTAGAGCAGCAAGAAACTGCAGCCTCTAAACAGTATAGAGAAAGGTTTTTCCTCATTTCCATTTATCTTCATCACCTCTGCTATCACCAGGCACTCAAGCCACAAGAAAGCAGCTGCCCAGGACACGTTCAAGGGGTTTTTTTTACCAGCACCCAGCCAATATTCAACTGTGGCTGCTCCCAACCTGCTCCTGTTTCTGACCACGTTCTGGCTGTTTTATATCTCTAGGTCTCGAAGCCAAATGTTCAACGAAACATTAGCAGTGGGCAGAAGTGGATGACGTGGTATCTTAATACATAAGGCCACTCATTAAAATAAAATTACTACATTGCAATAGGTTTCTAAGGTGTGCACTTACCAGCTGGGTGAAAGCCCCAGGCCATGTAGAGAGCCACGTGTCACACTGATATGACCCAGGCAGCGGGTCAACAGCACCTCAGAATTGAGCCCTCCCAAGCTGCTGGACCGTTTTAGTGGCACCCCAAGGTCCCAGCCTAAGTTTCCAGCCTCTTGGAAGGTAGGAATCTGCAAATATTCCCTGGTACACGAGAGTACCGCAAGATGCTGCTCAAAACTGCCTTGCCCCATTTGTAACAGGTTACCAAACCCAATCCCAGGGAATGGGATTATTAAATAAACCACAAGCCAAGATGTTCTCATTTCACAATATGAGGCTTTGGGTTTGCTTACAAAAGTGTGAAAATACAGAGTCCGGGTGAAAACTTGTGGCTTCATCTGCCTCCTAAATGGCTGAGATTTCAGTAGAGAGGTCAGTAAAGAAGTAGAGAAAGGGAAAAACAGTCGAACAAACGCAGTGATCTACGGATTATCCATTCAAAAAGGCAAAGCCTTCTTAACCTTGTGGCTAAGAGAGACATTGGGAAACTGCTACGGGGAAGAGCAGCACTGAAAGCCAGGTAAGTGCTGAAACAGTTGTCCAAGACAAACAGTGAGAACTTGCACATGTTTTTCTGATGTACATGGAAGTCTAACCCCATATCTTCAAGTAAAAAGGCTTCCAAAACCGCCTTGGAGATGCTTCTCGCCCCCTTGCTGGGTGAGTTTTGTAGCTGGATGCAGCTCTGATCTACATGAGGGGGCTGCAAAGCAACCCTGATACTCACTTAGCAGCCGTGCTGGACATGCTGGTGCTTACAGGGTTGTGGTCTCCCCCAGCTAAACCCCATGCTCTTGCTTGAGCGCCATCGGCACAAGGTTAATCCAGCTGAAATTCCACAAGGGAACAGCATGTGCCACCACCCAGCCCCACCCGGGAGCCAAGCCACTAAGCTCCTTGCACACACCTTGCACAGACATTGCAGATCCCACTGCTGAACTGCAAAGGAGCAAAGAAAAACAGCAAAGAAAAACAGCAAAGAAAAACTGAAGGCTCAGTAAGACAGGAATAAATATATTCCATGCCTAATCAAGAGAATAAACACACTGGAAATAATTTTCCATCTACTCTTTAGCGTAAGGAAGCCCTAAGAATTAACTGCAATGAAAAGAGTCAGCTCCAGAAGCTGCTCTGCACTGTTTATCCAGGGCAAGAGGGAACTGGAACCAGCTGGTGACCCACACAAAGGCGATGGGACAAGAGGAAATGGCCTCAAGTTGCACCAGGGGAGGTTCAGATTGGATATTACGAACAATTTTGACACAGAAAGGGATATTAAGTCTTGGAATGGGCTGCCCAGGGAAGCCTTTGAGGCACTGTCCCTGGAGGTATTTAAAAGATGGGTTCACAGCACTTAGAGACAGGGTTTAGTGATGGTTTTTATCAGGGTTAGGTTGATGGTCAGACTAGGTGATCTTAAAGGTCCCTTGCAACCCAGACAATTCTATGATTAAGGAAAACTTCAACGACCAACTCCAGGACAAGGGCAAAATATAAAAATAGAGCCAGCCTTGCAGAAACACCACCATTCCTGTTGCTTCAAGCCTTGGGCTCAAGCCCTCCTCCACCGAGTCAGCAGCATGGGCAGGGATCTAAAAATGTGACAACTTATTGCATCGCTTTCCAAACACAGCTGGACATGAGTATTACTCAAAACGCAAACAAAACACACAGATCAGGCCACATTTTACTCTTAATCATATCTCTGTATTATTGAGATAGTTTGTAAATTCATTTGTTTTAGCGTCTTACCCTATCTTGCTGCATCAGCAAGTAAATAGTGTTTACTGTGGAAAAGTTGAGGGAGGCCAAGTCTCCACCTGCTTATTCCAGTCCTAGCAGGTACTGCCATCTCCCCCTGCCTGTCAAACCCTGGTGTCGTTTAAAAGGAGCAAAGAGCAGACAAGAAATAATTGCAAATCTGCTTGCAGAGCCCTGGGTGGCCTTTGTGTCAGCGAGAGGAACCCAGACCTCAATGGTGAGGCTTGAAATGTAGAAGAAATCCAGGTGATCAGAAAAGGAGTGATCCAGACGGCATAAAGAGCAACTGAGAAATCCTGCTGTGGAAATGCAGATGATGTTTCTTGGCCGTTCTTTGCCCTGCACCAGGCTGGGACACAAGCCATGTGCATTCCTGTCTGAGTTTTAGATCTGTTGTTTTACCAGGCCAAAATGTCTTCATACTCTTTGGCATGTGTTACCTCTCCACCACCAGATCAGAAGCAGCTCCAGGCAGAGGGACCCTACTCATTTGTCTCATGTTTCTTCATCCCAGCTTTGGGGACTGTCGTGGTTTAGCCTCAGATGGCACCAAAGAACCAGGTGGCAGCTCTGTTGGCTCAAACACCCCGCAGCGGTGGGGAGAGGATTGGAAGAAAAAAGGCAACACTCGTGGGTTGGGACAAAACAACAAAACAAATAGAACAAGGAAAACATGTAACACTAAGACGGATGGAAAAAAATGCAAACACCATTAGGATACCAACCACCCACAGACTGCAGCCCGGACCCTCCTTGACCGCGCACCACCACCCACCTCCCCTTCCCAGCCAGCTCCCTGCTACCCCCTGGGCATGGCTGCCATGGGGTGAAGATAAATTCATCTCATATCACTGGAGTCAGGCAGCCACTTCATCCACTGTTGGTCCCTCTTCACCTTTCCATTCCATCACTGCCAGTGAGTTGGCGTATGATGACAGACCACTCCATACAAACTTCCAGCACATGGGCCTTGTATATTGGATTTAATCAGGATCTGTAGGAGTCTGTGTGTCATCCATTATAAATAATTAATAATAATTGCAATTATATAATAAGGTCATAATAAATCATCTCCCACATGGCTAATCCCATCAGGTACTGGACACCTCTTTCATTCATATCACTTCATTTATGCTAAAACCCACTGACTTCTAGTTCCAGACAGGCTCTTCTTCTATCCCCACAACCCCAATAAAATCCGCTCCTAAAAGCCCTGGTGGAATTTACAGGCAGAGCAAGGTGAAGTTAAGGTCCAACAAGCTGAAAATGAAAACTGAAAACTCTGACAATCTGCCCACCCTGCTCCCTCCCCTGCTTTACCCAACCACCATCACTCCACGCTTGCTATTTCACAGCCAGTCAGGCTGAATTCTCTGCAGGATTGATTACATGTCCCACAGGGTCTTACCTCCTCATACAAGGAACAAGATCGTTCAATTCAATCATGCAGCACTTCAGCGGATACAACATTTCTCACTTGACAAGAGCTTTTGCCATTATCTTGCTCCAACCAGCCTTCAGGCCAAAGCTTCTCATTCCCAGCATCTCATTGCCAGCACATCCACGGCTTAGCCACCAAACCAGTGACATTAACCTCCACTTTCCTCTGGGTAGAGTGAGCTGGGGGATTTGCACCGCCATTTACTACAAAACAGCTTTAAAAATCACTTGAAACGGGATGCCACGGAATTATGAGGTTGCCGGCAGCTCAACAAACAATCTCCGTGAAACACTTGGCTTGTAGATCCAGAGGGAATGGCAGCGAGAGTTTGGATACCTACTCAAATCGTACAAGACTCATTCAGGGGGAAGAATGATTTGGGTATACAGGCTGGCTGGATAGGTTGAGGTTCAACAAGACCAAGTGCCAGGTCCTGCCCTTGGGTGACACCAACCCCCTGCAGCGCTCCAGGCTGGGAGCAGAGTGGCAGAAAAGGACCTGGGGGTGTTGGTCGACTGTGGGCTGAACATGGGCCAGCAGTGTGCCCAGGTGGCCAAGGTGGCCACCAGCCTCCTGGCCTCTGTCAAGAACAGCGTGGGGAGTAGGACTCAGGAGGTGATCATCACCTCGAGGGCTATGTCCAATTTTGGTCCCCTCACCACAAAAAAGACATTGAGGGGCTGGAGTGGGTCCAGAGAAGGGCAACGGAGCTGGTGAAGGGTCTGGAGAATAATACATCTTATGAGGGAGCTGGGGGTGTTTAACCTAGAAAAAAGGGAAATGAGGGGAGACCTTCTGGCTCTCTACAACTCCCTGAAAGGAGGGTGTAGCCAGGAGGAGTCGGTCTCTTCTCCCAAGTCACAGATGATGGGATGAGAAGAAAAGGCCTCAAGTTGCCCCAGGGGAGGTTCAGATTGGAGAACAGGGACAATTTTGACAGGGAGAGGGTTGTTAATCCTTGGACTGTGCTGCCCAGGGCAGGGGTTGAGGCACCATCCCTGGAGGGATTTGAAAGCCGGGTTGCCCTAGTGCTGAGAGACACGGGTTAGTGATGAGTTTTATCTGAGTTGGGTTGATGGTTGGACTCCATGATCTTAAAGGCCCCTTCCAACCTGGTCAATGCTATGACTGAAGGAAGAAACAGAGTCAAGGGCTGTGCTTGCCAGGGGGCTTGTTGAGCCCCAGTGCTGGCAAAGTTACAGTAACTGAGAGAGGTGTGGTGTTTTTAGTTCAACTGAGGATTTTTTTTTCCCCTTTTTATTTTTTTTATTTTAACATGGAGCACGTTACCTGCCCCAGAGCCCATGAATCCCGAGGGAGGGAGACTCTGCATTATGGTGAGCCTGGAGTTGTGGGGACGGAGGGTTGCAGCCCTGGTGAGCTGTGGTTACAGCAC
The DNA here is from genome assembly GCA_013398155.1 of Pedionomus torquatus. NCBI lineage: Eukaryota > Metazoa > Chordata > Aves > Charadriiformes > Pedionomidae > Pedionomus > Pedionomus torquatus. Next base: position 70,974 of record VZRU01006931.1, on the reverse strand, counting down.
AAGCCAGAACTATCACATGTCCCTCTGCAGCCTGGCTCAAGAGCGCTGAAACACACCGTTACGTTGGCATCAGTGTTTTGCTCCTCCAAAGCAAACAAGAAAACCAATGCCTTTGGTCACGGCAATGGATTTTGGAATATAATGGTGCTGGAGCAGTGGCTTCTGCTGAGCAGAAGCTCTGGAGAGGCTGCCAGAGCTGTCCATGGCAGCAGAGGTTCTTGTGGTAAGAGCTGTGAAATCTCTCCCTCTTCCCTCCTGTCTGTCAAGTCCCAGGACAAGCCTTTGCCGGGGCCATGCTGCCTCCCCAGGAGTGGGGTCTGTTGCCTCAGCCGCCTGCTCCCTGGGTCACAATCACTGCGGTTGTGATGCAGTTCCAGTTATAAAAGGCAGCGCCGAGGAGCTTCTCAGTGTGGAGTATCTGCCTTCCAGAGCTTCACACTCACCCACGATCGAGTTTAGACTATTCGCCCTAGAATTAATATTAGCTTAGATTCTTAGATTGATAGGTTGTTCGTTCACTAGTTTCTTAGATTCTTAGATTGATAGGTTGTTCGTTCACTAGTTTCTTAGATTCTTAGATTGATAGGTTGTTTGTTCACTAGTTTCTTAGATTCTTAGATCGATAGGTTGTTCGTTCACTAGTTTCTTAGATTCTTAGACTGATAGGTTGTTCGTTCACTAGTTTCTTAGGTTTTCGATTGATAGGTTGTTTGTTCACTAGTTTCTTAGGTTTTCGATTGATAGGTTGCTAGTTCACTAGTTTCTTAGGTTGTTAGATATTAGAACAAAAATCAAAACAATTCCTGACATCTTGTCAACAAACTTACCCACGGTCATGGTAAGTACTAACTTGGGTTATTGCTACAAATAGTATTTGTCTAAGGCAGAGTTAAGTCAGATTTACAGAGCTGTCATAAATGCTATGATGGCTGCTGAAAACAGAATTTATTCTTTGGGATCCCTTTGCTGTTAGATCAAGGGGGTTTATTTCTACCTGGTGGGGACAGGCAGGGGGTTAACTTTATTCCCGCGGTGGGAAGCTGAGCAGAGGTGAGGATGCCGAGTGTTTTGCTCAGATGAACTGATCTCGGGGCTCTCTCCTGAAGGAGAAGAGTGTCGAGAAGACCATGACCACTCCACAGCAAGAGGAGCCAAATGCTGAGGGGAGTTCCTTGCCCCTGTGGCAGAAGCGAGGAACGCAGAAAGACCGGTGAGTGAACCTGGTCGGGGATCGTGATGGAGAAGTTTTGGTTTGTTGTTGCCGTGGTGATTAGAACCTTCTCTAGGTTCTGGGAAGGCTCGTAAGACAAGTGTGCTAACTCTGGATGAGCTCAGTGCCTTGCTTTGGCAGAAATTCCTGCTTCTGCTGGCCACAGAGTGTTGGGCTGCTGGTAGCCACAATTTTGGCTGATAGCAGGGACCAACGGTCAAGAATTGCAGTTTGGGAAAGCAATTACCAGCTTTAAAAGGCCTTTAAAGACCAGCAAAATGCCTTTAATAAAGCAAGAGATGGTACTGCATGCTGCCTGTGTTTTAATCTAATGATTTTGGGCTTTTTATCCCTTCAGAAACAACAAATGTGCTCAGCAGGAAGAACACCTAGACTTGGAGAGACACCCACTGGAAAAGGCCCAGCTGAGCCTGGAAACTTTGAACACCGAGGGGCAGAATGGGAAACCGGAGAGCTGCTCTAAAGAAAATGGCATTTCTGAGACAACATTTTTAAAGAGGAAGCGAAAAGCCGACACGATGGGCTTTTCTTCCCCTTTTGAGAAAGATCATGAAGAGGACTTTGAAACACCAACCACGTCTTTTGAGGATTACCTCAGTTATGACCAGCCTCTCAAAAAGAAAAAGAAAGAAGCATTTGTCATACCATCAGAGTTGAGAGGAGAGGAAGAAAAATTGCCCGAGGTCTGCTTGCTGTGCCCTACCAACCTTGATGGCCCCACCGCAACTCCCCAAAGTCCCAGCCGCAAGCGGACAAACAAAAAAAGGGGAGAGCAGGAGCCATCGGGTGAACCTGCAGCAAAGAGGGTAAGGTTCTGAAGGATCTGCAAGTGAAGCAAGGATGTGGGACCAGTTGCTCTCGGCCCTCTGCCTTGTGGAGCTTTTTAGTTTTCCCCTTGGAGGTGCCGGCTGTGGAAAGCCTTGGCTGCTGAATCTTTTTCCTCAACTTTGAAACACTTTGATCTTCAGAATTGTATAATCTTAGCAGCCTTTTACAATGCTGAAAAGGTGCCTCAGATCCACTTTACGGGTATGTGACTTGCATGCACACTGTCTCCTTCCAGACCCTTTTAGAAGTGGACGTACAGCTCCCAGACATCCCCCTGCCGCTCGTCCAGGCCAGCTGCGGCCCTTTTCCTGGCGCTGAGCACATTACCAGCTCCCCGAGGAAAAGGAGAGGTATGTTGGGCTGGGAACTTGGTCTGAAATGGGCTCCTCTTTGTGGGAGGGAGTGGACGGTGGCTGGATTCAAATTTTTCTGTTGGGGTCTGGTACTCCTCTTATCATAAGTTGCATCTAAGCAGTGTCTCCCTTTGGCGTTCTGCAGATCAAGGGGACTGCCCACCAAAGGTGCCTCAGGAAAGCCAGCAGACACAAGAGGATTTGTGGACTGGAGGACTGACTCTCCTGTCAGTGAAAACCAAGTGAGTGTTTCTCATGGAGCACTTGCTGTTCAGGGCCTCTTCACCTCTGCACTTCCACCAGCATCGCCCTGAAGCTCCATGGCTTGGAAGGAACTGGAAGGAACATGGAAGGTCCATGGCTGTATCCTCCTGAGGTCTTTCTCCAAGGAAAACTGTAACAGCCTCTGTCTTGCTGGGAAGCCTGGAGATCCTGGTCCTTGCTGGTTCCACATGGTCTCAGCCACGCTGCTGTTAACAAACATGGCTTCTATCTGAAGAACAGCATCCACCCACAGTGAATCCTCTCCTGAAATGTCTGTCCTGCCTCTTTTGCAGCATAAACCCAGTCCTATGCACATCTACTGAGAGCTGGGCCCTCGACCATGAGAGCGAGGCCCCAGACCATGAGAGCCGGAGCCCAGACCGTGAGAGCTGGACCCCAGACCATGAGAGCTGGACCCCTGACCACGAGAGCTGGGACCCAGGCCATGACAGCTGGGACTCCGACCATGACAGCTGGGACCCAGGCCACGAGAGCTGGGACTCCGACCACGACAGCTGGGCTCCAGGCCACGAGAGCTGGACCCCTGACCATGACAGCCAGGCTCCCGAGCACGACAGCTGGGACCCCGACCCCGACAGCTGGGACCCCGACCCCAACAGCTGGGACCCTGACCCCAACAGCTGGGACCCCGACAGCTGGGACCCTGACCCCAACAGCTGGGACCCCAACCCCGACAGCTGGGACCCCAACCCCAACAGCTGGGACCCCGACAGCTGGGACCCCGACCCCAACAGCTGGGTTCCAGGCCACAACAGCCGGGCTCCAGGCCACGACAGCCGGGCTCCAGGCCACGACAGGCGGGCTCGCGTTGAACATGATCAGGGGCCCCATGGCGGGTACGGCAGTGACCCGTCTCTTCCATCTTTTCGGCCGTACAGATTCTCCCGGTATTTTCGGCTCAGGAAACCAACACCAAAGAGTAAGTACAAACCGCAGAACATCCCTGGGTCTCCCTGAGCTCCTTCCCAAACTCAGGAATCTGCTGCTTCTGCTGGGAGAGAAATCCTCTGCAGGAGGGGGGATGTTGGTGGCCTCTCTCCTCTCCCAAAGGAGAAGTTAAAGGCTGTTCAAACACTTACGCCTGCCTTGGGTCTACCTTGCCAGAGATGCAGCTTGGAATTGCTCTCTGCTCCCATCCTCTGTGGCTGCCGCTTTAATGGGAAAGGTTTTTGATTGATCTGTGTTTTCTTCTTCTGTTTCTGTTGCTAAGGTTTCAACAGGAGGTCCTTCAGAAAATAAGTCTGAAAATGAAGACCTGGGACTTCCTCACTGAATAGCAAGACTTGACACCAGCGGAATGGAAGTTCTCTCAACTTATTTATTATTATAACTTACTTATTCTCAACCTTTTAATAAATTATAATACGTTTGTTCGTTAACATTTAGCATGCCATCAGTTCTGCCCTCCTTCAAGGTTCATCACTCCCTCCCAGCAGTGCTGTGGGCAACACCCACACCTGAGGATGCGGCTCTAGGGTGCATGAAGGGGCAGCTGAGCAGTGCCCAAGGTTGTTCTCAAGGCTTCACTGGAGCCTGAACACGATGCCAGACTCCCCTTCCCTCCACTCTGGCCATGCCCCAAGGACAGAGGAGAAATAAAGGGTGGTACAAAGCTCAGCAGAATATATTGTTAACTAAAAATACAGCAAAATTGGTACAGGATGGAGCTGATATTTTACAGCACAACACCCACTGAAATGCTGCTCAGTGAAGTGAAAGCATCTGGGACTAGAAGGAAAGTTATAGCACACCAGAGTCTAAGAACATTTGTCCAAGACCTTCCAAAGGAGACAAGACCAGACCAAACAAACCACAGAGAGGTGTTCAGAACCTGTGCCCCTGCTAGAGCCAGGGGACAATTAACCCTGTCCCTCCCAAAAGGACAGGGACAAAGACAAGCTTGGCATTGAGTGAACTGGCCATCCCGGGTAGACGACTTTGAAGCATCACTTCAGGTAGCCAGATGAGACAAAGGATTCCATGGGCATTCACAACATGACTGACAATACAGGGCAATACCCAAGATAGGACTTTCCTCCTATGACAGTAAAACGAAGCAGAAGCCGACCCAGCAGCTCAGTCAGGACACAGCAGGGAATGGGCTGACAGATGCCAGGAGGTTACCTTGGCTCCCTGAGGTGGCATATTTTAGCCTTGAGCTGACGCCAGGCCAAAATGTTTCTTTCCCAGATCTTCTGCAATGACAAAGCTGTGACCTCAGAGCTGCAGTGTTCTGAGAATCCAGTGGGGTTCCTAACCCACAACGGGTTTCTGATGTGCAAGTAATTTCAAGAGATAGACTTTGAGGAATTAATTTCTATGGGACAATGAATCACCTCGGCGCTTGGAATGAGATGTGCAGTTTGTCAGTCTTCAAGCACTAGCACGTACTTTGACAAAGGCATCAAACGTGCAGCAGATGAGCTGGTCCTGCTGTGCCTTGTGGGATTTAACTGGCTGTGAGATGTCAGTGCGTCGCTTCCTACGCAGACCACCGAATGTCCAGAAATATCATCTCCTGTGACTGAGAAAAAAGGGAAAGCCACGTCCTGAATGTATTTTTTCACTCAGCCACGTATAAAAATTAACTCCTCTTAGCTGTGCCTGGCTACTCTACGTGCATCACCCTGGATGAGGAAGCCTTCAGCATGGTCAGAGCAAAAGGCAGAGGTCAGGAATGGCTGAGCTCACCCAAGCTTTGTGCTGAGTCACCTCCCAAAATTTCCCAATCCAGCTGTACTCATAGCAGTGCCCAAGATGGACCTAAAAGCCCTATGACAGCTGAAAGATCCCTGGCAGGGACGAACCCTGTGAAGCACCAGGGAGAATTTTGAACCCCATAGCAGCTGATGCCAAAGGCACTTGAAAAAAAAAGTCAACTGACTGCAAGATGCTGAGCTGGAGAGAGCTTCTGGCTCACCAGAAAAGCAAAGCTCCTGCGAGACTTCCAGAATACAGACTTCCCCTGCTGTTAGGAGTCTGCTTCCTCTCTCTTGGGGTCCTCGGGGATTAGCCCAGGCTGTATCCTCTGTCACACATCCTGGAACAAAAGGGTACAAGTTCTGGCTTTGGCTTCACATTTAGATTAGCAAAACTGTCACACCACCAAAGGATTCCTCCCAGCCTCATCACCCTACTGCTTCGGTGAGTAACCAGAAGCAACCTGTGATGCCATAGGGTCCAAACCAGAGACACCAAGCATTCCCCACAGCTACAGCAGGAGGGAAAATGTAAAGGATCAGGGGACAGAAAGGAATTGCTGTAGAAATTCAGGGTAACAGTTTTATTTTGGATTGAAGTTTTCTCATGTAAGAGTCTAATCTTAGCAAAAATCAGTTTATGTCCCTCTTTTCACCTTCACGGGAGCTGAACATTTTTTTTATTTGTGTCTAAACAATCTGTGAAGTGATTAATCAAGGAGTTTCCTTGGCACCTCCCCAGCTTAGTGCACTGAAACATGAGTGTGAACAAAGGCGTGGTTCTGGCACTGGCTTGAACTTGCCCAGGCTGGGCGAAATGGTGTTTCTCCCAGTTTAGCAACATGTGCCCTGCTCCCCCCGTGCACCTCGCCTGCCTCTCGCTGAGCTCAAGGGTTGTATCAGCACATCGCACTGACCTGGAAACCAAATCCCTCTCTACCTCCTCACTAGGAAAGGCTGACACTGGTCCCAGAGACCCGGCTCCCATCTGCCTGCTCTTCTTCCAAATACTGATTTTAAGAGTTAACATTTATTATAAGTGGGGGGAAAAAAAAAATAAAAATTAATGATTCATCCTAGACTTTCCCTTGTAAATAGGTATTTCTGTGACTTGGAGCACCCAGAATGTGCCCCAGCATACTGGTTTGGGGTTTTTTTGTTGTTGTTGTTGTTTTTTTTTTTTGTTTGTTTGTTTTTTGTTTTTGTTTTTGGTTTTTTTTGTTTTGGGGGTGGTTTTTTTTTTTTTGTTGTTTTTTTTTTTTTTTTTTCTTTTTTTTTTTTGTTCTGGTTGTTGTTTGGGTTTTTTTGGTTTGTTTGGTTTTTTCCTTTTAACAGGAACATGGCATAGAAACATGGCATAGAAACCTATATAGAAACCTCCAGTCTATACTATGTTTACCATTAGCTATAGAAACCCTTCCCCTGCTCATGTGACGAGTACCTCATCCAGGCACATGACATGATGTCACCGTCTCCAGCAGCCAGATGAACTCTGCTGATGGTGATGAAAACCCCCCCGACTTCACAGGGCTAGGGGCAAAGGCTGTGCCATCTGGTGCTCGCAGACAAACAGATGACTGCCGGGAGACCGGGGCGCTCTGCTGGAGGTGCTTTCCTATTGATAACTGCACACACGGGGCTTGGAGGATGAGGAGACGTTCCAAGCCACCAGATCACCTCCAGTCTGAAGAAATTAGGGCAGGGACTACTTCATGTCAGGCTAATTGAGATTCCACAGCTTTAGCAGACCTGTAAGATCACCCTCTTAGACTAGTAAAACAGCTTATAGCTGTAGATATTACATGATAGCAGAGCAAAGTTGCATCATCTCCTCTTTTTAGGTAGGGGAGAAGACCTGGGAAGAAATCCTTCCCCATCAAAAGGCAGCCAGAGACTTTCAGCCTTTCTGAGCTGAATTCACCCTCTGTGCTGATGGAGCTTTTCCACCAAGGAGCTTTTCCACGCTCTTGGCTGTAGGGTTGCTATAACCACCCAGGACATCACACAACACCCTGTGGCAAAAGAAAAGCCCAAGGAAAAAGCAGACTTTGCCACTTAGAAGTTTTAAGGCCCTCAGCAGTTCAAGGGTGCAGCAACTTACAGCCCCGAGGCAGAACCTCAACACCTCCTACTGGTGGTTTTACAAAAAGGGTTATCTCATGCTCTGAGGAGAACCACAACTTGCAGGACACCCTTCTCATCTTTATGGGGGCATGTTGCATTTTTTATCAATAATGCAGCCATTTATGAAGCCAGGACACCCAAACTTCTCCACGACTCAGGAGCACCAACTCATGGTGGGCGTAACAACAGGACCAGCCTTTTACTTTGACATCCACCTCGGACACAGCGTAGAGAGGGGCTGGCACCCACCACACCTCGGAGCTGCCAGCCCAGGCTTAACCGTGGGGTCGGTTAAACCTCCCAGGAGGGGTTGGTTAAACCTCCCAGGAGGGGTTGGTTGAACCTCCCAGGAGGGCTGAGGCAGCTGAGGGACCCTTCAAGGGGATCCCAGCAGCACAACCTCATAGAGGTGTGAAGGTCCCACCTCAGCACCACCAGTGGGGACGGCCCCAATATCAGGTCTGGCCTAGTCCCAGTAGTGACCAGATGTCCCCCCAGTCCCAGTAGTGACCAGGTGCCCCCCCAGCCCCAGTAGTGACCAGGTGCCCCCCCAGCCCCAGCGGTGAGCGTCTGGGCCGGGGCCTTCCCATCACTCGCTCCCATGGCCCTGACACCCCGTTCCCCCCCAACACCACTAGATCATCTCCTTCCATCACTCTTCCAGCCCTCTGCCACCTTACAGAGAGAACTCAGTACGAAATAATAATACTCCAAAAAGAACCCATTCGTGGTAAAAAAGCATCAAGGCGCTCCCTCCCACCCCTCACATTTTTAAAGGCTCCTGGTATATGCATGTGTGTGGCCAGCAGCAGGACCCACCATAGTGGAGAAGGGCAAGAGTGGGGGCAGGAGGCCTTTTATACCCCCCTTACAAGGGTATAAAAGGCAGGAGGGGGCAGCTCTGCCTCAGTGAGGGGATGGGTTGTGTGAGGGGTGGGCTGAGGGGTTGTGGCTCTGGGCTTTTTCTTGCTCTCTCTCTCTTTTTTGTGTGTTCAATCCTACTTTTAGGCAGCTCTGGGTATTTTGTAGGTGGGCTGAGATCCATGTCTAAGGTGCCCTGGGTGTGAAGGTGGTCACCACATCTTGGAGGGTTCCAGGGGCACCATAAAGGCCTGGGTTTTCTCTAAAGTTTTCTCTGTGTGTAGGTGCTATCTATGTGTTGTAGCTGCTTTCTTTGAAGGCAAAGAAGCAAGAAGACCTGTAGGCCTGAAACAGATTTTTAGAGCTTTTGCTATTTAGAGTTTGAAATAAGAGAACTCAGGTTGAGAGAGCTTAGAAGGTTGTGTAATCCGGTTCTCCTGGTCAGGGCAATGTGAGGTGGGATCAAAGCAGGGGAGCTTGAGATACGGTTTAGGTGTGCAGGAGTGCTAGGCTTCAAAAAGAAAGGTCTCCTTGTTTGTGGGAGGAATTAATAAGCCTGGGTAGATGGGCCCACGTGTCTGAGGGCTCCCCCCAAGACTTGGCAATAGTCACAGCCTCATGAGATGCAGCTGCTTGTGGTGAAAGACACCAGCTGCTTTGCGCTGGGAAGAGATGGAAACTGTAGGGAGAATTCAAAATATTTTAGAAATACAGGCTTCAGCAGCTTAAATGGTAAAAAAAAAAGAAGAATCAATCCCAACCCTGAGTCTTCTCCCCATTCTGGGAGTACGGTCACGTCTGGCTCTGCCTTGCGGCACAAATGCTTCACTGAGGGAGCATCAGTTTGATGAGGACAATGGTCCTGATGCTCCTTGTAGGTGTTGGGTGCTTTCCTGTTCTAGCCCTTCAGCTTTAGCACCCAAAGCGACTGCAAGCTCCTGGAAAACTCAGAAGAAGCAAGACTAAAAGTACTTATTTAAATGCTTTGTACTGAAGTGTGGCACCGAGCTCTCAGCAAACAGATGGCTTGACCTTCCTCCTGCTCGTCGTGTTGGAGCCGGTTGGGGCTGTGAGTCGCTAAGTGTCTGTCTGGGAGCGGAGCGGGGTGGCCATGCCATCTGGCGCTTGGCTTTGGGCACCCTGGATCATGCTGATTGTCGGCTTTTGGGGATGGATTTGGTGTTGATACAAGCAGCACCTGCCTGGTTTGGAGCCTGAGCGATGAAAGGTGGCTCTTGGAAGGGAGAAGGCTCGGTGTGGTGCTGGTGTGCCGTCAGAGGCAATCACACAATCCAGAGTAAAACTCTACATTTGAAGGAGTAGTCCACAGAGTGGCTGTGACAAATGACTGGAGGAGACCAAATGAGGTTTGTTGTCCTTATGTCTGTGGTATTTAAAAGCCAGCTGGCTGTGCAGCGTTATGTTTTGTATTGCGTCATCATGCCAAAGTCAAGTAATTGATGGGACCAGTAACTATCTATGTGTGAGCATTAAATGCCTCAGGAAGATGAAGGAGACCCCAGGGAGCCTTTGACATCTGTCACTGACACTCCTGTGCAGGAGGAGAATGCCAGTTGCTGGGCAGAGATTAACCTGGAGTGGCTTTTGTAGCCAGGACACGTGAGTGAACCCTCTGGTTGCTGATAGGGCTGCGTATTTCCAAGTCAGAGCCCTTTTTGTGCCTCAGTTTCCCTATTGCGAAGGAGGGGACACTGCAGGCTGTAGGCACAGGAGGAGGTGTGGATATGGATTTAAGGAGGGACACATCTGGGTGGGTTGGTGTGAGATGTACTGTTTTCTATGAACTAGAAAATAACTTGTTGATCAGATGGCGGGGTGGCAGGGATTGGGAGGGGAGTGCTGGGAGGGCGGTGAGCACAGCAAGGCAGCAGCTCTCCCCGTCTGTCTCTCGTCTGTCTCCCTTTCTGAATGAGTCATGTCCCTTCTGTCCCTACGGGAGAGATATGGGATTGACGTGGATATTTGGGCCATGCTGGTACGGCCCATGCTGGCTCCAAGCATGGATTAGAGCCAAAGGATCCTGCTCCTTCTGGACAAATCGCTTTTGGCTTCAGCAGGCGGGAACACACTGAGCCTCAGGCTGCTTACTGCATCCCTGCCCTTTCCCTGTCATATCCTATGGGATAAGCCACCAAATCCTGGTGTCCTGTGAATGCAAGACCCGAAATAAAGTCCCTGAAACGAGAGGAAGGTATGAACCCTGCAACACGCTGGCTGGTGCGCCTGGGGAGCTGCTGGTAGGAAGAGAGCACAGACACACTCAGGCTTTTTGTAATCAATAGATTGATCATTAATCGCATAGAATCCCAGGAAAGCCCTGGGCTTGGCTGGATAGAGCGAGAGGTTTGTCTCAGCAGTGGAAGGGGGAATCTCCTGGCTCAGGGCTTTAAAAACGGATCGATTGTAGGATAAACCAGGGTTGAGCCCAGTGCAGGCTGTTTCAGCACTGGTAGGACTGCAGTACTGACAGCAGTGCTCTTTTCTGGGGTGAGGTGATGGTCCTTAAAGCCTTCTGTTCTCCCAAAGAAAATCTTCAGTGTCGTAAATTGGGGCCAGTCATCCTCTCTTCGTGTCACTGCATGTGGGAGCGTGGGTTTGCAGAGCTCTAGTGGTGGATTTCTGCAGAGCTTCACAAGAGGGCAGAAAACAGCTGCGGAAACTTGTGTGGCTCCGGGAGCCTGACGGTGACTTTCTGATGAACAATTCTTAGGGTCTGCTGGGAGGCAGGAGCGTGTTGTGAATTTGCTGGTGTAAACGCGTAGGAGAGAGCAAAAACCAAGAGGAGCATCCCTGCCGTGAGCTCCCTCGGGGAATGGTTGTTCGTTTCGTATGAGCAGAGTCACAGCTGCCCTTGGCCCGCTGCCTCCTGAGGAGGGCAAAGGGGATTTATTCTGGATACAAGTATGGGGACAATGAGGAGGAGAAATGGAAGCTCTGGGAGGGTCTTCACTCAAGGCTTTGGGGTGTTGGAGAAGGGATGGTTGGATGTGGCTCAGCCTCTCTTGTCCCAAACCCTCTGCTACTGTTTCCAGAAATCCCCAATCAGGAATTGTGTTTTACACCTTTATGTTGGCCTGGAAATTGGTGTGATGGGGGGAGCTATATATATTCTCCCTGGTGCATGCAACCCACCGGCCACCACCAGAAGTGCATGGTGGAGTGTCCAGGGAGACACACCTCCTGGAGCGTGCACAGCAGCTCTCAGGGGGGCTGCACTTTGCTTTGCTTAGGTCTGGCTGAGGCAAAACCTTGCCCTGGATCAAAGTCTTGGCCCTGGAGAGCTCCACGTATGTCAGCAGTGCGAAGCCATAAGAGGAATTTGTATGTGCAAAACTAAAGTCCTCACCTGTGTGAACAGGCACTGAACCCCTGTTTCTCCAGCTCCTGTCAGAGGGGGTGCCCAGGGTGCTTTGAGAGATCCTTCCAACAAGCTTTGCTGGTAAAACGAGGCACAGGGCGATGCTGTGGCCTTAGTCTGGCACCCCAGGAGGATTCCTGGGGTCAAGGGCTTCCTGGGGATTCCTGGGGACAAGGACTCCTTGTCCTTTCCTCCAGGCTGTGACCGAGCCTCCGGCAGCCCTTCTCCCTGCACTGGGGTCAGATGAGTGTCTTTGAACCCCGACAGGGAGAAGGAAGCTGTGAGTGCTGATTTTTCACTCCTCTTTTTCTGACAAGTTCATTGCACCTCGGGCTTTAACTGGTTGGTAATGGGTTTCTCCAGGGACAGGTGTTTCATGGTTTTCCTTTTTCCCCCTACTTTTGTAGCAGAGGAGACCACCTCGGGCTCCCCTCCACTGATTTGTCTATAGGAGCAGAGCCCAGGAGTCCTGATGCCTGTAACCCTGAGACAGCACCCACCCACCCACTCACCACAGGAGCAGATGGTGAACCCTGTGGAGCAGACGGTGGCCCAAAATGAGCTTATGGTGTAACCCCACATGGCAGCCCCTGGGTGGGGAGCGCTCCAGATTGCAACCTGGCACCTGGGCATGAACTAAACATCCTGCAAAGCAGTCTTACCTCTTCAACCCTCATCTGGGAGGTAGGACTTGCCTATTCTGCCTATACTTTCCTGATTCCCAAGGAAGGGCAGGGCTGGATCTAGTGCTGGTGGCCCCTGGACCATCAGTTTTCCCCAGTGGTGATTGGCCTGGAGGTGGGGTGTGCTCATGTGGGATGTGCTTTAGGAAATCAGTGTTGAAGTGTTTAAAATAATTTACAGGCCAGTTTCACTTTTTTTTTTTTTAAAGGTCCTAAAAATAAATCTTTAGTTGTAAAGCAAAATAAAAACACTGCCATCTTTCATTCCAGTTATTATACAGTAGCTGGCATTCTTTAGACAAAGCTTAAAATAACCATGAACATACCAGTGAAAATAAATGGGTGAGTCATGTTTGTTAATGCAGGATTAGAAGTATTGCTCTTGGCTCTCCTGCTGTGTAACATCACGTGCTCTCTCAAGCAGATACGAGGGTTTGGAACAAAAATTTGGGATCAGTTCCAGGCCCTCCTGAATGGTACCTGTGTAAGGAGGTTTTGAACCAGGGGCTGGGTTTTATTTGTGTGGTCTCTGTCGCTGTGGTGGTGTAAGGGCCATGTGGTGTGAACTGTCAGGAGGAATTAGACTTAGGCCTCAGTCTTTGCTGTGCAAGCCTGATTTTGAGGGGTTAAATGGGGAAAATCACTCAAATACTCGTCTCCAAAGTGGCTATGGGCTGTTCTGGCTCCTGTGCTCTTCTCTGCTCCCCCTTCATGGATCTCCTCCCTGCGGCAGGAGTTGGGAGAGGAGGAGGATGGTACCTGCATGGTTTTTTCACAAGTTGCTCATGAGCTTGAGGCTGCACAAGGTCCTTCAGCTGCTCTTTGTCTATAGAAACCCCGAATTTCTCCCTAGAATGGCAGGGTCTCAGGCTTGCTGGTGTTTGGTGCTCTGCCTTCTGCCTGCAGAGGGGGGACATAGCTTACTGGCTTGATGCCTGACAAATTTAACTCATTGTGGCCAAAGCAATGAGAATTTGTGGCCAGCAGGGCAGATGCTGGAGGTTTTTTTTCCCTGCAGGTTGCTCACACGAAGGTTTCAGGGTGGTTTAAGGAGACATCAATGAGCCTGTGTGTGGAGCAGCTGTGATCTCCAGCCCTTAAAGGTTTTGACAGCCCAGACCTGCTGAATCTTGCTGGTGTTCTGGAAGGAGCTACCGTCCCAGCTGCCTGGAGGTGACTGTCCCTGCAGGAGGGACAGCTTAGTGCTCACAAGTGTCTGCATCCCGCTGCCGTGGTTCACAGCCTGCCCTGTCAGCGCACGCTGCAGATGACAGTGATTGAAGTCAGGCGGTGGCATACGGCAGCGAGGGAGGTGAGAGACGCTGGTGTCAGCTAGATGCCTTGTCTGGTGGGGGCAGAGAGCTGTCGGGGGCACAAGTACAATGTTCTGACCTTTTCATAGGATCGTGGAATAGTTTGGGTTTGGAAGCGACCTTAAAGCCCACCCCCCTACCATCCCCCCCCCTGCCCTGGGCAGGGACACCTCCCACCACACCAGGTTGCTCCAAGCCTCATCCAGCCTGGCCTTGAACCCCTCCAGGGATGGGGCAGCCACAGCTTCTCTGGGCACCCTGGACCAGGGTCTCACCACCCTCACAGCAAAGAAGTTCTTCCCCACATCTCATGTCCATCTCCCCTCTTTCAGTGTCAAACCCTTCCCCCTTGTTCTATGGCTCCCCTCCCCAGAGAGTCCCTTCCCTTTTGTGAAAGAACAGACCAAGGCAATTTGAAGAGGCTTTGGGTGGGATGGTGTAGCTGATGTGGAAGATGCAGGGTGGGGATTCAGGCAAGCAACTGGCCAAGGACCTTTCTGAAGATCCTCAGCAGAGTCTTGGCTGAACCTAAATCCATCTGCATTTGGGTACGTGCCTGCAACTGCCCTGGGCACATCCCAAGCCCACTCTGTGAGGGTCTCGAGTGCTGCCCGGTGGAACTCAGGTCTGTCTGGAGGTGGTTTACGCTGTGCCTGGGTATGGACCTGAGCATCATCATCCACCGGGGGGGCTGGCAGAATCAGAAGCACAGCGTACGTGTTATCCCTCCTCCTCTCCCCTTCATCTTCTCTGATATCAGCCTCTTCCTGTGGGGGGATTTACCTGTCATTCTTTCTTCACATCTTTAAATACCCCAGTCCAAATATATACCCCAGGCCTGCGAGAGGGATTGTTTATACTTCTAGTCATGGAAAAAAACCCCAACCCATCAAGGACGGGGAGCACCTCCTGGTGCAGTGTGACCGCTTCTGTGCTTCTAGCGTGATGCTTGCTCTTATGTCTTGTGGCTCTGAGCTCTTAGGTTGTATTGTTTGGGACAGACGGGAGCTGAAAACCTCGGGAGGAGAATCAGGGGAAAAAAAGAAAACCAACCAAAAAATAATCTGAGTGATGCTACGTGTTGCTGACAGAAAGCATTAGTGTTCAGTTCCTGGGTCAGAGCTTGGCTTTGTTAGGGAAGTTAGTAGTGATGCATATTAATTGAGGAGGTACACATTTCTGTTATTTATGAAGGTGACTAATGCTTTTTCATATGAATATTTAATCAAGCACTCCCCTCCCCCCTGTTTAATTTTTCCGCCTTGTTTCAGCCGAGTTCAAGTGTGTTCCTGGGCAGGAGGAGCCAAACTCACTGCTGGGCCATCTGAAAAGCCACCTTGTGTTGGGACCTTATCTCAGGGGCTTAACGCTTCCCTCTGTGGCTCAGTAATTCTTTTGCTTTTATTATTGCCGACAACCAAAGGGTCAGAGGACCCGGTTTGGTGTGAGCATTCCCCCCATCCTGCCCCTCAAGTTGCCTGCCTGTGGTGCTCAGGCCCTGTGAGACTGTCCGAAACCTTTTTATTTTGCAGTGCTTGAAAATCACAGTTCAAAACCTTGTTCCCAGCCTGGATTTCTGTATTGGATGGAGCGGGATTGTGGCATTAAAGTCAGCAACAGAGTGGGTCGAGATGCCTTCTACAGGAGGTCTAGCCAGCACTGAGTGTCCCCCTGGAGAACAGGTCTGCTGTCTGATTTCCTCAATGCCAGAGATTTGAAGCCATATCTCCCACAATCATTTTCAATAGAAATACCTTTAGAAATGATTCCTCTCCTCTTACCTCCAGACTTTTTTTTTTCTTTTTTTTTTTTAATCCTTTTGTTCAGCTGGTGGGTGGAAGAAGCTGCAAGAAATGTCAGGGCAACTCTGCTTGGCTGGAGGCATTGCTGACAAAGTGGCCTTTTCTAAGGTCCCCTGGCAGGACAGAGGAGAGCTTTTTTTCATGCCTAAGCCCCTGACTGCATGGCCACAGCTACCCGACATCCACTGCATCTTGGAAATCAAGGTGCATCAGGCTGATTTGTGTTGATGGCATCAAGTCAAACCAGACCTTTGGCCAACAGGGTGAGTGATTCCTTTGTTTTCCTTTGGCTCCAAAATGAGGGAAGAAGCCAGAGGCCACTCTGTGGTTCCTGTCATTAGGGCTGTTCTCCTGCTTCCTTGACAATGTGTTAATTGCTTGCCTGGGCTGTTTGCTGCAGGAGGCTGCAGGGGCTTTTTGGTTGTTGTTCCTCTTAGAAAGGAGAAATAAATATCAGTGAGGAGCCCTGTGCTTTTCCCCATCCCTTCTGGGTTCAGTGAGAAATGGGGTGTATTGAACTTGTGCTCCAGGTGCCCAGAGAACAGGAGAACCACTGAGCTCCTTGAACTTCTACGTGGACAACTTTGGGGAGCAGAAAAGGCAAATTCGCTCTTTGCCAGGACTGAGGATGGATGCTGCTCCCTCCCCAGGCTGGGACAATTCAGATTAATTTGCAAGATTCCCACATTCCTTCTCTCTTAACCCCTGCAAAGTAAACAGGAGCTGGCACCTTGCAATGAGCAACATCTTGTGAAAGAGGAATTTAACTTTGGCTGAGCAGCTTTCCTGTGGCAATAAGCTCCCGTGATTGCACCCCCTTGGCTGATGCAACAGCCCAGAAGCCATCAGGGCCATCTCGCCAGCCAGCCCCACTCCCTCCTGCCTTGGGTGACTGTCAGCACACAACGGGCAAGGTTATTATGGGTGACAGCCTTGTCACCCTGCTGCTAAATCACGCAGCAGTGCCGTAAAATTTGTGCTTAAATTCACTGAAGACAATAAACGACCTGTCTCTCAATTTAGTTTTTTTTTTTTGTTTTTTTTTTTTTAAGCAGAGAGAATGGTTTCACTGTTAAAAATCCTGCCGTGGGTCTATTGGGAGCCAAGTGTTTTGGGCAGTTTCTGCTCCCCTCGACTGGCAGCAGATTTTAATCCTGCCCTGGAGCTGTGGTGGGGCTGGTGGGTGTCTGTGTGCAGCACTGCATGGAGGTGGCAGAGCCCTGCTTTGCCTGCAGGCAGCTCTGATGAGGTTTGGCAGCCCAGAAGAGCAGCCTCCAACTCCTTGCCAAACATTCTTCTTTCTGCTTCATATGGTTTGGTGAGATTGTAACCCCCAGAGGTGGGGGCAGACTGAGGAGACTTTCAGAGACAGGCAGGGACAGCCTGGGTGTCTTCATTCCTGTTTCTCCATTGGGGCTGCACTAGTCTTTAACTAGTCCCCCAGAAGGGAATTTCTTTCTCCTGTCCCCCTTCCCAGGTGGTGCACGTGCTTGTCATTTACTCCTGACATGGCTTTTGGGGACAGATTCCCATAAATTCCCCTCTGCTCTGCCTTGATGAGGCCAGATGTGGAGCACTGGGTCCAGTTCCGGGCCCCTGTGTTCCAGAAGGAGAGGGAACTGCTGGAGAGAATCCAGTGGAGGCTATGAAGATGCTCAAGGGCTGTAGTGTCTCTCTGCTGAGGAAAGGCTGAGGGTCTTGGGGCTGTTCCACTGGAGAAGGACAGACTGAGAGGGGATCTCATCAATGCTTAGCAAGGGTGGGGATAGGGCCAGACTCTTCTCTCTCCAGGGGCAGGAGAAGGGGCAACGGGGAACAAACTGGAACATGGGAAATACCATCTCAACATGAGGAAAAACTTCTTTCCTGCCGTGGCAGGGGGCTGGACTCGGTGGTCTCCAGAGGTCCTTTCCAACCTCTTCAAATTCTGTGATTCTGTGAAAGTGCAGAAGCCCCTGAAATCCAGGGGAAGTGGTGAGGCTGACGTGGCCGCTCTGAGCTGAGACCTTCTTCTGTTGTATTGACCTCTTTGGGGTTTGCAGACTGGGGAACTCTATGACTCAGTCTCAGGAGGACCATGAGTTGGAAGGCTGAGATCACAGCCAGATCCCGCAAAACCCATCAGCACTTTTCCTGCAGACTCTGCAGGGCAGGCAATGCAATTTTGCCCTCTTTATAGCAATGTCTAACAGTGAAAACTGTCCCCCAGGAAGCAGACGTTGGCCCCCAGCCCAAGGGTGTTGAAATTCAGTTCTACCAAGAGTGGAGAAACTTCCTGGATGAACATAACCATGATTTCCTGGGTAGCTCTTTCATGCAGAGACCTTGTGGCCCTATAGACTTCCATAGGAGATGCTTGTGTAGCTGTTACTGAAAGTTTGGTATTTAGGAGCATAAAAAAGGATGGAAGTTATCAACTCTTAGACTTGAGTGAGTCTGGGTGCTGGACTGGGGGTTTGAGGACAGATCCTTATCCTGGGTTGAGTGACATGGGACTAACTTGTCTAATGTTGGGGAAAACTGCACTTTTAGAAGACTTTGCTGTCTGAATTTGTGAAAATATTTAATTTACAGCCAGATCTGGGGTGGGGGATTCAAGGTCTTGGTGTTTTGGAGCTCCCCAGGTGTAGGGATGAGTTGGAGAGAGACCCAGGCACTTGACTCAAGCTGCCAACAGGGTTATTTTATACCATGATCATCACATTCAATATAAATCAGAAAGTTTGCTGAGGAGTTCTCTCTCTCTCTCCCCCTTGATGGCTGAGATCCTGAGAACTCCTCGTAGTGGAGCTCTGAGCCCTCC
Organism: Pedionomus torquatus; assembly: GCA_013398155.1. Classification (NCBI taxonomy): domain Eukaryota; kingdom Metazoa; phylum Chordata; class Aves; order Charadriiformes; family Pedionomidae; genus Pedionomus; species Pedionomus torquatus. Next base: position 52,613 of record VZRU01006931.1, on the reverse strand, counting down.
CTCCCTATGTCCCACGTTGGCCATCCCTGCTGGGAGCTTCCTGTGGTAGAATGGGCTGAGTATAATCCTGGTATATTTTATATTAGTATTGGGATTAATATCAGTTTTTTAGTATTCTTGTTAATTATTTAGTCTTCTCCTGTTAAATCTATTTATACTTCAACTCTCGTGTTTCCTTGCATTCCCTGATTCCCCCTTCTTGGGTGGGGAGGGGTCCTCAAGTGATAGAATAATTACCTAAATGACAATAAATTGCTATAAGTTTTCTCAAACTGTAACAATCCCTTATACTCTTTGCCCCAGGGCTTACACCAGCCGTCCTGGCCGTGGTGGGTGAAGGTGGCTGTGTGGAAGGGAGCTCCGTCCCGTGCTCCTCTGGAGTGATGCGCTTTTGTGGCTCTTGATAAAGTGACAGCAAAGTCCTCACTGGGAGGAGGTGCGTTATGGTGGTGTGGCTTCAACACCAACCTGGCTCGATGCTTGTTGACTGGTCTCATTAACACTGGCTGTGGGACATGGAAAACCCCCCTCCTCCCTGCGCGCCCCTGCGAGCGTGCACCGTGAAGGGTTTCATGTAGGAAATAGAGCAGAAGGAATCGGGTGTAGCATGTGTTCCTTCTAAAGATAGCACGCTGCAGCCGGCATCAAGGGTCCTGCCACCCTCGGCATCCACACAACAGCTCCTTGCCCTCCCTTAGTGATGGGTCTCCCAGCGCCCTGGAAGGACGCCAGACCTGGAGTTCCTGGGACTTTTCCACCCGGCTGCAGCGGGCTGGGAAAAACTACACACAGAGCCCGAAAGCACGGGCAGTGGTGGTGGCTGGGGGGGCTCGCTGGCACCCCAGGTGTGGTTTGATGGGGGGTGCACAGTGGCACAGTGCCATTACGTGGGGCTATTCCAGCCTTATCTGAGCCTGGCTGTGGCACCTGTGGAGCTCCCCAGGTGTAGGGATGAGTTGGAGAGAGACCCAGGCACTTGACCCAAGCTGCCAACAGGGTTATTTTATACCATGAACAGCACATTCAATATAAATCAGAAAGTTTGTGTGAAAGAAGTGTGGCATCTGTCACCTGCATGGCAGAGCAGCACCTTAGCCCAGTTTTATGGCCTTGACGTTGGCTGGGGGCCCCATGTGCTGCTTAAATCAGCTCTAAGGTTACTATAGTACGTCTTCAAGGTGTTTTTATGGGAATGGCTTGGTTTCCCCACCCGAGCCTTGTTTTCTCTCCGGGTATCAATGTTGTGCTGGGATTCCCTACACACCAGGAGCCCCGCAGAGGCTGTCTGCAGGTGCTGGGAGGCTCCCAGAGCAGATGAAGGATCTGAGCCCAGGATTTCTGCAGGGTTGTTCAGCGCGTTCAGTCCAAACGTGCTTGTTAGCCCCAAGGTCCTCCATCTGGCACATGGAGTCTGTGCTCCCTGGGCTGCTGCTGCTGAGAAGGGACGAGGCAAAAAGGGGATGGGAGCTGGGAGAGGAGTTTGTCTTCAGAGCAGATCTCCAGCTGTAGATCTCCAGGTCATGAGTCTTGGATTGTCCATGTGTAACCCTGCACCTCTGCAGTTCCAACAGTGGAGTCTCGCAGGGTCGGTCCAGCTATTCAGCACCATATTTTGCATTAAAATCTGTAGGGTCTGGATTTCTGGGGGATCTAGCTGTGATTCGTGGTGTCCTTGTGCAAGGTGCTGTAGAAATATGTAGTCCCCATGAAGAGCTGCCACTATGGGAAAGAAGGGAGCAGGGGCTGCCCCCCTGTTTGGGGATTAAAAGGGAAGAAATTAAGATCTTGAGCTCTCCTTCCTCTGAAAATCCCCCATATATCCAGATATTGCAGAGCTCTACCTTCTCCAAACAGGGAGGGCAGCCCCTGCCGCAGAGTGGGATGAGGCTGACAGCTTTGTGGTGATCAAGAAACCAGAAAGAGAGAGGAAAAGACAGAGTATACCTGGGGAAAAAAAAAAAATAAATAAAAATCTTGTCAAGTCATGTTAGAGCCAGAGAGTCAGTTGCTGCAGGCCTGAAAGGAAAGCACTGTCTGGGGTGAGGTCTTGTGGTGTTTGAAACACGTCCAGCCCTACCTGAAGAAGGGATTTGTGATCTTCATGGGGCTGCAGACATGCTGGATGGTCTCATGCTCTTTCCATTTGGAGATGTTAGATGTGGGGAAGGAGCCTCCTTGCACCAGTACAGGTTGGGGGCTGACCTGCTGGAGGGTAGCTCTGAGGAAAAAGACCTAGGAGTCCTGGTGGACAACAGGATGCCCACGAGCCAGCAATGTGTCCTTGTGGCCAAGAAGGCCAATGGCATCCTGGGGGACATCAGGAAGAGTGTGACCAGCAGGTGGAGGGAGGTCATCCTCCCCCTCTGCTCTGCCCTGGGATGGCCCCATCTGGAGCACTGGGACCAGTGCAGGTTGGAGCAGAGTGGGGAGCAGGAAGTGTTTGGAGCATGGAGTGGGGGACTGGAGACATCCCCAGGACGTCTGGTCCATCAGCCGAGTTACTAAATTCATTAAGTCAGTCTCACCAGTGGCCCCACTGCACTGGAATACTGGCCATCGTTGGGTTTCCCCATTAAAGCTTCTCGTGAGGAGGTGGGGAAGCATCTCCTTGTGTGTAACAGCCCCATTTGGACCTATTTCTGGTGGGGTTTGGGCCCAGTCTGAGCTAAAATGTGCCTTCAGACCCATTTCTTTTGCTCTGTGAAGGTGACACAGGGTTAAGCACAAAATGCAGAGCCAGGTGTGAAAGCAGTGACCCTGAAACCTTCCCCCAGCTGCCTTCATCTGCTGGAAATTCTCCCCTAGGCTCATTTTTGTAGTTGCTTGTTGAATTGCAGTGTTTCCCATCACCTGCCCTCCCAGCCTCTCCCTGTTGGCTTCCAGATATATATCTCTCTCTATATATATACCTTTGCTTTTTGTCCTGGTTTTTATGCTCGGTTGCTTTCTGAATCCAAACACGGTGCAACAAAACGGCATTTACCAGGGATTAGCTGAGCTTAATCCCATAAGTGTGGTTTTACTCAGTTATTAGAGGCAGGTCAGTGTATGGGGCTTTCTCCTTTGCTGTACCAGCTCTGCCAAAGGGTTTATGGATCCCCTCCGCCCCCCTCCCTGGCAAATGAAAGGACAGGCTGCTGCAGAGACAGGCTTTTTCTTGTTTTTTAGGATTATTTTGCTGAGGAAAAAGAAAACAGTGGAGGTTGGTGTCTGGGCTTTCAGGTTCAATATCCCTTTTTTTTGACTTTCTTGAGCTTCCAGGTTCAACAACCCTTTTTTTGTTGTTGTTGTTCATTTTTTTGCTTTTCTGTCTCTGCAACCTCCAATCACTGCAGATTTAATAGAAGAATTATTATTAAAAATAAATACAGAATGGGGCTGGAGTCCCTGTTGATGGGGTTTTTAAGTTTCCTGAAACAACATGTGCTGCTGGTCTAACACTGTGTGTTTATTGTCTGCTTGGTTTTTGCTTCTGTATGAATAACCCTCGCAAATGCCAGAAGACAAATAACTCCTGGGCAGGAAGGGAGCTGAGCACAATGTGTCTTCTCATGGCAGGGTTGGCGGTGGGACACATACCTTTCCCCTCTGTGTGAGTTCAGCCGTGCACCCAGGTGTGTAAATTGGCAGAGTTGGTAGAAAAAAAACCAAAAAACAAAAAACCCAAGCTGTTGAAATTAGGGATGGGAACGGTCAGCTCTGAACTGAGCACTGAGTCCTGTTCTTCCCCAGTAACTGGATTTGGGTGGTGGTCTCTAGTTGGTCAGATGGAAGTGGTTGCAGATGCTGTTGCCAAGGCACTGGTGGCACCAAGGGTTGAAGATGCTGTCATCAGGTATGGGGGATGATGGAGGTTTACTGTGAAAAATCATCATCTCTCCCATCCCAAGCTCTCTCGATGGGATGGGAAGGCTACCTTCTCCATGTGAGTCTCCAGCCCAGGTTGCCCCGAGAAGCTGTGGCTGCCCCATCCATGGAGGGGTTCAAGGCCAGGCTGGATGGGCCTTTGAGCAACTGGTCTAGTGGGAGGTGTCCCTGCCACAGGCAAGGGGTGGCACTGGGTGGGCTTTAAGGTCCCTTCCAACCCAAAGCATTCCGTGATTCTGTGATTTTATTTCTATGTGGCTGTGATGACTCAAGGTTGCAAATGCGAGTGCCGTTCCTGTTGCACAGCTAAATACGTGACTACATGCTGATGGAGTGGCCGTCTCCACCTTCTCCCTGACGCTGTGTTCACACTGCTGAAGATTTGGAAAAAGAAAAACACCTCTCCAGCAGTCGCACAGCAGCACCTTAAAATAGAGGCGTGCTGGTGTGTCATACATCCCTATCACATCTCACCTGGTGAGATGATGTTGGCCTGGCCCTTGGGTTGGGAACGGTTCCTGCTGCAGCACAAGCTGTGGAAATGGGGAGAGTTCAGCCCTCCTTGTGCAAAGGGAACCAAAATGAGCTGCTGTTCACCCCCTCCCCGCCTTGGGAGCTGTAAATGTGTGCCTTGCTGGGCTGAGAGGTGGCAGTGGTTTAGTGGCGGGGACTTTTTTGTCAGGTGTGAGAGATCTTCTTGTAGTTCCTGAGATGAGGCGGCTGCAGGAAACCTTGTGCCTCAGTTTCCTGTCTCTGAAGCGCTTTCAACAGTAGCTTTTTGGAACAAAAGTGGTCTTTTGATATGTGTATAAGCAAAGCCTGACACAGTGGGTGGCAGAGCATCGTGGAAGGCTTTTGGTTTTGAGTTTTTTGGGTAGACACATGTTACTCTTACTGTGATGGGTGTTACCAGTGTCGACCTACAGAAGAAGAGGTTGTCCAGTTGCACAGAGGATGGATGAAAGGCCCAGAGATGTCTCCTTACTGTGCTAGGGATGCATGTTGGATGCTGGTGGTGATGCAGAGCTTTCCAAGCTCTCCAGGAGTTATGGGCACATCTTGTGGTCAGCCAGGACCTGTGGCAAGGAGGAACAACCTCTCCTTGGTGTGGGGTCAGTGGCAGGAGCATGGGGCATCTGCTGCACTGGATTTCAGTGCCATTTCAGTGCCCCATCCTCATCCCAGTGCCAAACATACTACTGAGGATGTGTGTGGTGGCTTTTCTTGTTGCTGCCCTTTGTTTTCCAGCTCTTGCTAGAGAGTTTGCAAGATGTTTTGTTAATTTGGAAGGGAAAAGTGGGTTTGGGTGGAGGCTTTGCCCCAGCCAGGCTGCCTCATGGGCATATCATTGATGCGGGGGGCCAAATCTAAGGCTTGGCCCCAAGTTTCTGGGTGGGGGCTATTCTGCTGTGTGGCTGAACTTGGCAGAAAGGGTTTTTTTTTTTTCCAAGCTGGTGCCTAGATTTCTCAGGTTTCTGGGAGTGTCGGTTTGAGGCAGGCAGGGCTGGCAGTCAGTGCTGCCAGCTTTGGTTCATCTCGACTTGCTTAATGGAATTTATAATCAATTTTCTTAACAGCCTTGGGTCTGAATGGCCTCCTAAGGACTCGAATTCTGGAAGTGCCAATTCTCCGAGCGCCCTGGGAAGAACAAAGGCTTGTCATTCTCCTGGCAGCTTCCTCTGCAAAGCGAAAAAACCCAACCTCCTTCTCCCAGCTGCGACTATAAAACGAGCACAAAAAAAAAAACAAAAAAAAAACTAAGGTGCAAAACTTTTTGTCCCAAATATCATCATTAATGATGTTGGTAGAAATGACAGGCTTTGAATAGATATAAAAGGGGGCTGTTAGGACCCGGAAGGATGCAGCTGGTGCCTTGTACAGGGGAAAATAAGGGGGCTGGCAGCAGGCTTGCCGTGGGGTTACCAGTGAGAAATGAGAGATGGTATCAGCTTCTTTCAGTGCTTCCCTATCAGTTGCTGCAGATGGACACGTGGAGTTTAACCACCTCCAGATAATGCGGAGGTTAAATACAGGTTTCTCTTAGAGGAGAGCATTCCTCAAATTGCAATTACGCCTGGGGAAGGAACAAAGGTTTGTATCAGTCGGGCGGTTCTGCAGTGGGGAGATTTGCATCTGATTTTAATGTGTGCGGCTCCGTAAGAGAGTCTGGTTGGGAGCTGAAGGCGTCTGGGGGAAGACTCAGGGAAATCTGTGAGGTTTTCTGCTTTCTGGAAAACGTCTCCTTGCCTGTCACACACGCACCACACACATCCCCAGGCAGATGGGGAGGACTCAAGAGGAATTGGGGCTCTGCCTTGGAGAAGGAGATGGAGATCTTGCCCGTGTGTAGGGAGGTGTCTACGGGGACCAGGCTGGGTGTCTGTGTGTTCTCGCAGCCTCCCTGAGGACAGACTTCCCGCCTGGTGAGGCAGGGAGCCGAGTCCTGCAGTGTCTGTGTTAAAGCAGAGCTAATAACCACGGGCAGCAGGTTTTCTGCATGAACTCGTTACGCTCGGCTGAGCTCTGGTCCCTGGGACCTGCAAAGGTCAGTCTTCAAGCCTCAGAAGTGAATCTTCCCTCCTACCCAGCCATGGCTAAAATTAGTCTTTTTTTCCTCTTTTCTTTCTCATATATTTATAGTTGAGTCAGTCTGAAATGAGAAAAGGCCACCTGGGTGGGGTCCTCAGCTTTTATCCCCAGCATACCCACCTCTGCAGATGGGGCTGGGAGCTGCTGGGGCTGTTGGTCCCCCCAAAGCCCACAGCCATTTATCACTGTCTCAGAAAACAGGAAAGAGAGAGGGGGAGGGAAAAAAAAAAAAAAAAAAAAAAAAGAAAAAATGAAGGGGGGAATGGGAA
>VZRU01006931.1:1752-26090 GCA_013398155.1 Pedionomus torquatus | reverse complement strand
GCTTCCCCTGTGCTGAATAAAGCATCTGTAGGCAATAAGCACCCCCTGAATCCAGCTCTCCCTTGCAGAGGAGCTCACACCTTGGCAGTGAAATTTGGGGATGGAGTCTCTCATCCGGGCAAAACACGAGCGCCTGCTCCACTGACAGCCCCCAAACCCCTGTGAAATGGGGTTTCCCGGCGGGAAAGCCGGGCTGAGAAACCCCAGCAGCTTTTGGAAACCAGGTGGGGACAGATCTCTAAAAAAGCAGGATTGAAAAGTAACCAAAAAAAAACCCCACCCTCCCTGGGGAAAATACACTGGCTTCATCTTTACCTGTGCACCAGGGGCCACGGGACATCTGATGGGATCAGGTGAGCTTTGAGCAGGTTTAGGGTTGCTCTTTTGGGACAAACCTCGTGTTTTGCACTGCTTAAATTTTATTTTTCAGCTTCTCCTGTGCTCTCTGGTGTTTTTGAGAGGTAAAGCGGGATAACATCCCATAGCTCCTCTGCTTCTATTGGCTTTTTCACTTTGCTTTTTAGTGCTGTGCATCGGTGGAAAACACTGATGCTGATGCTTTTTTTTTTTTTTTTTTTTTTTTTTTTTCAGCTGGATTTCTTCCATTCTGTGCTAAAAAGGTTATTTGCAGAGGTTTAATGCTTCGGGCCGACTGCTGCCGTCGAAGCAGGCTGAAGGCAGGGCCTGGCTGCTTCAGCCTCGAGCACCTCAGCACCAGCTCTGCTCTGCTTTGCTGGGTTTTGGGTTAAATAAACACAGATTCCTTCCAGGTAGTGAACTGCCCAGGGATGCTGTTAGGTACCTGCTGGGACAAAGAGAGATTTGACCCCAACCAGCAAACCTTTTCCCAGGTGTGTGGAAAGGGGCGTTTTGTTCTGAGAGGTGCCAAAATCAGAGTTTTGCTAGGATTTTACCCGGACTTGAAAGGATCAGGACAGTTTGTAACGCTTCTCCCTGAGCCTCGCCTTAGCCCCAGGTAATAAAACCCTTAGAACCAGGAAAACCAACAGGGCAGCTTCTCAGCTAATGGTACGTGACAGCTTTATTGGAGAGACTCCAGTTTTCACCAGCTGAGGATCTTACAAATGATCTTTATTAGGGAGATGCTCTGGAGCGTCGTGGGAGGTAACAAACCCGGGATCCCTTGTCTGGGATAACTGGGAACACCCCAGTGGGCTTTTTCCCCAGGATAAAATGTCATTTTTGCCCACGAGCCCTCCCTTTTTATTGTTATTAACACTTTCATGCATGACTATTCCTAAAAGGAGGATTTGAGTTTAAAAGCAGGGGAAACGGTCCCATTTGGGAGGGTTTGCAGATGACTTTTATTTCTGCATTTTCTCCGTGGCAGCTGCATGGGGTACGGAAACCACATGTTCTCCTGGAAATGGCATGGTATAATTTTCAGTTTCTGTTGTCTAAAATAAGCAGAAACCTTGCAGGTTGTTATTTTGCTTTCCTGACTACCCCCTCCCTTATTTTTGTAGCGGCAGAATAATTTTGGATGGATTTTACTGACAGTAAAAGGTGCTGTAGGGGGGAGGTGGCGAGGAAACCACTCCATCCACTGGAGTTTTGCTCTGGGATGGAATGGTGTGGCTGAAAAATGTAAGAGCACTGCTGCTCTGTCTTTAAGATCACCGGGAAAACTGGGGATATCCTCTCCCTGCTCTGCCCCATTTCTGTCCGCCTCTTCCCTCTGCGCCGTCTCCTTGGGTACCGCTCAGCGAGATAGATGCTTTCTGTTATTCCACGGTCTGACGGATCCTCTTAAACTGGCTGCCGCGTGCCTTGTGCCAGGAATTGGAGAGATGGCTGAAAGATTGCTCTCTTTGCAGCCAGCTGCCGATTTAACTTACTTTGCTCTCTTACAGTGTGCCTCCGATTAGGGCAAAGGGCTGTTTTAACAGTCCCTGGGGAGTTCAAGATGAGCCTCAGCCTTCCCAGCGCCTTGGACTCGCCTGTTTCTAATGTGCTTAGAGGGGGGCAGCATTAGGAGATTAGTATTAGCGGCTGCTGTCTGGCAACCTGCTGCAAAGCCTTCCCAAGGCAAGGCGGAGGGCTTGCCTAGACCCAGTTTATTGCATTAAATGGAGGAAAAGTGCATTATGGAAAGCTGCCGCCTGGCATTTCGGCTCCCGCAGAAAGCGAGCAGGGGAAAAGGCAGCATCCCTTGGTGGTCCCCGCCGTGGGCTCCCTGGCTTGTTGCCTCCATGTGTGGCGTGGCAGGGATGCCCTCTGAAATGTCCTCCTCCTTATCCTCCCCTCTCCCTCCTACCTGTCAGCTGAGGGACAAAGTGACACTGCTGGCACCAAAGGATGGGAGCAAGGATGGGAGGATGCAGGTCCAGCCCCACAGCCCTGAGAGGCCACAGCTGCCTCCACGGATGCTTTATAGGAGTTTCTATAGGAGCACTGGGTGATATAGAGCCTTGTACAGCCTCCTGCTTCCCTTCCTAGGCTCCTTTCTCTTTCTCTCTGCTCGTATGTTGGTGGGGGTCGGGCTCTCCTCCCAAGTCACAGCCGATGGGACAAGAGGAAAAGGCCTCAAGTTGTGCCAGGGGAGGTTCAGATTGGAGATCAGGGACAATTTTGACAGGGAAAGGGTTGTTAAGCCTTGGACTGGGCTGCCCAGGGCAGAGGTTGAGGCACCATCCCTGGAGGGATTTCAAAGCCGGGTTGCCCTAGTGCTGAGAGACATTGTGCTTATGGTTTAGTGATGGTCTTTTGTCAGGTTGATGGTTGGGCTCAATGATCTGAAAGGTCCCTTCCAACCCAGACAACTCTATGATTCTATGATTACATTTTAGGACCCATTCCCTTCCCGTGTTTCAGCCCTGGATGCCACCACCAAACACATGCCATCCGCAGGGGAGATGCAGCAACCCCTGCCCCGCCGCCTCCTCTTGGTACCGTGACACCGTCACCTTTTTCTCCTGCTCATTTGCCCCTCTTTTGTGTGTGTTTTCAGGCCTGAGCTCTTCTCAAAAGGTTCTTTTGTTCTCCAGCACAATAGATGCCCTGCAGGTGCTTGGGGTGGCCAGAGGAGCAGACCAATATCCATCCCACTCCACGTGTGGCCACAGACAAGGGCTGGGGGGATCTTTTTCCTCCAGGAGGGTTAAATTTCTTTCCGGCCAATTGTTTCCGCTCTGTCACTTGACAAAAGAAGTCGGGTTTTGTTTTTAATCCCCAGTTTATGGGCAGTTAAGAGGAGACAAGGAGCGGGCAAGTGGCTTCCCCAGCAGAAAGGAGGGAGCCACCCGGCGCCCATGGGCTGCACTGGGGGGGGGGTCTCCGGGCAGAGGGTCTCTTACAGGGGTTGGTGTGTACCGAGAGCGTTCTGAGTGAAATCTCTTTAATTGTGTAGTTTGGAGCCCTCTTCCTGCCAAGCTTTTAAAATATGCATATCTCGGTAAGAGCACACGGAGGCTCCCGTCGCAGCCTGATGGAAGGCAGGGCCTTTCCCCCCCACACCTCCCCCGTGATTTTTTAAATGTTTTAACACGGGATCTCTGGGCAGGCTGCAAACCTGCCAGTGCAAGCAGACAAATAGGATTTAAATGCCCCTCTTTTTGCCCTTGGGGCTCAATTGCTGCATGTACCGGGAAGGAGAGCTCGGAGCACCGGCATCCTCCTGCGAAGGCAGCCGTACGGACGAGGGATGCAGGGAGATAGGGACTTTCTGGATATTATGGGGTGTGTGGGCAGGGCAGTGCCCTATAAGTCATCTCCTTTGCTGCTGTGGAGCCGGTACTGAGCTTCTGCACCCTTCCTTCCTACGGGTCTGCACCCACAGTCTGACTGGGATGCTTGGCTTGGCTTTTGGGGGTGTTGTGCAGCTGGAGGATGGGTTAAGGATGCTGCTGCCTTTCCCTGGTTCCCCAAGTGCTGTTCACGTGGCAGAGGAGGCAAGAACGTGGCGCTCGCTGGGTGCTGGTGACCCCGATGGGTGCTGGGTCCTAGGGGTGGGTGACTGGCACTGAGCACGGAGGGCTGGAGCAGAGCGCTCCTCCAGCAGCAGGGTTTACTTGGAAAAAGCTGTGGGTCTGAGGCCAGGCATTTTGGGGAAGTTTTGTGATGGGGCCCCCGAGGTGCCTCATCCCAGCCCGAAATCCTTTCTCCAGCAGTGGGAAGGTTTTGGCTTCATTTTGGGGGTTGGTGATGGAGGGTTTTCTCAGGGCACACACAGGGAGGAGGAGGGGGGCAAAGCCTTCTCACACTGGGGGGCACTTTCACTACTGGGAGGATTCCACCAGAACAGCTCCAGCCCCGTCTCCCCTCCATCTGGCTCTTGTCCCAGCTGAAGCTCTCCCAGCTCTGTTGTGGTCGAGCCCAGGACATAACTGAGATCTTTTACTCCCGTTCTTGGCTTCCCCTTTGTCTCTGTCAAAGCAATATTCATCCCACCTGACGGGGCTCGTGTTTGCTGCTCTGCACTGGGAAGGCGTCAGGGCTCCTGCTCTTTCTCACCCGAGGAGTCCCATTTTTTGCTCATGAGAACCAGAAAGAGGGATATGTGCGGGGTCCCTTGTAGCTGGAGCCCTTTCATCCCCGCTGCTGGCAAAACTCAGCCACAAACACCCTGTGAAAATCCCCTGTGAGCTTTTCCTTCCACCAACGAGGTGCTGCTTTATGAAACCCCTGAGTTTCAGGGTCCATCCGTGTCTCATCAACCACCCAGAGCCTGAATTTTCGGTGCTGAGGTCGCCCGGCAGCCGGGCAGGGAAACCTTCCACGCGTGAACCTCCCCGCGGGGCACTGTCAGTTTTCTCCTTCTTATGAACCAGGACATGCTCAAGTACATTAAAACCTGTCTCCCATCTTGTTTGGCTTGTCGTTGGAGCAAGGAGAAGCTAAAATACTTCTTGATGGCTGGTCTTCCCTTACTCATGAGGGGAACAGCCTTTCCCTAACGGCGCTGCACACCAATATCAGGACCCCCAGCTCAGCGATGCAAACGGCAGCACACGCTGCCGGGTGGGTTCAGGAATGATTCATTTCCTTAAAACTCGTACTTCAGCAGCTTTTCTGAGCGTGGTTGAGCTCTGTGTTGTCTGTTGCTTTTTTTTCTACAGTAGTTTCGCTTCGTTTTTAGCATCTTTAACGCACGCTGGGTGGGAAGACTCGGGTTTGGGTGCCTGGCTCCCACGACTCGATTAGCGAGGGGCTATCTCTGCTTTCCCTGGCAAGGGAGATCAGGCAGTTTTATTTTGATGCTGACCAGCACCAGCTGCTTTGCTTTGCTTTGCTTCCTCCCAAGCACCGTCACCGATAGATAACGGAAAAATCCTTTGGGGTTGTGTCATGGTGGAAGCAGCGGAGGCTCAGCCTCTGCGGGGGCGGTGGGGTCCGTGCTCAGGGTCTTGTTCTCCCGGGAATCTAAAATTGCAGTGGAGCATGGACAGGATAAACACACGCTTTGCAAAGGGTTTTTTGCATTTTTTTGGCAAAAAAAATTAATATGTTTGCTGTTCAACTCCGTTGTGATAAATTAACTCAGTGCGATGCAGGGTGTGGGAGGTGGGGGGGGAATGGGGATGCTGGACTGCTCCAGGGGATTTTGGCCTGGAGATGGTCCTTGACAACCCACATCCCTGCATCCCAGACCTGGGAATGGGAGCACTGGGGTGTGTGCTGGGTGTTTGCTGTCGGTGCTGGGGGTTGGGGGGGCTGTGGGCAGGTCAGCTCCTCCAGACCTTAGTGTCCCCGTCTCTAAATGACGCTGAGCGGCTTCATTAAGCGCTTGGAAATGCAGCAGTGGAACATGATATGGGAGGAAGAGGCAGTTTTGAAACACAGAGCAAGAAGTAAAGGACCCTCCAAAGGCTTTAGGGACACCAGCTTTCCTGAAGCTCGTGGAGCCTCCAGAACTCCTCCTGATACCCCATTAATTGCAGTTATTTCCCCAGCTGGAGGGAAGCCCAGGTTTCACCCAGCTCCCTGGAGATGCCAGCTCTGCCCTACAGCTCCCTTTCCCATAACCATCCTCCTCTCCTCTGGTTTGTTCACTCCACATCTTTACAGTTGTTTTTCCACCCTTTCTCCTGAAATCTCTGTGCATTTATGGTCAAAATCGCTCTTCTCCCTCCTCGCCCATCTCTGCTTGGAGCTACCACCGCAGCTCGGTAACGATTTGAACCTTAGGCTGTTTGCAGCAGGTCAGAAATGAGACACAAGTAGTTTGGGCTCAAAATTAACCTCCCTGCTGCAAATTTGAGCTTGCAGGAGGATGGGAAGGGGTTTGCTGTAGCATTGCAGGGTTTGGGGGGCTCCTGCCTCCACATGGGCATCGGTGGGTGCTGGCACCCAGTGCTGGCGCTTTACCCTTTGGGTAAAGCCTGAATCACATTTGGCAGTCCAGAAATCTCCAGATTAAAGGTGGAAATCTTTGTCCTGCATCTGAAACAAGCCTGGGCTGTTCTCTCCTGGGGCTGGAGACCTTTCAGCGAGCTCTCTCCCATCCTGGTTGCAAAACGCTCTGAGAAAGCCAAGCGTGCGCAAGGAGATGGGAACCAGGGGACGCGACCCAGGTCCAGCTGGTTTTCTGGCTTGTGGTATCTCCTGGGAATGGGCTTTATTGCTCTGTTTTCTTAACCAAGCTGTCATGGAGAAAGAGTTACACAACTGTTTACCTTTACCAGCCAAACATGAACTCGGTAAGAAGAGATATCAAGTGAATACGATAAGATCTGCTTTCCCTGCCCCTGCGTTGATTGGGATCAATTATATCTTCCTCTTTAATTCTGTATTAAGACTCTCAGCCTTTCCAGCATATTGTTTGGGATCAGCAACAGATGGCCAGAACCATCATTTTGCAGGTCACTTTGTTTATCCCTTAAAAAATTGGCCCAACAGGAGCTGTTTTCCAGTCCTCTGGATTTTCACCAGGTCCAGAGCTCAAGAGATACTCAAGACTCGCAGTCTCCTGAGCTGCCTCACCAGGTCCAAATGCTTAGATACAAGTTACTTGGCTCAGCTGATGTAAAAACATCTAATTTTTGTGGCTGCTGTTTAATATCCTCTGTTTCTCTTGGAGTCGAGAAGATTTCATCACCCTCATATGATGGGAATACATCTGGATCCCTTCAGGAGCTGGAGCAGTGATATCTCCTCAGTGCTCCTGACTCCTCACTCCCATTGCTGGTCTTGTGGAATTCGGTAAAATAACGTCATCATTAGCCTGAGGATTTGGGGTTTCTTTCTACAAGGGCAAGGATACAGCCTGAAAAGGTGCCAGGGTACCCCATAGCAATGGATTATATGCCAACTTTGAGAAAATTGCTATTTACTCCCCCCTTAATCTGCAGAGCCCCGGCTCTGCTGTCCCCTTCTCAGCCAAACTGATGGTATTTCCTGGGCTGTGCTGGGCTGAAGGTGTTATTTGGGTTTTATTTCTGTAATACTCCAGCAATGCTTGAGGATGTTGGCAATTTGACCATTGCTTTGCAAAGAAAAAGCAGGAGCCCTTCCCTGCTGGCAGGTGGGAGGGGGGTGTAATCCCCCCCCCAGCAAGCCCGGTCCAATAAAGCATAAACCCCAGTTAGCTTTAAGCCTATGAATAGTCCTTCTGGCACTTCAGGATAAGCTGGTGCTTGAATAGCCGGCTGCGTGGAGCCTCCAGAAACGAGCACTAAGCCCTGCTGGTAGCTTATATTCCCCCGAGTGCTGTGTTGCCTTGTGAGGGCATCTTTGCTTCTTGTAGGAAATCCCCCCCCTGCCCCCACTCTCCTTTCTCTGCCTGCTTTTAGCATCCCTGCAACAGCATCCCTGCATCAGCATCCCTGCATCATCAGCCCTGCAACAGCATCCCTGCAACAGCATCCCTGCATCAGCCCTACAACAGCATCCCTGATACATCATCAGCCCTGCAACAGCATCCCTGATACATCATCAGCCCTGCAACAGTGTCCCTGATACAGCATCCCTTTCTCAGCCCTACAAGAGCATCCCTGCATCAGCATCCCTACAATAGCCCTACAACAGCATCCCTGCAACTTCTAGAGAGCAGGTTTCACCCTCCTGGCTGTATGGATCCTGTCCCACCTTGCTTATCTCCATCCTGACTCTCCCTTTGGGGAAAATCAGCTCATTTTTGGGGATGAGCTGTGACCAGGGCAGGTCCCAGTGCTTTAGGCTGGGCTCTGAGCCGGGAATACAGATCCTTCCTACCCTCGTCTCATCACCGGCTGCTAATGAAGCATCCGGCTCACGTAATCTGATTTGGTGGGAGCACTCATCTTATTAGTGTGCACCACACGCTGGTTTTAATATAGTTAATGAACTTCGCTATAGGAAGCTTCACTAATTCCCACTTGAAAAATCACCGCGAAAGGGGCCAGAATTTGGGGGTGTGAATCCCGCTGACTTGTGGCGGGGCTTAAACCCTCGGGAAATTTGGCCGTGCCCTATCCATAGGTGGGCACAGAGCCTGGGACGTGGCACGGGGGGAGGTGGGACACTCCAAACTAAAGGCAGAGCCTATGCTTTGTGGAAAGGAGAGGGATAGAAGCGGTTGTGTGAAGTTGCTAAGAATTCCAGTCTCTGGAAGACAGAGCAGAGCATCTCACTGTGCAAAAATAGGAGTCAGGATGAGTCCTTCCATGCTTCAAAGCCAACCTGCTGCAATGCTGGCTGGGTTTGTGCCCTCCAGAGGCACGGCAGCTCTGGCATCTCAGATTTTGGGGGATTTTGGTTTTGCCCTTTGCTCTTCCCTCCCCACATCAAAACGGTATCCAGGGTTTGAGTGACACCGTGGCCACTGGACGTGGGATCTGTCCCAGCTCCTGCTGTCCCCTCTATCAGGTTTATAAGATCAAGCAATTGCTTAATATCGTGTGAATCATATCGGGTCAGAAGAAATCCGGCTTGATTGAGATAAAAACATGATGAGGAAAACCCACTTTGGGCTAATTATTCTGGATTTGGAACTTGCCATTACTGCGAGATAATAGTTAATAACCGGAATATATTTAATGACTCTTTTTTTCTATCTTTAGACTGTGTTGCATTTAGTCCACTAAGTGATTTTAATTAGCAAATTTTCACTTTTTTTGTCGATGGGGAGGGGGGATGTGAAGTTTTCTGAGGGGACCAACATGCGATGTTAATTCTCCTGTGCCTCAAAAAAAAAAAAAAAAGTGTTAATAATAATAACAACCTGTTGCTTGTTTTCCAAACCAGACTGTGCATAAAAGTGGTTCTTTGCTCTGCCCGACAGATTACAGAAGACATCTCGAAACGAAGACCTTCAGGACTGTGTTGGGAAATCAAACGCCTCCGAGGAAACGGCAAACATCGTGGACGTGGCGACGGATGCTGCTGCCCACCCGACTGCTGGAGGGGCTGTCCTCCCCAATTAAACCCATTTTGTATTTATTTCAGATGTCTCCGTGAAATATTGGCCACGTTCTCCCTGTTTTCTAACAAGTGCATTACGTGGAAGGGAACATCTTTGCAGATGGGCGTTTATCTGCAGATCATGTGCAATATAACCAGACTGGACAAAGCCAGGAAGGAGGAGGAGGGGAGGTGGAAAGCATTTGGACATTATTTCAATCTTACTTTTTTTCTTTTGTTTAAAAAAAAACAAACCATCTCTTGAAAGATTAAGCAACCAGAAAGGAAATGTTAACCAGAGCTGCTCATAAGCAGTCCAAAATAAGTGTTTTGCTCAGGGTGGGAGGGAGATGGGGGAAATTCGGTTTCCCGTTGATGGACACGGGCTGTTTTCAGTGCTGAATAGTTTCTCTACCATTTTTCTGATTTTCCTGTAAATGCACTTTCTAAGTAGGGATGTGCTGCACTAAAGGCTGTGATTTATTTTAAGTCCTCATTAAGAAAAGTAACATCTCCACCGATGCTGAGGAAAAGGGTGTCTGATGGTCAACAAGTTGTGCCTTGCTTTCAGGATCACTCCATGAAAAACTAAGGAAAAAAAAAATAATATGTGAATTTCTGGGGATGGAAAAGGTGTAAAACCCAATCCTGGCAGGTCGTGCCCCTGCTTCATTTCATGAGAGCCCGTGTCCCCTTCTCTGCTGTTCCATGGGACTTCCACCCCAAGGGAATATTACAGTATTGTGTGTCTAATACTGTAATAAACCAGAAGTTCCGTCGCTCCTTTGCCCGTCGCTGCTGCATTTTGCAGGCTGGTTGGGTTCCTGTGGCCCTGGGGTAAATATTATCCCAGTGCCAAGGGATAAATGGTCTGGGAAAGGATAAATGGTCTTGCAAATGGCAAACTATCGATGGTCTCTCCTGTTTCTGGCTTCCCTCTCTCTCTCTCCAGCCTCGTCCACCTCTGCCTTCCTCCCAGCTTGGCGACTAAAACCCACCTGGGACATATTCCCTTGGAGGAGCCAAGCGATACTCCTGACAGCATTGGATTTCTGGGTGAAAATAACGCGGGTGGGACTGAGGTGAGCACAGGGAGCTCTGCGTCTCCTTTGCAATAATTCCCCGGGGATGGTTCAGGGAACGTTGACTCGGACAGGACCGAGCGAAGGGAGCTGGAACTCACTCTGAAGCCGAGCATGCTCACGGAGATGTAATGGGAGACAAAATCGTTAGGTGTGTGAAACAGTCTTGAATCCATGCCCTGATTGCTTTGGGTCCGTGTCCAAGGAGGAGTCTGGAAGTCCCCACTGGGTGCCTGGAAAGTGGAATTAGCACCACTCAGCCTGGAGAACAGCACCAAAACCGGGATCCTTCACCAAGCAGAGCTTTTAACCTGCATTTCAAACCAGATCTTGGGCAGAAGATGATGAACATCCACAGGAAACATCCATGGGACACTTTGAGGTACAACCCAAGTGAGGTTGTGCTTAAAAACAACCATCCTACCTGAAAGAAAAGCTCTGAGATGGGAAAGTTCAAGGGAATATTGGTGGCAAAGGCTGCCTGCACCATGTGTCTCTCCTCGGTGAAGAGCTTTGAGGATGAATGAAACACAAGTGGGTTTCTGAACCATCGTTCGGGGCTGGGGTCGCTCTCAACTTGGCTGTAGGTCAGCAGAAGAAGTCATCCTCCTTTCTGGCTGGCTGAGCCTCACTTGCAGACTTTAGCTGAAATTGTGATTGAGAAATTCTCTTCATGGTGGGGAAATGACGTGGTCCTTAAAGGAATGCATGGACTTGGGTGAGGTTGCACTTATTTTGCTTGCTGTTTAAATACGGAGAATTTCTCGGCTTGAATTCCTCCTCCTGTCATGGCATCATTAGTGGTGGAGACATTGCTTGTGGGCTCCCAAAGACAGAAGTCTCTAGGGCTCTGCGTAGGTGTGGGCTGGGGAGAATGGGCTGAGATGGCGAGAAAAGAACCAAAAGTGAAAAAAAACCCAGCAGTTTTAGTCAAAGCTCCTCTGGGGGAATGAAGAGCAAGTGTGGATCTGGCCCTTGGTGGGATGTTGCTCCTTGGGCTTCTTTGCATTTATTCCCAGCATTGTAGAAACCCTGTGGCCATGGAGCAGTGGAGAAATGAATGAGTTTATCATGGATTTTGCAGGCTGAGGTGCAGAGAGAGGTGGGATGGGACCAGGAGTGGTGGAAGAGCCTGAGGTGCAGGTCCCTGAAGCCCATGGGGATGAGCTGAGGGTTCCAGGGCTTGCCAGAGGGATGCCGGGGAATCGCGGAGGTGAAGCACCCGATGGTGTGAAATCAATCCGCTGTGAAAGCCACTTGCACAAATTAAAGCTAATTGGAGCGGTGGCTCTCATTAACTTTGTGTTTGACCATCACGGAGGCCAGCCCATGGGTGGGGGGAGGAGGGAGAGGGAGCTTCTCCATGGGATCCTCCAGCAAATTGCTCTGCTGGCAAATCCCTGGGGATCTGGCAGGAGCTGTGGCACTGCCACAGTCAGAGTGGTCTGAGGATGGGCTGGCAGAGGTTTTTGGGTCATGGCTCATTGTGTTTTAAACGTGGCACGGCCAAAATCCACCTCCCAGGCATCCATCCCGACCCCTGCAGAGGGGGCCTGTGCCTGCCTCCCCCCCATTCCTGCAGCTCCCCAGCACCAAAATTAATTAATGCTCAAACTGTAAGAAGTCGGAGACCTTAAAAAGACCCTTTTAAAAAGACAATTAAATGTCCTTAGTGTCTGGGGAGAGAGGGCTGAGCCTGTTTCCATCACTGGGAACCTCGAATGATCCTTCCCCATTGCCAAGGACGGAGCTGCTGGAAGCGTGGGGATGATGGGGCTGGGCTTTTTGGGGAGATCTCACCTCCAAAACCACTTAAGAGCTTCAAAACCTGTTTGTTTGCAGCCTTCCCTGCAGCATGACGGGTTCGTAGCGTGCTCTTGAGGCTGCAAAAGAGATTGAACAAAAGCTTTAGCAGCTCTGAAATCTAGAGGGATTGACCCAGAAAAGACTTTTCTACCCCGCTGGGGGTTTTGGGGGGTGCAGGCAGCCAAAACACCCACGGAGGGTTGGCTCCAGCATCCCCCCTCCCAGCCCTGCAGGTGGACCCAGGTTGCCCACGGAGGTAACGGCACGTGAATGGGAGGAGAATCGATTTTCTGGATTGCAACACAGCCCTGGATCTTGGGAAGCCCCGGTCCCAAAGGTGTTAAATTTAGTTTCTTTTGGAACATAATCTAGTAGCCCTTAAAATGGGGGATAGAATGTATCGGTACTAAAGCGATTTTTATTTTTCACCGGTGTTACAGAGAGCTTTTTTATGGCATGTGTGTATGTGACTTAATGATACCTCGTCTGTTTTCAACGGCCGCTTCCTTCAAGCGTCTCCCCGTTCAAAAGCAAAGGGGTGGGGGAAAAACCAGATCCCTTCACCCCTCGGGGACGGTGGGTCCCAGCGGAGGGTCCCGGCAGCAGAAATGCTGGTTCTCGGAGCAAACCCCTAAACCCACCCCCCTGGACATCTCCCACCTGTGACCATCCTGCCAAATTTCACCCTCTTCTTGGTGTTGTACATAAGCGGGGTTGACGACGTTGCTCCACGCTGTTGGGTTTCTTTGGTTGCTGAGCCAGCTAATTGTTAATGTGCTGCTTTTTTTTTTTTTTTNTCTCTCTTGTTCTTTTTTTTTTTTTTTTTTTTTTTTTTTTGCTTCTTCCAAAATAATCAAGATTTTGATAGTCTTTTATTGTCCATCCGGTCCATCCATCCATCCATCCATCTGTGTTGCCACGACTCCCACTTCTGCGTTTGACCAATAACCCTCGTACCCGGCCAGCCGTGTCGAGATGTCACTCGGAGCAGAGGACTGGATTTGGCAAAGGGAAGACAAATTAAAAATGTATCCAGTCGATTACAAAAAACAACAGACACAGACAAAAAAAAAAGAGAGCGATTTAATGATGGCTGACATCAAGAGGAGATCCAAAAACAAAAAAATAAAAAAAAAAAAATAGCCTGCATTGATTCCTATAATCATCCCAACGCAGGCTGCTCATCTGGATTCATAGCCCTTCAAAGATGTGCTCTGAGACGCTGGGAGCATCTCTGAGTTAGGAGCATCTCCGAGACGGGAGCATCTCTGAGTTAGGAGCATCTCTGAGTTAGGAGCATCTCTGAGACGGGAGCATCTCTGAGTTAGGAGCATCTCTGAGACGGGAGCATCTCTGAGATGGGAGCAGGGATGCGTTCGACGTGCAGAACACCTCGACGTTCCTCCTCTCCCCCCGACGCAGCTGCTGTTCCCCCTTTTGAATTCCAGGGTGCAATGAGAAGGGTGAGAGCTCGGCCGGTGGGTCCAGCCGGGTGGGTAGGCAAGGAAAAAATCAGATGTGGGGCGCTGGGCTGGTGCAGGGTCACCTGTTTTAAGAAGGAGTTTTAAGAAGGCAGGAAAATTCAGAAACAGAGCGTCTCAAAGAGGTTTTAAGGGCGCTGGGGAAGGCTGGGTGGGCAGAGCAGATGGGGTAAGAGCAGAAAGCCTCCTCCGTCACGGTGGGGCTGGAGGAGGCTTTCAGAGACGACGTCCAACAGGATGCGTTGCTTTCCCTGTTAGATTTGGGGAGAAATCAGGATTCCTATGGCCCCGTCCTGGCCTCCAGCCTCGTCCCGCAGGGGGGCTGGCAGAAACCCTGCCATAGGAACGTCTCAGAAACCAGCCTTTGAGCTCCCCAGAGGCTTCAATTACGCAGACATTTGGACGTTTTCTGAGACAGATGTTCAGTTGCTGTAATTGCTACTGAATCCTTTTAAAATGAAGGAATTTGTGGGATAGTGTTTTTCTCCCCTCAAAAGCTTTGGGAGGCAGTGTGCTCCCCCCCTCTCTGGCTTTTCTTCCCGTGGCACGGAGTCAGCTGGAACGTTCTCCCTTGGGTTGAGACTGAAGCCAAGGAGCAGCCCTGGGTGAATTAAATTACCCAGCTCTGCAATGCCCCTATTTTCATCCACCAGCCTCTGCTACAGGTAAATTATGCTGCTTTTTCACATTATTTTTTTTTTTCCTGCCTTCTCCAAGATAACACCATCTGGGCATCCTTAAAAGGGATGCTCTGAGATATCGCCGTCACCGGGAGGTGTTGTCTTTATCACGGCAGTTCTCTGGCCATTGCAAGGCCACCGATGCTGCGTTTTAAACCCATCACTCTTGTTCCCGAGGAGGATTTCAGAGCAGGACAATTTATCTGGCAACGCACAAGTCATAGACAGAGCTGGACTTGCAAGTGGGATGGTGCTAAGGGAGAACGTAGGCAGGGAAGTGTAAACCAGCGCCCGAAATAGGGTAGTTTTAATGCAAAAGGAGGTGTTTGCTGCGTGTCCCTCGTGCTGCCAGGGGTGTGTTGGGCGCAGGACTGGGTGATTCAAATTGCTCAGGTCTTGCAGGAAAATCACCCTCATTACACAGAATCACAGAATGGTGTGGGGTTAGAAGGGAACCTCTGGAGATCACCCAGACCAACCCTCTGCCAGGTCCTCCTGGAGCAGGTCCCACAGGAATGTGTCCAGGTGGGATCTGAATTTCTCCAGAGAAGGAGACTCCACCACCTCTCTGGGCAGCCTCTGCCAGGGCTCTGCCACCCTCAAAGGGAAGAAGTTCCTCCTCATGTTGAGATGGAACTTCTTATGTCTGTGCCCGTTCCCTCTTGTCCTGTCACTGGGCACCATTGGAGAAAGCCTGGCCCCATCCTCCTGACACCCACCCTTGAAGTATTTCTGGGGGTTGATCAGACCCCCCTCAGCCTTCTCTTCTCCAGACTAAACAGCCCCAAGTCCCTCAGCCTTTTCCCACAGCTGAATTTAGCATCTTTTCAGGAGAACAGGTTCTTAATTCATCACCTGAGGTCCTAAAGCATTGCAAATGGAGCCCGTTGCATCCACCATCCACCTGCAGCGCGGGAGCAGCTCGTGTTTCTTAATTTCCCATCCTTTACTATGCAATTTATTTATTTTCACGGGATCTTCCTGGGACTGAGATGGCTGGATATAATTTTGACTTTGCTTTCCCTCCTTCACCCGTGCAGTTGGGTAAGGCCGAAACCTTCCCAGGACTTTTCGCAGCTGGAACAGGCACCGGGTACATTTGACCGGTGAATATCTCCTCTTGGAACTCAGCGGATCAGACTGGGGACCTACAGCCTTCCCCGTGCAAGGCTAAATCCCGGCTAATTAGGTGCCACAGAAATGATGTAATTTAGGAGCGGGGATGTAAAGCCCAGTCTTGTTACTGGGGGGGTTGGTTTGTCACACTGGTTTTGCCGCTGAGCTGTGTTGCATTTGTTTGGACTCAGTCTTTTGAGGCTCAAACCAGCTGCTCCATCCCATCGTCCTGGTGACCTCCACTGCCGTGTGGGCCTTGTGTTCAGTTACCTGTACAAAAAAAAAAAAAAGGGATTTTGGATTTTTTTTTCATGGGTTGTGTGATTTTTTTACCTGATGTTGAATTTATTTTTTTAATGGTTTGGGGTTTTTTGGTTTTTTATTTTGTTTTGTTTTGGTTTTTTTTCATTGGAACTCAAAACTCTTATNGGGCAACCTGGGCCAGGGTCTCACCACCCTCCCATCAAAGAAGTTCTCCCTAATATCCAATCTAAATCTCCCCTCTTCCAATTTAAACCCCTTCCCCCTTGTCCTGTCCCTCCCCTCCCTGACCAAGAGTCCCTCTCCAGCTCTCCTGGAGCTCCCTTCAGATCCTGGAAGGCTGCTCCAAGGTCTCCCTGGAGCCTTCTCTTCTCAGCCCCAGCTCTCTCAGCCTGTCTTCATCCCCTGGATGAACTCATTTTACAAGACGAAATCAGCTGAAATTTGATGCCATTTTCAAGAGTAAAATTCACTCCATTAGAGAAAGAAAATTTTGGGGTAAAATCTGGGTGTTTCCAGCATCCTGACCAGGCGTCGGAGAGCTGTGGCTCTTTTTATAGACCGAAGAAGCTCCAGGCAACCCCTTGAAATTTTAATTGTAGGTGTCACAAGACGGGATGTTCACTGGCGATGCTTTGGCAAAGTGGAGGTGCCAGCTCCGGGGCTGAACCGGTGAACGCAGCCAAATCATGTCAGAGTGTTGTTGGGGTTTTTTTTTTTAAGTTAACGGTTGTCTGAAAAATATTGAGCAGCGAGAATGGAAAAAGAAGAGAGGATTTTACAAGCTGCGTTTAATCAGCAGCAGCTGGGACCGGTCTCACCCCTGCGCTCCCGCAGCCTCCGAGGAGAGGACTTCCAAGAGCAGCTGAAAACTGGAGACTTGGCTGCTTCCTATTCCTTCTAAATCACCTGTTTCTGGTATTTGCAGATTTAATTTAAAAAGCAAGATGTGCATTCCTGGCCTGGGGAAAGCAGCTGGAGGTGGCGGAGCGAGCGGATGTTTTTGCAGATCCCATTCCTAGGTCTGAAATCCAGGGAGAAATCCCAGAAGAGGCTGCTGGTGCTGAGCTGGGGAGGTGTTCGGGACTGGGAGCAGAGAGGCTGGAGGACTGGGTGCATGTGAACCTCATGAGGTTCAACCAGGCCAAGTGCAAGGTCCTGCACCCGGGTCAGGGCAACCCCAATCACAAATCCGGGCTGGCGGATGAAGGGATGGGGAGCAGCCCTGAGGAGAAGGATTTGGGGCTGTTGGTGGGTGAGAAGCCCCACAGCCCCCTGTGACGTGCGCTGGAGCCCAGAACCACCACCTCCCCACAGACACACATCCTGGGCTGCATCTCCAGCAGTGTGGCTGGGAGGGAGAGGGGGGGATTCTGCCCTGGGGAGACACCCCCAGTGCTGCCTCCAGCTCTGGGGCCACCAACATCGGAAAGACATGGAGCTGTTGGAGCAGGGCCAGAGGAGGCCACGGAGATGCTGGGAGGGCTGGAGCCCCTCTGCGGGGAGGACAGGCTGAGGAAATGGAGGGGGATCAGCCTGGAGAAGAGAAGGCTCTGGAGAGACCTTGGAAAGAAGAAAGGAAATATTNGAGAAGCTGTGGCTGCCCCATCCCTGGAGGGGTTCAAGGCCAGGCTGGATGGGGCTTGGAGCACCCTGGTGTGGTGGGAGGTGTCCCTGCCCAGGGCAGGGGGTGGCACCGGTGAGGCTTTAAGGACCCTTCCAACCCAAACCATTCTATGATGCAGAGCAGCAGCCAAGTGTTTCTGTAGTGACTCTGGGCAAGATCAAACCAGGGGAATTCTGCAGTGATGACCTTGAATCCTTGAATTTTACTAAGCATCCTGTTTGACCCTGTTGGCCTCAAGATATCTGAAAGCATCAAACAAGTTCCTAGAAAAGCCGTGTTGAGTGCTGAGACTGGTTTGTGTGGTTTCATCTCTCTTTGTTCTCTAGGTTTGCTGTGAGCTCCAGGTCTGTTAGAGAAGATGGGCTGGGTGGTGGATGACCCATGATGAGCAAAATCCCTTTGCATCAGCTTCAGCAGTTCTTTCCAAATTATCTCAGGGTGGCTGTAGAGTATGGGACCAAAGTAGACCCTCTCCAGTGTTGGCAACAGGAGCAGGTTTAAGGCTGGGAGGAGGGACCCTCTGGTTCAGGGGAGCTCAGAGCTGGAGAATTGGGGTTTTATCAGGTCTTGGTGCTTCTATTTTGGCTGTGACCTTGATCTCTTTATCAGTTTCCCTCGGGGCTGTGGTGCCTCCAGCTGCAGGTTTCGGTTGACTGTGGTTAACGGAGGGGATGCTTAAGCATCCGTGAAAAACAGGAAGTTGCAACGTTTGAGATGCAGATGGCATGAACACCATCAGCCAAAAACAGCCCTGGAAAAAGGATGGCTGCAGGGGCCTTTTCTGGCACCTTGTCACCTGGGTTTTCTTAAGAGCAGTAGGAAACACCTCCACTGATGTGGGTAACGTTCCCATACCTAACCCATCTCTGGGACCCAGGGAAACCTTGATTTCAGGTGCACACCCAGACCTCATGGGCTTCGCAGCGTTTCCAGCTCATTCCCGGGGTGATAACAGCATGAAGACACTGCACCAAAGAGCTGCAAAGGGACTGGATGTGGTTGGTTCTGATAATTCATCTCCCCTGAGTTGCGTTTTTTAGAATCATAGAAGGGTTGGAAGGGACCTGCCACCCCCTGCCCTGGGCAGGGACACCTCCCACCACACCAGGTTGCTCCAAGCCCCATCCAGCCTGGCCTTGAACCCCTCCAGGGATGGGGCAGCCACAGCTTCTCGGGGCAACCTGGGCCAGGGTCTCACCACCCTCACAGCAAAGAAGTTCTTCCCCACATCTCATCTCCATCTCCACCCTCCTGTGATTCCACAACACCATGAAACCAGGGGAATATTTCCTTTCCTGCAGCCAGAGAGGAGACAAAGCCCCAGGTAGCCCTGACCTGATGCTCAGGAGCACAAATTCAGGGGACTGCCAGGATCTGGACCACACACCCAAACAGGGACCAAAGCTTCTTGTGCCCTGGGCGAGTCACCAGCCATATGGGTGGTCCTGTGTCTCCCATGGGTGCTCGGTGCGGTGGCAGCCCTGGTGGGTGCTGCTTGTCTGGGAAAGCGTGAGCTGAAAGCAAAAGGTGGGGAGGGGGAGAAGGGGAAGCCGTAGCTAAAAATAGCTATTTTTGAAAGAAACGGATGAAAACCTCTTTGAAGAAGTGAGGGGAGAGGGGGAGGGTTTCCATGGAAACGGGGAAGTCTGTCTCTTCCCAAAAGAGGGGGTGGGAGATGAAGAAATAGTAAATACGGGAGAGAAATGACGGAGAAGAGGATGCTGTGAGTCGGAGGCATCCCCGGTGATGAAGGGGAGGGGGCTGTGGGGGCTCAGCACTCCTGGATCCCAGGGGGAGCAGAGGGGGCTCTGACACTGCTCGCCCTGTGTAGCCTTGGGCATGTCACCCCATGTCCTCCCCAGGTCACCTGTAGCCCTGTGGCTGTCACCCACCCGAGTCACCAGGAAGAGAAACGAGCCCAGAGCTCCTGGGGACCACCATGTCACCACCATGGGGCATCTCCAGCTGCTCTCGGCGTTTGACAGCAGCAATAAAATAACGAATTTCCTCCAAACCCTTTCAGAAAATGCACAAAATCTCCCTATTTTCTACTAGGAATTTTCCACCACAGCGTGGCCGTTTCACGGGGAGACACTGCAGAGAAGGGAGACACTGGGCAGTGGGGACACGGGGGTCTTGGCTGGAGGGGGAGGGAAGCCGGGGCTTATGGTGAGGTTGGGGGCCGAGCCGCAGTGGGGCTGGCACGACGTGAGATTTGGTTCATCTCCCAGTCAGGCACGATCCACAATTTGGCAAAGCCCGTGACCTGGTGTGGCCCCACAATCTGGCACAGCTCCTGATTTGGCACGGGTTCACAGTCTGGCACAGCCGTGGTTTGACACGGCTCGTGGGCTGGCACGGGCATGGGGCTGGCATGGTCCATCGCTTGGCCCAGCCCAGGATTTGGCCCATGGACTGAGAGCTCTGTGCCGTGCCACGCAGTGCCATCTCCTGGCTGATGCTGCCACGGTGCCACCATGCCCACAGTGCCAACATGCCCAGGCTGTCAGCATGCCCGTGCCACCAAGCCATAGGGAAGATGCTTCCCAGCTCGAACAACCCCACCACCTGCATCTTCTCCCTGCAACATCGCAGTGGGGGAGGAAGAGAAGAGGCAAATCAGCTTCTCAAGCCACTTTTCCTCCCAGCTGCTTTGCAGTCCCCCTGGTCCCCGGGGAGGGATGAGTGTTCATGGGAATGGGGACATCTCACCCCACTCCCTGGGTCCCATCTGACCTTCAGCAGCTCTTGGCACCCACCCTGCACTGAGCAGACACTTGGGCTGAGACCTGTGGGGTCCAAAAATAGCTTCTGTGGAGCTGCTTGTCCCACTTGTGCTGTGGTGGGAGTCGTTCACCCCGATCACCTGGAAGGAGAACCAGCCCCAGAACTGATGGCTAGAAGGGGTTGTGCCCCATCATGTGGGGTCACCTAACTGCTCCCCCAGGGCAAAGGCAACCAGACTCCAGGTGCTGGCCATCCCCACTGGAGGTTTCTCCATCTCCCCTTAGTCTTCTCCTCCCTAAGCTCAGCGACCAGAAGGTTTCAACTCTTGGTCCTGTTTCCCTGTTTCTTGGTGAGCATCACCCCACCCAGAACTGGAGGAGGAGGGGTGCTCTGTGTCCCACAGATGGGGACAAGCTGGCTCAGAGCTGGGGAAAATGAATCTTTGGAGAGAAAATGAGATGTTCATCACTTCTCCTCTGGCTCGGGGTCACACGAGCAGCCCTGGCTGGGCAAAGCAGGTGTTTGGTTGGTGTCTCAGACAAAAGCACTTTTGGAGCCCTAAAGTGACTCGATCTCCTTGGTCCCCTTGGTATGGCCCACACAAGGACTGGAAGGAGGAGGACTGGAAGGATGGAGGGACACGGTTGGGTCACCTCAGCGTGGAGGTGGTGGCCCACAGCCAGCCTGTGGTGACACAAGGGCTCAGCTGACACC
This sequence comes from Pedionomus torquatus, assembly GCA_013398155.1. Lineage (NCBI taxonomy): Eukaryota > Metazoa > Chordata > Aves > Charadriiformes > Pedionomidae > Pedionomus > Pedionomus torquatus. The sequence continues at coordinate 5,257 of VZRU01006931.1, read as the reverse complement.
TCAAATAAACCCCCAGCCCCAAGGAGGGAAGGGGGAGCTTTATCCCCGGGCGATGCTGAGGTTTGTGAGCCAGCGGGGTTTCTTTCCAGAGCTGAAAGCACTCGCCCCTGGCTGGAAGGAGACTATTGATTGCTCTTCTGTTTACTAATTTGGCTTGTCCTGTCCTTTTTGTTTGTAGGAGTGAAATAAAGCAGCTCTGAGAGCCTTTTAACTGTAGTGGATGGAGCAGCCCAAGGGGGAGGCACCCACCCCAGACCGGCAGCAGGTCCATTAGCTCTCCTGGAACGAGCAGCAGCCTGGCATGAAATATTCACCATCACCTCGGCGAGCTCCAGAGCCCTCAAGAACTAAAGTTCTTTACTGTGCTTCAGTTGAGCTAAATGACTTTTATTTTCAATGAACGGTGCCCGGCTCCTCTCCAGACTGGCTGTTCGGGCTGTTGGAGCATCTTTGGAGACAAAGATATTGTGAGTCAAAGATCTTGACCAAATGAGAATTCAAAGCAGTACCCAAAGGAGTTACTTTTAAAATAATCAGGTATTTTATTACAAAAGCCACCTTGGAGAAATACAGAGGGAGAATGTGTTTAACTTTGCAGACAGGCCATATTTGCTGTTTTCCTTTTGGCTGTGATGTGCCTTCCCAATGACCAGGGGATCTTCCCATGGACCAGGAGATCCTCCCAGGGACCTGGAGATCCTCTCATAGATCAGGACATCCTCATATGGACCAGGAGATCCTCCCAGTAGCCGGAGACCAGATCCTCCCAGGGACCCGGAGATTCTCCCAGGGACCAGAAGATTCTCCCATGGACCAGAAGATTCTTCCATGACCAAGAGATCCTCCCATGGACCAGGAGATTCTCCCATGGACTAGGAAATCTTCCTAGGGACTTGAAGATCCTCCTAGGGATTTGGAGATCCTCCTAGGGATCAGGACATCCTCTCAGGTCCTGCAGAGCCCAGCATTGCTTTTTTCTCTGCTCCTCCTTTCCTGCATAACTTTGGGCAAACCCCTGATCATCCCCCATCTCCCCAGACAGGAGGAGCTGCTCTGACCCATCTCACCACGTTATTTTGGGATCTACCAGCAGCATCTGCTGTGGAAGAGCAAAGTCTTCTCTGCGGGTAGGTGACACTTTGTTCCCTGGCTGCCTTCGCTTTTAGAAGCTCTGCCACCACGTTGGGGTCACTGATGTCTCTCGGCGTCCCCTCCTCTTGCCACCATGCACTGAGGTGTGGGTGCTGGGGTGCCGGGGGACAGGAGCTCTCTCCTCTGACGTCAGCGGTGGTGGGAGGTCGGATGCTTTCCCCGAAGGGTGACTCACAGCCCCGGGAAACCCACTTACAGCTTTCACAGCTCCTGAAATGACACGGGGCCCAGTTATGTCAACCCCATCAACTGGAAAGCCGTGGCTCGGCTGGAGATGGGGACTCAGCACCTCACCTTGTCCAACCCTGCTCTGCTCAGTGCCATGGTCAAGCCTGGATCAAGCTCAGCTCTTCCGCCTGGCACAGCTGCTGGTGTCCTCTCCAACCTTCAAAGTCCCCTCTGCTTTGCAGGAGGTTGCATGGGGTCCCCAGGAGGGGCACTATGGGGAGATGCCACCATCTGAGGCTGTGCAGGATGCATGAAGGTGGTGGGACAGGGTCTGTCCTCTCTGGAGAGAACAGTTCAGCTTATGGCAGCGTGGGAAGTGCTGATCCCCATCCCAGGTGATGTGACGTGGGGCTGGGTGTGGGCCCTGCTTTGCAATGTGACCCTAGGGCTTGAGTTCTGCTGTTCTGGGTGAGGCCACTCTTGGGGACACACCGTGGGCTTCATCCATACCCCCATAGCACCACATCACGGAGCATCCTCCAAGACCACCAGCAGCAGGATACATGGGGGAAAAGGGAGAAAAAGCACATTTATAAGGTGAGGGCTGGTTGTAAGCCCATGAAGATCTGAACAGCCTTGGGGACTTCCCAGGAAAGAAAAGTAGGAAAGCAAGGGGAGCTCACCTGCTTCCTGATGGACCTGGACACCAGATCACCTGGTCCTTGGACTGTCCTCACACCGAGTGACTTTCCCAGGCGCCACGTACCCAGATGGAGTAAGTTTTCCAGTTTGGATGCCTGTAAGGTCCATGGGGATAAGAGGCATATGCCGGAGCTGTATTTTTAACTCTACTTTTTTAAAACTCTAATATCAATGTGAAGACATCGGCTGGTGAAACCCACGTAGAACAGGCAGGTGGGTGCAGCCCATCAGCTCGTCTCGGTCTCTGGGTGACGCCTGGAATAAGGCTGGAATAAGAGCTCCACAATTAGGATAGTAAATCAGGAGAGCATCACTCTCGGTTGAAAGAAATTCCCCCAATTTGAGAGAGACATGGGGTTTTGGAGCTGGTGCTCCATACGAAAAATCCCCCCTCGTTTTGCAAAACCTTCGGGAGGCGGCAGCAGGAATAAGGAGTTAGAAATTTAGGCTTGACTGGAATTGTTCTCTGCCCGGCCTCAGTTTCTGCATCTTGCATAAGGATTGGCCTGGGGCAAATAATTTTCTGGATTCAGCCTATGGCAGATCTGCCTTCAGAAAAGGCTGAAATTATGCAGGAAACAGTAAAAAAACCCTCCTCTGGAGTAGCCTCCTGCCCGGGAGTAGGAAAAGCCACACATCCAAGGGCTGTTGGTGGCAGGGAGTGAAGGATTCCCAACTTTGCTGCAGGGTTAGAAATTCATTTTCAGTGTTGGAATCTCGCCGGGGTTTGGGGAAATACTGTTTGGAGATCAAGAGGGGTGTTGGGAGGAGCAGGGGGAGATGGAATCCCCCTCACTGCCTCCAGCCACTGACTCCGTGCCACCCGCTGCCCCTGGCACCTCGGGGACCCAAAATAATACGGTTTAGCTCTACCGTGTCCCCACACCCCCTGGCTGGGCTAATGCTTAGGTCTGATTTTCTTGGTCCATGCCCTTTCTTCCCACCTCGGGCTGTTGTCCTTGGGGTGATCACCACCAGCCCAGGCAGCCCCTTGCAAATTTGGCCATGGCACAGGGGAATAGAGAGATTTCCACCACCTCCTCCAGGGCCCGGTGTTTGCTGGGTGGCAGGAGCCCTACAGGACTTGTTGCTGCTCCGATGCCATGGAGTGATGGCAGAGTGGGTAGAGCAGAGGCATTTCGCTTGTGCCCTATCACAGGGGTTGATCATGGTAGGTCATAGAATCGTAGAATCATAGAATGGTTAGTGTTGGAAGGGACCTTCAAGATCAGGTGGCAGGGACACCTCCCACCACACCAGGGTGCTCCAAGCCCCATCCAACCTGGCCTTGAACCCCTCCAGGGATGGGGCAGCCACAGCTTCTTGAGGCAACCTGGGCCAGGGTCTCAGCACCCTCACATCAAAGTTCTTCCTAAGATCCAATCTAAATCTCCCCACTTCCAACTTAATACCCTTCCCCCTTGTCCTGTCCCTCCCCTCCCTGACCAAGAGTCCCTCTCCAGCTCTCCTGGAGCTCCCTTCA
>VZRU01006930.1:79924-98669 GCA_013398155.1 Pedionomus torquatus | reverse complement strand
CCATCAAATTAACAGGAAGGAGCTCTGATCTGAAGGAGAAAGGAACCAGCTGAAGCAACCACATCAAAACTAATTTTGAACCAGCGTGGTGGTGGGGTGAGAGTCCCATACCTTTGCAAGGCCCACAGGAAAATGACGACCCATCAGCCTTATGTGTGATGACACTGAGGGCCCTGTTAGACCCTTGTCCTGAGCACTGGAGGATGGAGAGGGGACAGTGGGAACAGGTTGAGGTGCACTGGGCACCCCAGGGGTGCTAGATGGAGGCTAGCTGGGCCTGAAGGATAATTTTAATGCAGAGGGTAAAACCTGACTTTCTTCTTTAGTGTACATAACACAGGCAATTGTGTTGCCTGTGTTGCAGAGCTGGCAATTCAGCTGCTGCTGCTTCAGGAATGTCCAAGCTGTTCATCGGGGGGGAGCAGGAGGAACCGAGCAGGCTTTCCCTTTCTTTCCATCACTTTTGCTCCTGAGCCCCTTTGCCTGGCATCAATGAAGCCTGAGCTGAGCCCAATTAATCACAAAATTATATAGAAGGGACCTCTGGAGATCATATAGTCCAACCCCCCTGACACAGAAGGTCCACCCAGAACAGGCTGCAGAGGAATGTGTCCCTGCGGGTTTTGAATGTCTCCAGAGACAGGAACTCCACCACCTCTCTGGGCAGCCTCTTCCAGGGCTCTTGCCAGCCACACAGGAAAGAAGTTCCTCCTCGTGTTCAGATGGAACTTCTTATGTAAAGGTTTGTGGCCCTTTTCCTCTTGTCCTGTCACTGGGCACCACTGAAAAANTATAGAAGGGACCTCTGGAGATCATATAGTCCAACCCCCCTGACACAGAAGGTCCACCCAGAACAGGCTGCAGAGGAATGTGTCCCTGCGGGTTTTGAATGTCTCCAGAGACAGGAACTCCACCACCTCTCTGGGCAGCCTCTTCCAGGGCTCTTGCCAGCCACACAGGAAAGAAGTTCCTCCTCGTGTTCAGATGGAACTTCTTATGTAAAGGTTTGTGGCCCTTTTCCTCTTGTCCTGTCACTGGGCACCACTGAAAAAAGACTGGCCCCATCCTCCTGACACCCACCTTAGAAGTATTTATAGGTATTGATTGGATCCTCCCTCAGCCTTCTCTTCTACAGAGATTGATCTGGAGAATTATCTATCCAATTAATGGTGATGGCCAGGTGGGAAGTTCCATTTGAATATGAGGAGAAACTTCTTTCCAGTGAGGGTGGCAGAGCCCTGGAAGAGGCTGCCCAGGGAGGGTGTGGAGTCTTCTGTAGACCTTCAAGCCCCACTGGATGCAGTTCTGAGTGATTTGCTCTGGGCAATCTTGCTTTAGCAGGGGTGTTGGACTGGATGATGTTGAGAGGTCCCTTCCAACTCTGACAATCCCTGATTTTTATCTTATCTATCTGCTGCTATTTTCTGGGACTACTCACTGGATCATAAGCTTTTCTCCCTCCACCTTTACCAAGCAGTAAACGCCCAGAACTGTTTCAAGAACCTTCCAAGTTCACCTTATTTGTTGCTATGGACAGTGCAGAAGTGAAAATTCAACCTGTATGTGCCCAAGTTCTTGCTGTGTATGCTGTGTACAGAAAAGGTAGCTGAGGGAGACCTTGGGGTCCTTACCACCAGGGATGTCCATATTTTTGTGTGGATGCTATTTTGAGACATTTGTTCCTCACAGCTACGAAAAAGACAATGAGCTGATGATTTTATGATGTGCCTTTTTTGTTACGTGGAAACCTCCTGTGGCTTGTCTCCAGTGCCAGTTTGTGGTAGAGGATACAGGAGATACAGGAGCTGTGCTGAGCCCTCTCATTGGCTGGGATTTTGGGGCACTGGCAATTTGCCCCGAGCCAACGCTGCTCTCACGTTTGGTCACCTACATGTAGTTCAGTTTTTCACATTTGGTTATGGCTAACACCATTCTTGCACTTGATATGTCTCAAGACTGTTGGCAAAGTTGCAGAGGTTTGGTCCAGATCAGACCCATCAGGTATTTAGGTGCTGAAATCTTACTGAAAAAAACCCAAACAAACCTTGAATGTGGATTGTTAATGACTGTTTGGAAGCTGACCCCACTGATGTGAGGAAGCAAAGAGTGGCGGGAAAGGAGATGCAAGGAATAAGTGTGAGCACTGGGACAAAATGACCTTCAAGGTGGAAAACACACTAACTTTGTTAGGCTGCCCCAAGTATTCTATTACTTGGAGATTTCTTGACTAAATTTCACTTTGACTGTGGATTCTTGTATTTCTTCCTACATTCTTCATCAAAGTTGGTATGCCTCGGGTAAATGGCAGTGCTTCCATGGTGTACAGCATGGCCTGAGGCTGCAAAATCTGGCGCAAACACTAGAGTTAAGCAAACTGTTAAAATAGGAACTGAACCAAGTGCCCAGATCTGCTCCCCAAACTCAAACTGAACCTGTTTTGAGGTTCAGGAATGTTTCATTAACTTTAAATAAAATAATGCTGTGTTTCTACACATCCTGCTTTGCTTTCAGTGAAGCCTCCATGCAGAAATACGGCAGGCAGGTTGATGGTTGCGCTCTTTCTGGTGCCAAGGAAACCATTCTGGAAATCTCACAAAACCCCATCCAGCCTGACCTTGAACCCCTCCAGGGATGGGGCAGCCACAGCTTCCCTGGGAAACCTGGGACAGTGTCTCACCACTCTCACAGGAAAGAATTTCTTCCTAGTATCTCACCTAAATCTTCCCTCTTCCAATTTAAAACTGTTACCCCTTTTCCTATCACTACCCTTCCTGACAAAGAGTCCCTCTCCAGCTCTCCTGTAGCTCCCTTCAGACACTGGAAGGCTGCTCTAAGGTCTCCCTGGAGCCTTCTCTTCTCCAGGCTGAACAGCGCCAGCTCTCTCAGCCTGTCTTCACAGGAGAGGTGCTCCAGCCCTCTGATCATCTTCATGGCCCTCCGCTGGACCTGTTCCAATAGATCCGCGTCCTTTCTCTGTTGAGGACTCCAGAGCTGGACACAGGACTCCAGGTGGGATCTCTCAAGTGCAGAGTAGAGGAGGAGAATCACCTCCCACAACCTGCTGGTCACGCTTCTTTTGATGTGTCCCAGGATAAGGTTTGCTTCCTGGGCTGCCAGCGCACACTGACAGGTCATGTTGAGCTTCTCATCCGTGAGCACTCCCATGTCCTTCTCCTTGGGGCTGCTCTCCAGCCATTCTCGGCCCAACCTGTATTTGTGCCTGGCATTGCCACATCCCAGGTGCCGGAACCTGCACTTGGCTTGGTTGAACTTCATGCCATTTGCACTAGCCCACCTCACCAGCCTGTCCAGGTCCCTCTGGATAAAGACAAAACGTCCCTTGTGGGTACATAATAATAAACCACAGCCAACGATGATAACAACCCAGGCACATGCGTTTTGTGCTTCATATTTGGTTTACAAGTAACTTAAAACACACAATCCCAATTGTTTTGGATTGACATCTCTTTGACAACTCTCTTTATTGAGCTAGCAGGGTATAAATATGCAGACAACAGCATTGCTTTAGAGGTGCATATTTAGCTGTATAAAATTGACCCGTATGTCATGGCAACATTTTTAAAGCACTTCTGTGTACTGGACTTCTGCACATTCATATTAAAAGCAACATTTAATGTTATTGCCAGAAATGATATCACTGTCAGCAAAATATAATGCAAACACCCTGATTACTCATCTATCTGCTGTACCACAACAAAGCCATCCCAAATGATACAGTACCACAGCTTCATGTTGGCTAGCCAGATAATTATATTTTCCAGATTCTAACAAGACACATATTACGAAATGCATGTTAATCATGGCCCTAATGAGAAAAATATGCAGTTAACACTTAGGTTGTCACAAGAAATACAGAAGGTGAGTGCAGACTAAATACACTCTAAATTCAAGGAAACCCAGTCCTTCCTCCAATAAGCATGTTTCAATGAAATACTGAAGTCCAAGAGAAATTTTTTAATGAACTACCTAAATTTTAGCAGGTACATGCTTTCATTAGGCACAAGGGAAAAAGTAAAATGCCATTCTGACCACAACCTTGAAAGCAAAATAGCCACTGTACTCCTTGCTTATGTACAGAGCGCTGTGAGCATGCAAAGCACTAGAAGCCTGCCAAGCATCTTTCCTCCAGGAATGGTGCAAGCTTAACAGTTTTCTGGTACTTCTGGCCAGGAAATTAAGTTTCCTATTGATGCAGGACTTTCTATCACAGTCAAATTGGATCATTTCTCTTCCCTAAAAGTTGTCCTGAAAAATAAACCTGTTTGTGGGGACAGAGCCCAGCAGCTGCTGAGGAAGCGATAAAAACTGGTAGCTCCATCCAAAACCACAACAGATTTCCCCATTTTCAGCCTGACAACTTCTAGAGCAAACTGATACCAAACACGTGTGTTAAGAGGGCAAGAATCCAGTTTTAAATATAGCTGCAGATAATAAATAAAAATTCATGCTGAGACTTGACTTACAGAACAAACCAATTAATTTCATTCAGTAAAAATGCAAACCCCATCACCATTCCACACTTCTGAAGGTGCACAAAGACTGGGTTTGAATTTCATAAAGCAAAATATGTGCACTCCCTGTGCTTGTTTTGGTTAGTTATTTCCCATAATGAAGCTTTCCCTCTGCCCGCCAGAAAAGGATGTGGAGATCATAGAATCATAGAATGGTTAGAGTTGGAAGGGACCTTCAAGATCATCCAGTTCCAACCCCCTGCCATGGGCAGGGACACTTCCCACTAGACCAGGTTGCTCAAAGCCCCATCCAGCCTGGCCTTGAACACTTCCAGGGATGGGGTATCTACAGCTTCGCTGGGCAACCTGTTCCAGTGACTCACCACCCTCACAGGAAAGGTAAGGTAAGAGAGATGGGAAGGTCTGAAATGCTGGCTGAACAGCAAGTGCAACAGGCATCAATGGAGTGGGTGCAAAAGAAAGCAATGTGATTGTCATCTCTGCCTAGATTGCAGTGCCTTGCAGTCACACCAGACAGAAAACACCTGAAACCGCTCCCGTTCCTCCTCATACCTTCCCACAACACTAATACAGCCCTGCCTTTCACTCTGCTCAGATCACCAAGCACTGCATAAACGCTGATTTAGCCTTTACCAATGATAGACAACTTTTTTTTTCCACTTCCACCTGGAATTATAAAGGTGTTTTCATACTCTTTTGAGTAAGGGAAATCTTCCAAAATGAGTTAGGGAATATTAAAGCCATTTAAGTGTAAAGTACCTCTTAATCTCTTTGCATAGGTTAAAACTAGTATTGCCTTGAGAAGCAGGCGCTAAAGTAAAATATGATTGAAAAATGTCTCATCACACCCTGGTGGAACACTACAAACTTTATTAAATGCAAAAAGCATTTGGCTTGCCTTTTGGAGGGTGTTCCTCTCCCTCCTTCCTTTCCTTTCCTTTTGCGTCATTCTCTCAAGAAACCAAGAAGGGTTTTTTGCATGTCAGATGATAGCATTATATTATTAGAGCTACTTTTCAGACGGAAAAACAAAAATCAGCTCAAACAGAAAGGGCAAAAACCCAAACCCATAAGAAAAACACAAGAGAATGAGTTTCCAGACTTTTGATGTACATTGTTTAAAATGGGGTGTTTTTCAGTTAGGGATGAAGTCTTACCCATCACAAGATATGTCCCCTTGCCTCCAGTCCTCAAAAGTAACAAAGCAAAATCTAGCTTTTTGTTCTTGATGTTGCCATTACTGCAGTCTGCTTATGCTTTGGCTTCTTGAAAAACATAATGAAACTTTTGCAAAAAGGAAAATCAGCCACAGCTTAAATAAATAGCATCTATAAATATTACCTGTGGTCACTATATAATGCTGCAAGTGCATCACTGAACAGATTAATGTGATGAAAGAGATCTTTTGTGTGACATCTTTCACTCAGTGAAATACTTATGTTGTCTTTCAAGTGAAAACTTAAAATTCCCCAAAGGACAACAATAAGCTTGAAAAATGAGGTTAGATGTTAGCAGCTGACTATTAATAAACCTCCTCTTGGCTAAATATTTGTTTGCCTGGGGTAGCCAGTGTCCATAATCAGCACTCATCTTCCATCTTCCTCAGCTGGGCTGTCTGGCAGGTGCTGGGTGGGATGAACACTGAAGGGTCGGCAATGCCCATCTGGAGATCAAAAAAGCGAGTGGAGGTTGTCACACTGGAGTTCTTTGTATAGGTTTCCTGCACTGGGTAACAGTCTTTGACTGTGTAGACACCAACCCAGGATTCCACTGTAATCAAGCAGAAATGTGGTTATTTTAGATTACAAGAATGAGTGAATGAATGTCTCACGATGATGTCAGTCCAAAAAACGGTCATTCCTCAGGAAAGCCTATAGGCTGGAACTGCCCATGGTTCTGTCCGTATGCATGGCAACACCAAAAAAGACCATAAAACTGGTATAATTTGGATACTGCAATGATCTTAAATCTGAACATGTTGGTGTCAAGCACATTTAAAACATTTTAAACACATTTAAAATCACTACTGTGATGGCATTGTAGAATCATAGAATTGTCTGGGTTGGAAGGGACCTTTCAGATCATCTAGTCCAACTCTAATAATACCCATCACTAAACCAGGTCTCTAAGCACTATGTCAGCCCGTCTTTTAAATCCCTCCAGGGATGGTGCCTCAGCCCCTTCCCTGGGCAGCCCAGTCCAAGGCTTCAGAACCCTTTCTGCGTCAACACTTTTGGTCAATCACCAATCTGAACCTCCCCAGCACAACTTGAGGCCACTTCCATCTGTCATATCGCTTGTGACTTGGGAGAAGACACTGACCCCCCTCACAGATACACCCTCCTTTCACGTAGTTGTAGAGCATGATCAGTATGTCATCTTTCAAGTATACCTCTAGTAAAGGACTGTCACTTCTTAGGCCCAAATTTAGCTGTGTTCTGCACAACTCTGATTTCTCTCATCTCTCATGTCACTTTCACATCAACACTCACTCACTTTATCAGTAAAGCAATGAAATGCCCTGTTCTGCCTCTCACCAGCTTGGGTAGGTAGCACATGGACATTTCACCTTACACTCCTGACAACTTGAAAGATGTGATTACTGAAAACCTGTGGTCCATTTCACGTTGGTCCTCAGCGTGGCCTTTGACACTCTAAAACACTTGGTCCTCCCAACTATGTGGGATATCTGATTCCTTCCTGTGCACAGGCAGTTCTGCACTCAACTGCCCAAAGAAGCATTTGTCTTCTGTGATGGGGACTCCTCTGCACCACAACTCTCAGCCATACCATCCTGCTTCCACAGCTTTTGGACCTCTAAAATCTTAACTGCCATTCTTAGACTGATGATACTCACCACAGCTTTATTCCAAATAAATATGACCTTGCTTTACCTTTTCCCATCTCACTGTCTCAAGCAGAGAGGATTTGTGTTGGAAACAGGAACATTCCCAAACACAACACCAGTGCTCGGTCTCTTCTATTACTTCATTCCTTCTGATTACCACAGAAGGTAACTTAAAATCCCTATCATCATTAAAATATGTTCATTTTCTTAATTCCTATTTATCTCAATTAATGAACTGGTAGAAATATTTATTTCAAGACTACACTCAATGCTTATCTCCTCCACATGGGACATATCTGTCTATTATTTTTTTAACTTCAGTTTAATTCCACTACATGCTTAACTCAGAAGTATTTTCTTGCTCTCTTTCCCTTCTACCATCACCTCTACTTTCATCACAAATCATAGAATGGCTAGAATTGGAAGGGACATTCAAGATCATTGAGTTCCAACTCCACTGCCATGGGCAGGGACATCTCCCACCAGATCAGGTTGCTCAAAGCCCCATCCAGTCTAGCTTTGAACCCCTCCAGGGATGGGGCAGCCATATCTTCCCTGGGCAACCTGGGACAGTGTCTCACCACTCTCACAGGAAAGAATTTCTTCCTAGTATCTCACCTAAATCTTCCCTCTTCCAATTTAAAACTGTTACCCTTTGTCCTATCACTACCCTTCCTGACAAAGAGTCCCTCTCCAGCTCTCCTGTAGCTCCCTTCAGACACTGGAAGGCTGCTCTAAGGTCTCCCTGGAGCCTTCTTTTCTCCAGGCTGAACAGCGCCAGCTCTCTCAGCCTGTCTTCACAGGAGAGGTGCTCCAGCCCTCTGATCATCTTCATGGCCCTCCACTGGACCCATTCCAGCAGTTCCATGTCCTTTCTATTGTGAGGACTCCAGAGCTCAACACAGTACTCCAGGTGGGGTCTCACGAGTGCAGGTTAAAGGGTGAATCTAGTGATAATCTATTTCTGCAGTCATTATTATCGGCATGGTTTCCTTTGAACACCCTTCACTTTTAAATTTCTCTTATTTATCCTGTGCATCTCCTCTGTGATCTTTCTTCATCCCTTCCGTCATACACCACTTCATGCAGTTAGTTCATGCATTTCAGATCTCTTTTCATAGTGGAAACTCATGAGGTTAAAATACAAAATGACCGACTGCGATCATAAATCAGTTCCTCTAAGTGATGCCTATTACAGAATTTTTCCAGTCCTAAGGACCCTTATTTTCTCCCACTCGGCAGCTATCAAACTTGCTTTCTTTCTGCCCTTCCAGTATCGTGTGATATGCTGCGCTACAATCACATTATTGGAAATAGACATGAAACACACACAGAGTATCTACAAAAAGGCTGGCAAGCTGGGCAATATTTGAACATACCCCTCCAAAGTGCCCTAGGATACCAAAACCATTCTGATGTCAATGGGTTTGGGTTTGAGTATCCAGAAATGGAGGATTCTTTTCCTCAACAAGACTCTCCTCTGAATTTTTCATAGAAAAGGTAAAATGTAACTCTACTAAGCTAGCCTGTATCTGCACTGGTTTTAACAGAACAGCTTTTTCTGTAATTATTAATTATTAATTATTAATTAATTATTAATTATTAATATTAATTTCTATAAGCCAAAACTAGCTGAAAGGTAGCTGGGTAGACAACTTTAAGACCTTATTAGTATGAATATTTCTTATTAGTCATACAGAAAAACACTGGAGATACAAAATATTACAGGATAAAAATCACACATCTTTAACTGAATGTATCCAGATATTAAGTTCCATAAAAGTTCCTCAAACACTGGATCTGAAAAACAAAATTCTTGGAGTGAGAGACAATATGCCTCTTATGGAATACCAGAGGATATATCAACCTAGTTACAGAGATCTAACAAGCTTATCCTCCACTTTCTACTTCATTCTTTCGACTTTTTTTTTCAAGAAAGAAGTATTTCCCCCTCGCTAAATGCTCAGGATCACAGCCTGCCTACATATTAGGTGTCTATAACCATAAGTATTGTGTTAGCTGAATAAAGCCATAAGTTTCATAGGAGTTTTAAAATTATTTTTATAGTTGTCTGGGTCATCAAGTAAACCACAGATTGAACTGAAGCCAATGGGCTAATAAACTACTATGCATACAAAACCTAACATACTCTACCTTGGAAAAAATCAGCCTACTTTCTTTGTCGATGCATGTGGTCCAGCTGCCAAGTACAAAACTAAAGCCTCACGAACAGAGGCTTCTTTCAAACGTACAGAGTAACAAAACTCAGGTGCATATTAACCATGCCCCTTGCTGCAGAACCAGGTAGATTCTATTAATAACATTTGACGGTAGTGTGTAGACACACACTGACACTTGCTCTGTTTCTTTTCTGCCTTTTAGGAGAACATGATACACACTAGTTTGAGCATGCCCCTAATTATATTGCCAATTCTTCTCTAGTTAAATTTAGATAAATCCAGGCTGCTGGATTCAGATGCAAAATGATGCCATTCCATGCCAAAATCTCTATGCTACAGACCAAAATGCAGTCAAGTCCCTCAGACATATTTGATCCTGCTGAGATATGAAACATTTCTTAATTAAATGCATTGATAAACATAGAATGGTTAGAGTTGGAAGGGACCTTCAAGATCATCCAGTTCCAACCCCCCTGCCATGGGCAGGGACACTTCCCACCAGACCAGGTTGCTCAAAGCCCCATCCAGCTGAACAACCCCAGCTCTCATATCATAAAATGATATGCTGTGTATGGGGCATATTAATTATTCCTTCCAGCAAACTTGATAGAAGTGGAAGGCTGGGGTGAAACATGAACAAATTTACTTTTTCCTGGGTAGCAGAGACAACAATTATGAAGATGGAACAAAAGCATGCACATACATTTCCTGGCGGGTTTTCTGTCAGACCATTCCTGTACCATAATTTCATCTCCAGGTCCCCCAATGTAGTACTGATCTTCGTAAGTTGAATTGGCAGGAATATCATAGGGATCCCATGGCTCTGTCAGAGCAATCTTTGAACAAAGCTTTGTAACTTGTTCAATCTGGAACATCACTGCATCTTTATAGAGCAATATATACTCAAAGAATCTGAAACATTAAAAAAAAAAAAAAAAAAGAAAAAAAGACCCAGTTAATACATATAGTCTTTTTCTATACTAAGCGAGGAACATTGATGATAAGCAAGCTTACCTTTGACTTCTAAGTGTAAGACCATTTTCACTTGCATTAAACTTTGCCAAACTTTGCTAACCAGTTGGGTCAAAATTTCCCAAGCTGAAAGTTTGAGAGTCTCGGCTGACTCTTTCCAAAATAAATAAATCAGCCTGAACCGGTTCTACCATTTCTGAGAACAACAGAGCAACTTTTCTGAGAACAATGGAGAGAAAAACATGTTATGATTCCTAGTTGTGTTTTGGTTTTTAATAAGTGTTTCATTAAAAAGCTCTAGTGCCTCCATGTTTTGGAGAAAGGACCTGAAATTTGGCAGGGGAAAAGTTTTTATTAAAAATTGTCCAGATTTGGCTAAGTTATAAGCCTTTGAAAAAACCTGCTTGCAGAGGCTGCAATTCCCCTTTCTCTGTGCTGGTTAGATGTGTTATCTACCATGCTCTTCTGTGGTGCTCCTGTCATGCTCCTCCATGGCAACCCATGTAGGTTAGTAGGACATACTGGTAAGCACATGGTCCAAATGCAAAACTGAGAGGGTCTCCCTACTAATGGCAAAGTTTCTTTCTGGAAAGCACTAGACTCAAGGAAGTAGTGAAGGGAGAAAGCGAGGATTCAAATGAGTAAGTCATAGATAAGGAGAGGTGTGGAGGTCAACGAGTCTGGGGTGAGCAAAATGGACAGTTAATAAGGATTTATAAACAATCTTCTACAGAGTATGAAGTGACCAAGCTCGCTCTTCTCTGAGGAGAGATGATGAACCTCTTCATGGATGGTTTCATCTAATTACTAGTTATAGAAGTTGGGTCTACCACAAAACTGTAACTTTGCTTTAATACCTATAAAAAGAAGGCGGTATGGTCCCTACCTTGTAACTGGGGACAGAAACAAAAGAAAAATCAAAACTATCAGAAGTATCAGCTGATTTTGAATGCACAACCAGAAACACCAGAGGCCTAACATTACTAGCATTATTAGTCAGATGATGAGTTGTTCTAAGCACATCTCAAAGCATCCTCATGGGTGCTCTGTGCCTTTTGTGAAGGAGAGCCAGAAGTCACTCTCCAATACCCCCAAAACACTGTCCAATCATTATTAGAGGTTTCCTGTGAATATCTCAAGTATTTGGCTACAGTCTACTGTTAGGCAGTGACTCCAGAGAAAAGGAAGGGATCGTATTAATTCGTTTGAACAGCTTCATCTTGCCTATCTGTGACAGTATCTCTTTCCATCTGGAATTCCTTGCTGCATTCATGATGCTGCCTCCATTACACACCCATAAAACAGCCTGGGTGTCCTTTGGACAGTGGTGTCTTCCACTTCACAAACTTGATGCTAACCCCTAACAGTGTTCATCCTGCATCATCAGCAAGACGATAAGCTGGTGAAAAACAGTGCATAATCCATGGAATTGAAGAGAAGATGCACAAAAGCAGAGGTGACCTCTGTGGCACTTCCCTACTCCGGCATATTTCCTTTCATGGTCTTCTCATTCCTTTGGGAAGGATGTAAAGCTTACATAAAAGAGGGCTGGCAACAAAACAAATTGCAGTTTTAATTGTTGCACTATGTAATGGCATTATTTTGCCCATTGCTGACACAGAGGCATTTAAAGGTTGTGCTCTGAAAAGCACCTAAGCATTCTTAAAAGCATCTGAGCAACATTTCCATTGCTTCTTCAGAGGGTCATTCATCCAGCATGCATGGAAACACAGGCAGGTTAAATGACATTACCCAAACTGAAAGATGATGAAGAATGTAAGGGAGGATGGGGAGGCTGACATGAGAGTAGTTGGGTCATACCCTCACGACCTTGCACAGCACAGGAGGTAGCTTGTCCCACTTTCTTTCTATGAGGGGGTCCCATCACCAGGAATACCTGAATTCACCAATCATTTTCTTAGTCAAAGGCAACGTGTCCACAGTCATGATATGCTACCAAAGAATTCCGTATATACCAACCGATTCCTTACATACACCCAAGCCTCTAACCAGTTAAAGACATATGTAGCTTTTACATCATGTTCAGTCCAGAGAACATACTCACAAAATACACTTATTTATGTATTTGCAACCAGACTTCAATACCTCAACTACTGTTCAGCTGCCTGACCAGCAGCTCCCATAAAAGCAGGATGGGGGAATGCCTTAGAGATGAGCCTACAATCCACTGGAGATATCTGAGAGATAATAATGTCATTTTTGTGAAAGAAAAAAAAAGCAATATGAGCGAAGCATTACAAAATACTGGGAATAAAATTTAAACAATTATATTTCATTTTTACTTTAAACCTTTACTTAAAACTTATTTCACACTAAAATTCTATTCCCATTTTTAACAATAATTTTGTCACATTCTCTTTTTCCTTATCATTTCTTTTATAATTTTTTTCATGGAAAAAGTATCTTTTATTCTACAATTTTTAACCTGTGAATTGATATAATTGTCTGAGGGACATCTGCCATCTTTACTAGAGTAAAACAGCAGTTCAAACTTCAGTTTGACAAATGCATGTATTTAACTTCCAGCACATGGATCATAGAATCATAGAATTGTCTGGGTTGGAAAGGACCTTTCTGATCATCTCGTCCAACCATCAACTGAACTTTGATAAAAACCATCACTAAACCATGTCTCTAAGCACTATGTCAACTCAGCTTTTAAATACCTCAAGGCATGGTGCCTCAGCCACTTCCCTGGGCAGCCCATGCCAAGGCTTCAGAACCCTTTCCATGGAAACATTTTTCCTAATCTCCAATCTGAACCTGTCCTGGTGCAACTTTGGGCCATTTCCTCTTGTCCCATGATCTGTGACTTGCGAGAAGGGACCAACACCCCCTGGCTACACCCTCCTTTCAGGGAGTTGGAGAGGGCAATGGAGGCTCCCCTCAGCCTCCTTGTCTCCAGGCTGAACACCCCCAGCTCCCTCAGCCTCTCCTCCCAAGACTTCTTCTCCAGACTCCTCACCAGCTCCATTGCCCTTCTCTGGACCCACTCCAGCCCCTCAATGTCTTTTTTGTGGGAAAGTGCCCAAAATGGGACACAGACGCCGAGGTGGGGCCTCATCAGTGCCCAGGACAGGGGGACTATCACCTCCCGAGACCTCCTCCCTACGCTGTTCCTGATCAGACCAGGATGCTGTTGGCCTTCTTGGCCACTTGAGCACTGCTGACCTCAACAGATCACCTGAATGCTTGCAGAAGGAGGGCCACAGCCTGAAAAAAAAGCCTACTTTCTTGACTGAATGAGAAAAATCCAAAGAAATCAAACTCATCCCCAAGCACCTCTCTAGCCCCGACTCTGCAGAGCAAGAGGCTCCACCACCTACATTTTTGATTCTGGGAGAAGTAAACTGACTGTATTGTGGAACAGACACCAGTCATACGATTTGATGCCCTGCTGGGATAAGCTTAGCAGCTGCAGTGGCAGGCACACAAGAGAACCTCAGGAACCATGGTGGCTCTACTCACTGCATGTGGCAGCACTGGGTAAGCAGTGAACAGGCACTACACTGTCATTATGAGTCAACCCAGATGAACATCACATTCAGGCTTTCAGGAGAATTGCTTCTGTGTGTGTGTCCTGGAAATGTAAGATTACACAGGATCTGACTTTAACTGCACACAAAAGGTGAATGGTTAAGTTGCTGTTTTATAGAGGGAACTCTTCACAAGCCAAGATTAATAACAAAATGTGCATGAATATAAAAGTGACAAATCTAGCATATTTTAAAGCAAAATATTTAAAAATAATTTCCTCTTTTTTGTTGTTTTTTGTTTGGTGTTTTGGTTTTTGTTTTTTTTTTTTTGGTTTTTTTTTGTTTTGTTTTTTTTTTAACCGGCCAAATCCTAAGTATGCTGCCTCTGTTTGTTTTAGGTGCCTGAGATTTCATTGGCTGCTTAAGCCCAGACTCCTCAAAATAGGTTTTGGCAAAGAAACAGATTTTTAATTAGTTTGGTTTTTTCAGAAAAAGTAACATATTTGCAGCCTATGCCCACCTCAAATATTATTTTTATAACAATTTCATTACTTAAACTGTAACTTTAAGAAAGCTCCAACCTGTTTACTGGGCATTCAAGCAGATTTGGAGAAGGTATTTGGACAAACTATCCTATTTGCCCAACTGAGATTATTTCCCTTCCCATCCTATTCCATCCTACCCCATGCTATGCCTCATACCTGTTGTACACTATGCCATTAATGCGATTCTCTCATTGGTCCTTAATACTGCCTGTATCTGTGCCTGAAAATGGATAAATTTCAGCACAGAAAGAGACATACATGGTTTCTGCTCCTATGCTTTAAAGAATTTCTTAACACTGGATTATATCCTGTCCAAATAATTCAATTGACTTTGCTGGATGTAATAATGTCCAACAGGTGGGATACACACTGTGTTCAGAACTCTCTTCTCCTAACCTAAGGAAAGTATTTTTCCAAGTAAGAGACCATCTGAAGTCAACACGAGGGCAGAATATCATGCCTATGCAATAACAAGGCAAAGCACTTGCACTGAGGACATCCTTTGAGGAGCAGGTTTGCATCTGAGTACTGTCCTACTTCTGAGATTCCTCCTGAAACTGGGGGAGATGGTCAGAGGTGCCTCCCAGGAGATAGTCCAGACACCACAGAGACACACTCTTGGACTCTCATAAGTGATGAAACCAACAAACTTCTGTAATGATTTGTCTTCTGAATGGATTATTATTCCGCATGTTATGAATGCAATTCAAAACATTGAATCATTTTTCAAGATTTGTCTGATGCAGCACTGGCAGCACTGAAAGCTGGGCTGCATCAAAAGAAGGTTGGCCAGCAGGTCATGGGAGGTGATTTTCTCCCTCCACTCTGCGCTCATGAGACCCCCACCTGGATTACTGTGTCCAGCTCTGGAGTCCTCGACAGAGAAAGAACATGGAACTGTTGGAACGGGTCCAGTGGAGAGCCATGAAGATGGTCAGAGGACTGGAGCACCTCTCCTATGAAAACATGTTGAGATTTCCGGGGCTGTTCAGCCTGGAGAAGGAAAGGGTCCGGGGACACCGTAGAGCAGCCTTCCATTTATCTGAAGGGAGCTACAGGAGAGCTGGAGAGGGACTCTTTGTCATGGAGTGACAGGACAAAGGGTAATGGTTTTAAAATGAAAGAGGGGTGATTTAGGTGAGATACTAGGAAGAAATTCTTCTCTGTGAGGGTGTTGAGGTACTGGAACAGGCTGCCCAGAGAAGCTGTGGCTGCCCCATCTGTGGAAGTGTTTGAGACTAGACTGGATGGGGCTTTGAGCAACCTGGTCTAGTGGGAGGTGTCCCTGCGCATGGCAGGGGCGTTGGAGCTGCATAATCTTGAAGTTCCCTTCCAACTCTAACCTTTCCATGATTCTATGAAAAAAAGGTCACTGGACAGGAGATAGTGCTACCAGTTCCATTTCAGGTACTCTGTCTGCACCCAGTCCTGCTGAAAATTGCCCTTTGATGAGGCTCTTCCCAGCTGTCAGTCCTGAAGCGTGCTAACCTGCCTGTCACCCAACACAGCCCTGGAACTCCCACAGTTTACTGCTGCACTTCTGAAGGCTCTCGCAAGTGTCCAACCTAGAAGGAAGGAGCTGCTCACTGTCCAGTTGTCTTTGCAGCATCTCAAAGGAGCAGAGCTGCCAGTGGTTGCATGCCCAGCCCTGCATGATGTGTCAAAGCCTGTCAGACAAGGTCTTTTGCTAGAGAGAAGCAAAGTAATGGTCTGAGACTGGGACTGGGTAAAAGAAATGCCCTGTATGCTAAATCCAGCTCAGCATCATTTTGCTCTGTGTCTTTGGATAAGTAATGTACAGTACCAGAGCCTTAAAATGCCATTCTTGTTGGTTTTTTGATTGTTGTAGCACTGAAGAGATGCTAATCAGGGATGAAGAACTGGTTGTGCCAGGCATTGCATCACTCAAGAACAAATCCACAATTCCCACCTCAAAAAACTATGAAACAATGGTTCTTGTAAATCAGCCTTTCCTGTGAAGGGGTAAGGGTTTTCATGCACCCAGAGCTTTAAACCCTGGATTCAGTTTTCCCAGCTGCAGCTACTGTATCCTTAAAAAATCCCACTTGTGTTAGCCAGGACTTACACTACTTACCTATTATTATACAGCAATTGAAAAATGAAATCAAAATTGTATGTATTATATACGTCACAGATGTTGCACTAATCACCAGGAAATGGTATTTGATATATAAGATATCAATTTGAGGCTGCTGCAATTACTCAAAAGCTAACTTTGCTTTCTCTTTTGAGATTAACTGAAAGCTCAAAGCATCTGCCTGCCTTTTAAGTATTATTTAAATCTTTGCCGGTTTGTAAAACTTTCTTTCTGTTTGTAAAAAGGAACACTGTGAAAGAAGCTATGAACACTTCCAATTAGAAGAAATTTCACTAAGAATATCCCAAATTCTCTATTCTAGTGTGCATGGACAGGTACATCCAAATATATAATTCTCAAATTATCTAGCATCCTCTTGACAACATACCGCCCCAAAATTTGCATTGCAATGCCACTTTTACACATTTCTTATCGAACCAAGATGTACCGGGAGAATAGGAACCTCTGCTAGAAGGATGACTACAAAACCTCATCTTCTCAGCTCTTTAGATGAAGAACATTTTCTAGGGAGCAAAGCTGCCAAGGCAGACACGCAGACAGTTGATAAACACTCCTCATGTCAAGACCATTCATCTGCTTTTGAAAATCGGAAAGCTCTGGTGAGCTCATCCAAAACTGAGAAGCATTCATTTTACAGTATATATTTCTGGGAACTCCTTTCCTCTTTCCCATGAAGTTTTCGGTAATTTCAGACTTGTGTTTTTCTTCTGGTGTATCAGACTTCAACAACAACAGTAATTTACCATGTTTGATCTCACATGCTTGGCAGCGGTGCTGGACTATGGTATATTGTACAAATACAGTATTGTGCAAATACATGTGACAGCAAATGTAATCCAATATTGTGTAAAACCAGTAATTTTTTTGTCTGATTTAAATCACTCACAGACCGTAAAAGCCTTTTTCTTTTTTTTTTTTTTTCTTTCAAGACCACCAAGTCCCCTTTATCAGTTATCTAGTTAGCAAGGTGTATGAGGAACCTTGACAGCATTATCAGTTCTGAAGCAGAATTGGGCCATTTAAGTTCTGTTAATTATAAAGTTTGTGTAAAAAGAAAAGGAACAGAAAGCTACAAAGTCAAAGCTACATCAGCTTAAGCATGACATATTTTTGTGATAAACTCAATAAATAAAAAATCATGTAATGTCTTATTCTTTTAATCTCTTTCCCATAAATTAGTAGCTATTTTGCCAAATACTAAGGGAAATTAAGTTCTTCAGCAAGAACACTATTTCCCCTGCTGCCCTTTTTTGGCTGTTTGACACTCCATAATAATCAGTCTGATCCACCAAGTTGCACCCATGAGAACGATGCATTCTAATGGAAGTTGAAGATCAGGAAACCAATAAAGCACTGTGTTTAAGAAAATCATGTTTTTGCAAGGGGCTAAAAGATGCACTGCCCTTAATAGGGAGCATCTGTGTCTTTCCCTAAATAACGATAGATTTGTGAACTGGAGCCCTCAACGGACAAGGGTGTAGCTCAAAAGGAAAGGAATGGAAGATGTGGCCATAATACCATAATGCTTCCTAACAAATCAATGGAATCATCTCCTAGCGAATATGGCATATACCAGTAAAAGCCCCACAATATCAAAATGCACTTGAGGTCAGAGATTATTGTCCTCTTTTGGGCTTGTGAAAAAGCCTAGTACAGTGAGGTCTTGCTGCCCTAAGAATGTTAATAACAATAAAAGTGACTGGAAAATTACAGTGGGGCTTAGAGAAGACCAAAAAGAATTGAGGAAGGCCAGGACTAACCTCTCTCTCTCTATGAAAAACCTTAGGAAGGGTAGAATAATGATGAGGGAAATGGGAGGTAAATTATCATTCATTTACTGTATTTCTCATTCTCTTTGTGCTACATACAGAAGTGAAGGAAATAACTCAACTGAAAGGGTAGATGGTCAAAACTGGGACATGGAAATGTTTTTTTTTGAGCATGCAATTATATTAAAGCACTCTAGGAGCCTGAAAAAATGTAAGAAAAAAGAAGAAGTGGTTTAAGATGTAGAGGGAAACAGAAGAAATCATGGTTATAATGACTGGCAGTATCCCCAAAAGGAAAAAAAACAAACAAACAAACAAACAA
>VZRU01006930.1:63097-79856 GCA_013398155.1 Pedionomus torquatus | reverse complement strand
AAAAAACCAAAACAACAAAACCAACCAACAAGGCAAGCACACATTTTACTGTTTTACCTCTTATTATTAGATTTATCTGGAATCTTTAATTTTACCTCTGTCAGATTTATTTGGAATTTTCACACCTTTTTCTGAATCAGGCTCAGAGACATTAAATTGGATCTTAGCTCTGCCCCAATATATCTCTTTTTACACATGACAAAGGCGTAGCAGAATGAGGTCCCTAATCACCAACTAAGCTTTAACAACCTACTTTTCACAGATGCTTAATCAGGATTAAAAGAATAACAAAACATAAAAAACACCTTTTCAGTTGGGCACCGCACCTTCTCACACATCTTAATTTCTGTATTTAAACAGAGACGGACCTTCATTCACCACAAACAGGGGACTAAATGAAATTCAGGAGACCTATATTGCTCTTCATCTATGAAGACTGTAAACCCCATCATTTACTTTGCAAACCATTTACTTGGCCAACTGGTTGCTCTTCAGTAAGCATTCTTGTATAAAAAGTAATCCTGAAGAAGTCTGAGGAGCAGATGGAGAGTAGGTCCCTGTTCTGATAAAGCAAAGTTTTCTTTTACAATGGAATATTCCCTGGAAAAAATTGTGAGGATATGCCTCAGATTACTTTCCCAAGATGTAATGATTTCCACCTTCCATCTGCAATGATTTCCTTAAGAAGGATGATTCAGGTCTTTCAGATATCTGTCCAATGTGAAAATTAAAAAACACTAGGTCTATTTTCAAGGGAGTTTGGAACTCAGGCCAGCTACAACAATCAGACAATGCCGTAGGCCAGTTAGAATAATCAGACAACACAGTTTGAAAGCAACGCACATTTTAACTTTCTAACATCTTTATCCAAAGATCTGAGTATAGCTTATTTTTAAATAAACTTTGTGAAGTATGGAGATTCACTTCACTGGAAATAAATGCAACCTGAAGTCCTGGCACTGCACTTCATTCTCCCTCTCCACCTTGAATGCAAAAATAACTCTTCATTTCATCCATAAGTCTTTGGGCAGATCTTTTTCTTCTTCCTTCCACAGCTATCCATCAAAAGTAATATTGTTTGCTGAGCACATAAATTAGTGACTGGATTCAGACACAAAGAGTTGGGGAGTTAAAAGTCCAGGTGGATCTGATCAGAAGTGGGCAACATAAAAGAGTTATGGGAAGGAAGGGAAGATGTGTGTTAGAGAAAACATATCATTAGGGGCAAACGTTAATTTTTCTATGGCTGTAGAGCAAACAGCATTTTGAACCCACCTCTATTAGGATGTAGTACAGTACACAATAATGACTTAGAAAGGCAAGTTTACAATTCTGGGTCAATTATGGAGGTCATTTATTCTGTTCTCCTAAGCCCCGATGAGGTCAGGGTGGTAATTCTGTTTCCAATTTTCAAATCCACCCTTAAGGGAACAGATAAACAGACTGGACTAAGTCCAGAGAAGAGCAAGGATGGTGTGATGTTTAAGAAATGAACCTATGAAGAAACTGAGGGTGTTTAGTCTACAAGAGGAAGACAGAGGTAGGACACATGATAAGCTGTCCAGTACATAAAAAGGTCAAAAAAGAGAGCAGCCCTGAGGAGGAGGACTTAGGGGTGTTGGTGAATGAGAAACTCAACATAAGCAGGCAATGTGCTCTGGCAGCCCAGGAAGCTACAGGGAAGATGGGGAGGGACTCTATCAGGGAGTGTAGTGATAAGATGAGGGGTAATGTAAAAGGTAAACTGTAAAAGAGGTAGATTTAGATGAGCTATTAGGACAAAATTCTTTACCTTGAGGGTGGTGAGACAATGGAACAGGTTGCCCAAAGTAGTTGTGGATGCGCCATCTCTCAAAACGTTCAAGACCAGGCTGGATGGGGATTTGAGCAACCTGGTCTAGTGTGGGGTGTCCCTGCCCATGGCAGGAGGGTTGGAAAGAGATGATCTTGAAGATCCTTTCCAATCCAACCCATTCTGTGACTCTATGAACCCCAGTTGTTCTCCATGTTACCTGAAGGTAGCATTGGAAGAAAACAGCATCACTTTGTCCTGGTTTGAGGTAAAACAAACCAATTTTCTGTTTTACAGTTTTACTTTCTTAGCTAGGCCTCTCCTAACTAGCTAAACTCTGAAATTAACAGCACATTGTTCAGAACTGTTTCGTCTTGCAGTGATAAGACCTGATTATACCAAGGGATGGTATGCAGAGAGGCCCTTGCTTATACTTAATGCTATAACAACCAAGGGCAGGTAATTTTCATCATTTGCCCTGTTGGAGGGTCTGAAAAGGGGGTAAAGGGAAGGAGGAGCGGACAGGACAGGTGACCCAAAACTGACCAACAGGGCTATTCCATCCCATTCGCATCATGTCCCGTATAAAANTTTATTATTATTATTTATATTTGCATTAAAGTAGTTTAGTTTTTTTCTAAGCTCTTGAATCTCATTAATTTCTTCCTCTCCTCTCTTTTTCCCAAAGGGGAGAGGGGGGGACATCTGTCAATCAGGTTTCAGGAAATTTGACTGAAACCACGACACACTTTCAGCAAGAAGGGATAAAGTACAATCCTTTGAAAACTTATAAAAGTGCTGCAGGTTTTCATGGATCCTTCTTATGCCCCAGCTTTTACAAGAACTAGTAAGAAAACCAAGCATCCAAGACATCCCAAATGCAGCTTTGCTTTTCTGGGATGGAGGAACAGCAGCTCAGAGACCCTTCCAACCTTACACATAAGTAACTAGAGAATATCAACGTCTTCTCATCTCTTCTGGTAACAGACAAGCTTGTTAACTAGTCCTGACATTGTCAGTTCTACAACTTAGATCCTTGACACTGCTAATTGCCCCAAGGTGCTGAACAGCCTTTGGGAATGGCTTTCTGAAACCTCTCAAAAGCAATGGTGCCAACCACGCATCCTCTCTGAGAAATCCCAGCAGAGCGCTGAGCCCCCACCGTATTTTACACAGGGACCCTGTGGATTTGAGGGATGGTGCAATCTCCTGCACACTGATGAACCTCAGCACTGTTTGCTTTTACAGTTAACCCTAATTACCCCATTACACTGCATTCAGCATCTGAATGAGTTAAAGACAAATACTGTCTAAAATCAGGACTGGAGAAATAGGATTCAAGTGATACATGCTCAGCATTCAAAGGGAATAATTAGAAGGTTAACCTGTCTGATAAAATTGCTCTTCATGAAACTGTTTTGCTTTGCTTCTCTATTGAGATGTTGGGCATTTTATCATTACAACTGTCCAGTAACCCACAACCTTTTGTGGGGGACTTCCAGCAGTCACCACACTCATCCTGCTCATAGGCATTCTCCCTGAGTAAAAGCCATGATTCAGCATTTCTTCAAATCATTGACTGCATGCTTTGGCCTCCACACTGGCATATTTAATCTGTGAAATGGTTCTGCATTATCTGTTTGTCCGTCACAGCAGCAACAGTTGCTGAAGACACAGCAACCAACTGAAATAAGTAGGGCCAAGAATACATTGCTATTTTTAAAAACATTTATAGCCATTTTAATTGTATTAAAACCCCAACATTTATTTTTCATTTGGGGACAGTTCTAAGAAGCAGTAGCAAGTAGGGCAAGACCTGTAAATAATATTGGTATAAATATACTGCACTGGCACAGCTGAAAGTTTTCCATTACTCAGGAAAGGTCACTAGACCTATTGAACATGTTTAGACTACCCATGCTGCTTAAAACATGACAGAAATAGCTTTACCATTTAGCATCTGACACAAATAAACAAACTGAAGTATTCAGCAAACAATTATGCCTACATAATTTTGGGGTGTTTTCCTGACACAGCCCAGTGTCATACATACACTGCCACTGAGCCACAATTTTCTGTGAGCTTCTCTTAATATGAATTCAGAACTTTTGTACATGTCAAAATTATCTTCCTTTGCCATTCCTATAACCAGTATGAAAATGACACCTGTTTTTAAAGCACAAATGATTTTATAGTTATTCAAAAGTCTACACAGCGTCTCAATTTTGCACTGTAGGTTTTTTTGCTGACTCTTACTGCCTTACTTTATATACTTAGCAGGGCAAGCTTTTCAAAACTGACCAGTGATTTTGCACAGCTTACCATTTCGGATGTTCAACACGAAGCTACTTGAACAGGGCAAATCTTCAGAGGGACAGCATTTGGCATTTTCCAAAACATAGAGTGTCAGTGTAACCATTGCAAAACAGAGATGCCCGAGATTACTAGACACTTATTTTCTATTGAAGGACTGCCTAAGAAACTTCCAAATTTTCTCCCTGGGAGGTGCATCAGCACAAAACTCATTTCTGCCCTCCAGATTCTGCCTTCCATCTCTCATGTTTCCCCTGGCCACCTTTCCACAGTGTAACACCAGATCTTCATGTAGCTGCCACTGTTTACAATTTCCATTGACCAGCTATGTAATTAGAGATAAATCTGGCTCTATACCTCCTTTCTCACATTTAACCTGACCCAAAGCCCTGTGAAAGCAGCTGGAAGAGTTTCACCAATTTGTACAGATATTAGATCAGGAGTTTATTACCCATTCTGTATTTAGAAGAAAAAAAAAAAAAGAAGCTGAAAAATGTTTAAAATCTAACACAACTGTCAACTTATTTCAAACGGGCAATCTGAAAGGGAAGCATACTATGTTTTAGGTGCTCTCAACTCCCCAA
This sequence comes from Pedionomus torquatus, assembly GCA_013398155.1. Classification (NCBI taxonomy): domain Eukaryota; kingdom Metazoa; phylum Chordata; class Aves; order Charadriiformes; family Pedionomidae; genus Pedionomus; species Pedionomus torquatus. Next base: position 75,167 of record VZRU01006930.1, on the reverse strand, counting down.
CATTTATTTCCACAATTTTAAGCTGACTTTCAATATTCTGGCTTTTACAATACTTCTGGTTCTCTATAGTATCGTGGATTTTGTTTTTAGGCAAAAAAGTAATTAATATCTTTTCATCATTAGCTACAAACACTGAAGTTACTTGAAATATCTTTTTGCCATAAAAACCCCTTCACCGGGACTGTTTTAATGTAGTCACCCGCTACAGCTAACTTGACAAAAATCCCACAGCTCTGAGAGGATGGAAACTCAAAAAATTAATTTGCTTATGGGAAATCTTTGCAGCATTTTCATGTACCCATTTGTTTTCTGGTTCTGCTGTTTCTCTTGGGACACTTACTCTCCCAGGTTCTCTGCATTGCATCAGCCATGCAGTTGGACTCCTATAGGGAGCAGGAAAGCAATTTCGGAGGGAGGAAGCTGGTAAGGATCAACAGCAGAGGAAACTCTCTCTGTCCAACACAGAGATTTGGTTGCGGCTCATCTCTTCCTACAAAAAAAAACAACTGTCTGGGTGGAGGCATGCCCAAAGCCTTGAGCAAGACTTCAGAGGAGACCTGTGTGATACATCACTTTTCTCCCCCTGGAAATTCTCCCTACCAGGCAGGAGGCAAAGGCTCTTTTGTAACACAATGCAGGTTGTGACAATATGATCCACCTCCTCCAGCTAACTGCTTGATAGCACTTACAGGCTTTGGGCAGGAAGCTCTCTGGCCACAGATGTGCCACCAGGCTCTTGCGGGTCCCCTTCATGGAACCTGGGAATTGTCGGAGCTGGAAGAGACTTCCAGAGATCATCCAGTCCAACTCCCCTGACAGAGCACATCACTCAGGACTGCATCCAGGTGGGGCTTGAAGGTCTCCAGAGAAAGGGACTCCACACCCTCCCTGGGCAGCCTCTTCCAGGGCTCTGCCACTCTCACCAGAAAGAAGTTTTTTCTCATCTTTGAATGAAACTTCAGTGTCTACTTCCCAACACTGTCCCCAGTGGGAGGGGTCAGCCCTGCCCAGCAGAGCCAGCCACCCTCCATCAGGCTTAGCAGGCTTGCTGCTGGAGCAACCAGAGGAAGAGAAGATGGGAAAGGCCTTCTGCACCAACAAAGAAGCCCCATGCTGTCACTGCTGGCCCCTGCCCTCTGCACAGCAAGTCTGTTTCAAAGGCACAGTAGCTGGAGGCTGCTGTGATCAGCTCTCACAAAGCTTAAAGTTAAGCTCCTCTTAACTCCCTGAATAGATGTCTTGGAGAATAACAATAGGATGAGGAGTAACGGTTTTACATGGAAAGAAGAGATTTAGACTAGATATCAGGAAGAAATTTTTTCCTGTGAGGGTGGTGAGTCACTGGAACAGGTTGCCCAGAAAAGCTGTGGCTGTCCCATCCCTGGAGAGGTTCAAGGCCAGGCTGGATGGGGCTTGGAGCAACCTGGTCTGGTGGGAGGTGTCCCTACCCATGGCAGGGGGGTTGGAACTGGATGTTCTTTAAGGTTTGATACGAATTATGAACACCAGGCTGATTATAAATTAGCAATTGCAAATAGTAGGTAATTTATTAGGCCGACATGGAAGAAAATACTGGCTAATTAAGGTACACTTTCATGGTTAAAAACAATAATCCAAAAGACATTGAACAATGTTTATAGTTACTATTGCTACACTATATAAGCATCTCAGTTCCAATACATGTCCTGCAGAGATAAAATATGAGCTTTGTAAATATATTTTCCCATTCTTTCAGGGGAAGGGAATCCAGGGAACCAAGCCATGTTTCAGATGTGTGCTAGACTTCCAAAACACAGTGAGAGAGGAGATTGCACTTGACCCACCATGGATCTCTTTACCAGGTTCCCATCGAGCAGCTGTGGTAACTACATTTGTCTGTCCTTTGAACAGCAGCAGCTCGTGCCTCTGTGCCAGCCTGTATGTTACTTTGCCCTGGCTTGCCTATATTAGCACAACCCATGTGACAGACTTGAACATACCTGAATTACACCCGATCCTGCCCCCATCTCTGAAGGCCAACTGGGTTCCACTTCAGAAGACTACATTACCTACATTACAGATTTTGGAACCTAAAATAACCTGCCTATGAAGTGTGTATGTTATGAGATCACCTAGTCTTAAAGGTGATGTAACTAACCAAAAATGAAGAGGAATATGTCAACAAACAAAGAATGCATATAAATGTATTGAGAATCAGTATCTACTTGCTTACATTTAGTTTTGGAGAAAAGCAGCACAGAAGATCAGTTTAAAAAAATCACAAGTCTTTCATGTTATGCTATATTGAGGCAGTTAGATGGTCCCTTATATTTTCAGTCTTCAATAAGAAGAGCATAAACAAAATGCAAGAGGCGTCTCTATTCTCCCATCCTTACCCATCTCTATTCTCACATCTCCCATCCTTACCATCCTTCTACTCTCCCTAACTCTGCTTCCCCTCTATAAAAAAGTATAGGAGATGTCACACCTACACACTTTATAGGGAACATTATCCAAACGTGTCCCTCTCATTCTTTTCTGGGACATGAAGGGTAATAAATGAGTCCGACTTTGGAAACCTGTTTGTATCACTTCAAATACTTGTGCATAAAACCACATGTGGATTTGCAAAGTCCCCATATGCCACGACAGGTAAGAAAAAAAGGATTTTCTCTCTTGTACAGGAGATGTAGGCCAACAAATCTGGATCTAAGTAAGTTGTGATTCCTAATTTAAGAACTAACTGTAGTAAGAATCCCTCATCCTATATGAAACTCTCCTTTCCAAATAAGAAACCTCCTCTGAGAATTACCATCGCTGCATTGCATGAGTAAACTTTCCAGTGCTGGCTGCCTAAAAGCATGGCAGAATTGTAAGTTTCCTGGCAAGAAAAACATCTGAATATGATAAAACAACAGTTCCAAATGGTATTAGGAGATACTGAAAGAATGAAAAATGACATCTTTCTTTGCTGCATTTACTGCATCAAATCTGTGCCCTATGTTAGTGCTTAAAAGCCTTCAGCACAGCCATCCACAAAACTGCCCTCAGAAAACTTTGGGGAAAAATCTGGCCATTCCCCATCAGAAACATTATTTTCTGAAACAACAGGTATCCATACAAGCAGGAGGTTTCCATGCAGAGTGCTGAAGCGAGTGCAGAGCAGGGCAACAAAGCTGGTGAAGGGCCTGGAGAATAAATTTTATGAAGGTCTATTGAAGGAGCTGGGACTGTTTAGTCTGAGGAAGGAGGCTGAGGGGAGACCTCATCACTCTCTACAATTACTTGAAAGGACATTGTAGAGATGTTGGTGCTGGTCTCTTCTCACAGGTAATTAGGGATAGAACAAGAAGGAATGGCTTCAAGCTGAAACAGGGTAGGTTTAGGCTGAGCATTAGGAAGGAATTTTTCCCAGAAAGAAGGTCAGAGAGGGGTAGAGGCTGCCCAGGGAGGTGGTTGAGTCCCCATCCCTGAATGTGTTCAAGAGTCATTTAGATGTGGTGTTGGGGAATATGGTGTAGGGGAGAACTTTGTAGAGTGGTGTTGATGGTTCGACTCTATGATCAAGGGTCTTTTCCAACTTGAATGATTCTATGATTCTACTTAAGGAGAAATGCCTGGTTCTTTAGCAGCTAAACACTATACAGGTTCTCACACCCTTTCCTGTGTAGGGTTTCATCAAAATCGATGGCAAATACCAAGCACATCATGGTTTTAGGAACCTTCTTACCTACTGAGCTCTCTGATTTTTCAGATGAAGCAGCAACCTCACTATAAATTCCCACAAAGATCTGACAGGGGGACCGCAAATAAGGCTTGGTAAGTGTGAAAGTACAGGAACTGATAGAGAAACAGCTGTGCAACATCAGAGACTGAAACCTCAGTGGAAAGTCTTGTAAGTTATTGTCTTCGTGGCTATTTACACACTGGTCCCTAGCTCAGAGTAAATATAGAGCAGAACAAAGGCAAAGATTTTTGGTTTTTATCTTGCTGGTAAGTGGTAGAAGTGGTTTGGGGGCCTTTTTTTTTTCTTCTCATCCCATTAAAGCCCTAAGAAAAAGTAAGTTAGATCTTAACAAAAAATAATAATCTATTAGAAAACAGTTTGTTCCCAATAGACAACCTGGGATATTAGTTACAGATGTCATAAAACCTTTTTTCTTTACTGCTAACTCCAGTGAAGCAGTCATCAGTGTGTTTTGAACATAGACTCAAAAATATGAAATAATATTTGGCAGCAGCGGTAAAGGAACAGATTCTGAAGAGCACATTGCTGCACAAGAAGTCAATCAACAAATCTCAGTGAAACCATTTTTGGAATTACTTGTGAAGAATTCAACTGACCAAGAGTAAATACGCAGGGCATTATCATGAAGTTATGTTTTTAAACTGGGGTAAAGCAGCAAAGTTCATCATAAGTAACTTTAATTGGGATGTTGCAATACATATAGCAATTCTAGTCTCCTGCAATGCTTTGTTATCAGTCACAATACCAAATTTCACTACGAATTGTCCTTAGGACAAATAATGCTTGTAGAAAAGAAGATAATAAGTAAGTATGCAATATTTCCTTCCATTTGAGAAGGGTGAGTTTAAACAACGTAAGAATAAGCCATTTCTTGGATATTTCACATTAAAAGAGGAGCATACTGCAATTAAGAGATTGCTTTTGTTCGTAATTTAGGGAAGAGCTAGAGCGAAACAGCTTCAGCCTTCTAAGATCCAAAAATCAAGATTTTTACTACTTTTCCAGAATTCTAAAAACCTTATGTACTTCTATACTTGCAGCTTTTAGGTGGCTCTTTGGGGACATTTGAGTGGAGTCAGACAGTTACGCAGTTCTACACATTTCTATTAGCTTTTGAAACATGGGTGGCTTGTTTTTTTTTTTTCATTTACAAAAATAGAGAGACAGAGCTCCGGGTTGAGAATAATTTGGTATCTATCAATGATACCTGATAATCCAAACTCCTTAACTGGCAAAAATCTTACAGGTTTGGGTTTTTTGCTAGACAAGAAGATAATAATGTCCTAAGATCACTCAACCTTGAGCTGGTTTATATGCAAAATAAATAAAATAAATAAAGCTATTACATGCAGTGTGGCATCTGCACGTATTGCTGCTAGCTTTTCCATCCCTCTTCCAGTATGGCAGTGCATAGCATTGACCCTCATCCATAGGGATGACAGATTGGGGCAATTTCCAATCTATGCATTCAGTCCCTTTTGCTCCTCCGACATGGACACAGGGGCAGCAACACAGGAGGTAGCCAAGTGCCAGACAATCACTAAAGCAACAAGGAGCTATTCAGTGGGGAAAGGCAGAACGCTGGCTGAAAGGCTGAACCTGACCCACAAAAACATAGCCTGGATGATGCCAGAATGAAAGGGTAAATTTCCTAAGGAATTAAAGGGATAAAATAAGCTTTCATGGAATTAATAGCTAAGTAGCTCCCAAAACACATGAAATCTTAGTAGCCAAAGACTGAAAAATTGTACCTACTACAGTGTGAACACTGTACAAGAAGAAAGTGCCTGCCAAATTCATCTTCTCATGCCAGAGATTCTGAAAATCATGAAAATCAGAAGACAAAATCTGAAAAAGCAAATGGTCATTGATAAGTTACAGGAACAGGCCTAGTGACTGTCAGAATGTTGATGAAAAATTCTCAGAGCAAAAGCAAGAATTGCAAAGATTACTCTTATCTTACTCACATTTTGTGGTAAAAGGGAAGTATCTTTTAATATTCAAGTGAGACATAAAGACAAATATGTGCACATAACCTTCAAAAGAATGATTAAGCTGATTCTCAAATAAATGTTTGTCAAGGATCTATATTTATAGAAGACCAAAAAAAAAAGAAAAAAAAAGTGTCTGAGCACGCAATCCCTTGCAGACCAACAGGGAAGGCCAAGCTGCAGGTCATCTGAAGATAGGGATAAAGTTAATCAACATGAGGGTCAGGAGTTGGATTGATCCTGCTAGAGCTACACAGATTCACAGCCCAAAAGTCACTGGCAGGATGGCCACAAGTTCGTTTTCCAGAATCCAGCCTTAGTGTGACAGGCGTGGGAAGAGACTCTTTCCTCCAGCCTTATCACAGATCTGAATGCCTAAATCCTGGCATGAGGAAAAAAAAACTGTCCTATTTTCTACTATGTTCATCCCTGAATTGTCAACAGTACATTTCTAAGACTGCCTCAGTTCCCAGTCTCACACATTTATTTATATTCCTCATGTTCTTACTTATTTCTTGACACCTAGCCACTGTGGCAAGCGTTCTTCTCTCTCAAAGCTCCTTTAAATTTAACCTTTTCTTATGTTATGTGACAGGTTAGCATACTTACGCTTTTTCTGAATAACTCACTATTATTTGAGCTATGCCACTGTCCTTTCCTGAATTGAGGCTAAACATCACATGATGAGATGCTATCAGCTCACAGCAAATCGAAGAGGGAGGAAGGATATTTCAACCCTACCTTTCAATTTTTCCAGCAGGTAATGACCTGGAATACAGATAGAAAGACATAAATGACTACATTTTCACTGACTTCACTTGTCTATGAAAATGTCGTCCCGTTGAAAACCTGCCCCACACTATTAATAAATGGACAAGCCTTGTTGCTTGTCAAGCAAATCAGTTCTCTGTCTGGAGAAGAAAACTATCAGAGCAGGATGACCTCTGAAAGGATAATGCCCAAGTATTCCCCGAATAACAAGTTCATAAACTCATACATAAATTCCTTTGTCACAAAAACAAAACAACAACCACAAAAGTAATCAATAGCAATACTATCCAATGAACAGCAATAGCATAAGAATTAAGCCCACCAGTGAACAGACAGACTGCAAAATGAAATGCAGAGATGGCTAAAGCCAAACAAAAATTCTGTTCTTATAATTAAAACATCCCGCCTCTTTCACTGAGCATTTTCTCTCCTCTAATTGGCAATAACCTACCAAAATTCATCCTTGGAAGTGCTGACAGAGGCAGGGTGCGGGCTGGATTCAGAGACACATGTTTTATCGCCGTATCTTTCAATTCCACTCGGATGACACAGTATTGAAAGCTGTCCACCACTGTTATACCATTGCTGTCATCAAGAACGCTAAATGCTGAATGATGGCTTCAGTTTTGGCAGCGTGGACCACCCTCAGGAACTAAGGCTGAGTTTCAATTGGAAATGGAGAAATGTATTTCTTGTATATACCTCCCACATATGGTACAAATGCGCATCTAACATGAAGTCCTAGAGACCCTTGTGCCAAAGGCAAAATTCTATCAACTTCACTAAGTCTGCAGCCCTGAAATCATAAAAGTAAGCAAATAGTAATGAAAAAAAGTCTTTGCTTGTTAACCCAAGTTCTTCAGCTTTTTGGTACACTCTCAGCTGTGACATCTGCAGCTGCTACATCCATACCCCTTCTCTTTCTGGCACATCAAGGAAAGTACAGTTCAATTGCATATGGAAGATAAACAGTGGGACTAAAAAATTCAGTGTGTCCCCTGCTCTAAGCTCTCTCCAAATTTCAGGATGTAGTAATAGTTCTAAATCCTGTTCCTGGGAACATGCTACGGCTGTTAGGATAATAGTAGAGCACATCCCCTAACCCTGCAATGAAGGGATCCCAACACAGACACACCACTCAGCCCAGGCACAGCTACAGCCACAGCAGGATACAGATGGATGTACATCACTGAGGCGAGTGTCCTGCATGATAACTGCAGTGAATGAAATCGGGATGGGAAGATATGGAGAGCCTACAGATAGGAAAGATGCCAGAGGGTTATGGAACATAGAGTGATCATACGAGTAGACAAATTTCTAGAGGCATTTCAGAATTGTCACAGTTGGAAAGGACCTCTGAGATCACCAAGTCTAACCATACCCATACAAAACCCCCCTACCATCTTGGCCACTAGAGCATGCCCTCAAATGCTACATCTACACCATTCTGAAATACCTCCATGGACAGTGACTCCACCATCTCCCTGGGAAGGCTGTTCCAGTGCCTCACCAGTCTTGCAGTAAAGTCATTCTTCCTAAAACCTAATCTGAACCTCCCCTGCCACAACTTGAGACCATTTCCTCTGGTCCTTTCAGTTGTAGCCTCAGCCTCCTCCAAACTCAAATGCCCAGTTCCGTCAGCCACTCAGCCTCACAGGACTTGTTCTCTCACCAGCTTGGTGACTCTCCTCTGGACACACTCCAGCACTTCAAATGTCCTTCTTGTAGTGAGGGGCACAGAACTGAACAAAGCACTGGAGATGAGGCCTCACCAGTGCCCAGGACAGAGGCACCATCACTTCCCTACTCCTGCTGGCCACACTTTTCCTGATCCAGGCCAGCATGACGGTGGCCTTCTTGGCCATCTGGGCACACTGCTGGCTCATGTTAAGCCAACTGTCCACCAGGTACTTTTCTGCCAGGCAGCTCCAGCCATTCTGCCCCCAAGCCTGTAGCACGGCAGAGGGTTGTTGTAACCAAAATGCAGGTCCCAGCACTTGGCCCTGTTGAACCTCATACAGTTGGCCCTGGCCCATAGATCCAACCTGTCCAGTAAATGCTCTCTCAAATACCTAAACTGGTTTTAAATTACTGGCCTTTTTTCATTAAGGAGATCTGGATCTTTCACTTAAACAGATTACAGTTGAAGGGCTAATGCACCAACTGGTAAAGTGTCCTTTAGATGCTTTCATCAAACAGTCAGGTTTTTCTCTCACTTCACAGCAGTGCATGACCAGGCCTAAATTAGAAGATGATGGTTTATTCTTCAGAGGAGATACATTTTCAGAAATGTGACATTCTGTCCTGTGAGAATAGGTGTGATGCTGCCAGTTGTGCCATCTGAATTACAGCAGGCCTGAATGGAGCCCAAACCAAGGTCCTGAGTATAAAGATTTCTTTCATCATGTTTGTTGAGCTGTGCGGTCACCTCACCATCTGCCTGTTGTTGTCTGCAAGCACAGAACAAACCATCAACTTCAGTCTCTCTAGATATACCAAAAAAAAAAAGGAAGAGTATAAAAATAATTCCTGAATAAAAATGACAGTGATTTATCTTGTGAGAACACTGGTCCCCTGGCCTGAGTTACAGAAATTTAGGCATATATCTTCAGTGCAGCCCTAGTTTTGCTTTAATTTTACCATAATGTCCAATAGCACAAAATGAGCCATAAGTTTCAGTGCAAACACATGTTATTCCAAAGAGGTCAAACAGACAAGGAAGAGATGATAAGAGAAATTATTCCCCTGACATTAAGAGCTTCAGAGAGATAAAAAACTTAAAACCAATATCCACTAGTATCAACAGCAATACAGTGCCAGTGGCTATAATTTAAGAATGTTTTTTAGAAAAACAAAGCTTATTGAGGGGAACTTGGTTTTGGGTTTGTTTTGTTCTGGGTTTTTTTTTGTTTGTTAGTTTTGTTTTGTTTAAGAACACACAGTCAACAATACCTGTAAGAGATGTGGTAGTAATGACTCCATTGGGTGTCTGGCAGTGGTTTCTAAGCATGCCAACCAGCAATACAATAAATTATCTATTTGGGGTCACTGGACACTGCTTCTCTACATTTTTTTCATAGAATCATAGAACAGTTAGAGTTGGAAGGGACCTTAAAAGATCATCCAGTTCTAGCCCCCCTGCCCCCTGCCATAGGCAGGGACACCTCCCACCAGATCAGGTTGCTCAAAGCCCCATCCAGCCTGGCCTTGAACCCCTCCAGGGATGGGGCATCTACAGCTTCTCTGGGCAACCTGTTCCAGTGCCTCACCCCCCTCACAGCAAAGAATTTCTTCCTAACATCTAATTTAAATCTCCCTGTTTCAATCAACATGTTTGCTGTTTTATGCTTTTGATAACCTCCTTGGACAAACAGCATCTTTGACAGAGTTCAGGGAGGGAAAGAAAAGAAAAAACTATCTTGAGTATGAATATAGCCAAATCATTGCTTTGACATGCTGTATTCTGTTTAGTGTAGTGTTCTCAAACCCACTGTTGATGCTAGGCAGTCTGGAGCCATTTCATAGGCTATCAAAACACTGTACCCACTCAAACAGCAAAAGATAAACTGTGTTATAAGTTTGGGAAAGCAGAAGCCACAAAACCCTCTTGAGCTGGAGGAAAATGCTTTTAAATTGGAAGAGGGGAGATCTAGATTAGAGATTAGGAAGAAATTCTTTGTTGTGGGGGTGGTGAGACACTGTCCCAGGTGGTGAGACACTGTCCAGAGAAACTCTGGCTGCCCCATCCCTGGAGGTGTTGAAGACCAGGCTAGATGGGGCTTTGAGCCACCTGGTCTGGTGGGAGGTGTCCCCTCCCATGGCAGGGGGGGTGGAACTGGATGATCTTGAAGGTCCCTTCCAACTCTAAGCATTCCGTGATTCTATGATTGCTAAACCAGCAGTTCCCAGCTTTCTCTGCTAGAGCCCACTTGCTTCTTAGTGCTGCAGCTCAATGTCTGAAGGCTTTCAGCCACCTCCCCCTGAGCAGTGTTTTCATCTCTTCCCACTCAGCACAGCCCTAACAACAGATGCCATTAGCTTCAGTGCCTTCCTGCACTGCATAGCCTGGCCGACCTCCAACAAAATCAAGAACTTAGAGAGGTAAATGGCTTGTTGCCTCTCACAGGCAGAAACAAAGGGAATGAACAGTCCGGGCGAGACAAGATGTGGATCACAGCTCTGTCCTTGTACAGTGTTCTCCTCCAAAGAACAGGCTGCCTCGGCAGGTAGCATTGCTCAGGGGACTCAGTAAAATGACTCATAAACCAGCTTATGATGGAAATGCAAAAGTTGAGGCTTGTACAGCTCACCCTCTGTGCCCCAAATGGCATAAAGCTCTCAGCTAGCATGACTGCCGCACACTTCAGGCTGCTGCCTAGCATCTGACTGCCAGCCTGCATCCATCACAGCAGCTTTCCAGTGCCACCTTTCCAAACTCACAGCTCTTACCAGCAGCCGCCACCTGCAAGAACTTGGCACGTATGGGAAGAAAGTAAGTGCAGGAGGTTTGAGTACCTTCCCTTAGCTCTTACTCTCAGAAGTGACTTATAAGCACAACAACTTGTGAAGCGTTTCAGATCCTAAGAACTCGCATTAGACTTAGAGAAACTGCTGAAAATTCAAATATACATTTCACTGCAAATTAAGGGCCTCAGAAGTCTGCACACTCTACAATATCTTCAAAAACAGGGCTTGGGTTCCCGAGTAACTTGGCCAATTCTGAAAATTTTACCCGTGACCATAGTTCATTCCCCTAAACATTAAGCTGCAGAAACCATTCCCAAAACCAAGTCTGGGAAACAAATTTGCAGCCACCAAGGGTAGCTCAATATTTAGCCTGTTGAGTCACCATAATGACCACAGAACGGATGGATTATATGATTTCAATAGGTCAGACACCACTGTTTTTTCCTTTACAATCACACATCCTAAAACAACTAAGAAGTAGTCGAGATAAGTCAGACATGTGTGCCCACACCCCATTTATTTTGAAAAGTCATCACTTCTCCAGATGAACACTGTCATACTTGCACCTGACCACATGCTGCTTCTCTTCAGAGAAGGACAGGGATTGACACATGCACACGAACAGCCTGCCAGAATAACAGATATATTTCTCAAAACACTGCTTTGCTGCTTCGCTCTTGCACCAGCAGCTTTTGTTGCCAAGTCAAGGAGTTAATCCTGCCTGTAACTGTATCTGTCTTTTGCAAATAGATGCAAAACTAGAAAAACTACCAATATGCAGTTCTGTTCATAAACAAATGCTGATAGGTTATCTCCAGGTTGTTTTTCTGCTCTGCAGTTATGGTTGATAACATAATCATAGAATGGTTAGAGCTGGAAGGTACCTTCAACATCATCCAGTTCCAACTCCCCTGCCATAGGCAGGGACACCTCCCACCAGACTAGGTTGATCAAAGCCCCATCCAGCCTGGCCCTGAACACACCCAGGGATGGGGCATCCACAGCTTCCCTGGGCAACCTGTTCACCACCCTCACAGGAAAGAATTTGTTTCTAATATCTAATCTAAATCTCCCCTCTTCCAATTTAAAACCATTACCCCTTGTCCTGTCACTC
>VZRU01006930.1:17329-54716 GCA_013398155.1 Pedionomus torquatus | reverse complement strand
GGGGGGGGGGGCGCGGGGGGGGTTGCATGGAAGCTTCACTGTCCCCATCCCTGTAAATTCAGCAGCTCCAACACCAACTCCACAGTAGGTGCTGTAACCCAACCCAGGCCCTGTCCAGCAAGTGTGGGGTGAAGACCTCAACCACAGCCTTTCCTGGGCATGTTTAGTTTGGAGAAGGGGAAGCTGAGGGGAGACCTCATTGCCCTCTACAACTCCCTGACAGGATGTTGCAGAGAGGTGGGTGTTGGCCTCTCCTCCCAAANCCCATCATGCGCCGCTACAACCACAGCTGGCCCGACAGCTTGGCTTGCGATGACCTCCCCGTCTATGACCGCGGTGTCTGCATCTCCCCCGAGGCCATCGTCACCGACCTGCCGGAGGGNAACAGCCTTCCCAGGGAGGTGGTGGAGTCACCATCCCTGAAGGTATTTCAGAAAGGTGTAGATGTGGCACTTGAGGGCATGCTCTAGTGGCCGAGATTGTAGGGGCTTTTTTTGTACGTGTTTGGTTGGACTTGGTGATCTCAGAGGTCCTTTCCAACCATGATTCTGTGATTCTGAGTGGTGGGTTTTTGCTGGAGGACAGCTCATCATCCTCTTCCAAAACTCACCTTGTGCAGGAAGTAGTAGCTGTTGCATGGATAATGGTGTGTTTCTTGCAAAAGCAGTGAAATGCAGGTGACGTGCACTGAGCTCAACAGGTCAGCAGAAACTCACTTCTCTAAAGATTGCTCCAGTAAATGCAGTTGCAACTGATGCGAGCACCAGCATGTGCTGCTTGTTTTCGTCCAGTGTGTGGGATAAGTCAAGGTTTCTTACCGAAATAAACCTGTAAATGTAAGTGAAGCTGAAGTGAGGTAAAAAAGTTACAGCTTACAAATGCGTATATGCTTTTTCCTTACAGAGTAAGGCTGAGTTTCACCTGGTGGGAACTTGTCACAGGTGAACTGAATTCAGAGACAGTTGGCACTAGCCAGCCAAGGACTTGGCCAAAGGTTTTATCATAGAATCACAGGAGAGTTAGAGTTGGAAGGGACCATAAAGGTCATTGAGTTCCAACCCCCCCTTGCCAATCCCTCGTTTAATGATATGCCACATGACTTATTGGCAATATAAGTACGTATTTATTGCTCATCCCTTCTGACTCCCCACCCCTCCTCCAGTTTTCTGATGCTAGGAGGCAGGAAGAAGTCTTAATTAATATTAGATAAATACCTAATTAAATATCTGGAATGTCAACAGGAACCCCTCCATTAACTCTGAATTTCACATGCAGTCTCGTGATCTTTTATACTTTCTGGGCTTTTTCTCAGATAAAAGTTATTTCTTCAAGGGATGTATTCATTTCCTATGCAGTAGCATGATTATATCCAGTCGATTCATATTTGTCTGATACCAAACAAAAGTAAGTTTGCAGTTATTTGCTTCTTTATTTAGTATAGGGGAGGTAAAAATCATAGAGTCATAGAATCATCCAGGCTGGAAGGGACCTTCAAAGCTCATCTAGTCCAACCTCCCCACAGTTGCAGGGACACCCCCAACTAGACCAGGTTCTAGATTCCAACTAGACCAAAAATACCCAAACCCTAGTTTGGTGCGAGTGACCAGGTTGGACATCTGACTTAGGTTTGTTTGTTTGTTTGTTTGTTTGTTTTTTGTTTGTCATGGCATTTTGTGCATTTATCTCACAATTTTTTTATAAAGTTCCTTAATCCATCTCAGTACAACATAGTGATATGTTCTGGTGGGAGAATGAACTTCCACAGTTGTCTGAAATGAATGAAAGAGCAGTGATATAAAATGACTGTTCCAAAATGAAATACAGTTGGTTTTAAGCCACACAAATTCTGATTCAAGGGACTTCAGTGGGTATGTTGCTCGAGTAAAAACTGTAGGCTGGAGTCCAAAATGTAATTCAAGTGGATTTGTGAAAAATCTTTTGTTTTTGAGAGGTAGATTTTTTCTTCAGTCTCCTCTGAAATAAATCGACATCTTTGTATGGAAAAAGAATTGAGAGAGGAGACAAAACAGAAAAAGTTTAAACACAATCCAAGGGTTTTTATTTGAAATCCTTTAAAATAATGTTTACAGCCAAGCTCTATTTCTAACTGGTCAAAACTTGGTTTCAACCAGACTTGAAAATGAATTTGTGAGTCCTCTGGAACTGGAACCCCTCATGTGTTTTGTGGCTGTTACAGATGTCCTGAGAAAGTTAGAACAGAAACCCCAGACTGCATTAAGATTGCCGGCCTCTGGTTTTCTACATGTGAAGATGATTCCAAATGTTTGTGGATCGATTTGAAAGCTTTGGACGTGATGGCTGCCAAGCTGGTCACCACGTGGTACATAAAGACACAGCTCATACTTCTTTCACTGAAGAAAAGATGATTTGATGTTTGGTTGATGATTGGACCCTTTCTATTTCAAAATTGCCTAGAGATTTCCTTTGTGTAAAAATTGGGCTGCTTTCCTTTGATTTGGTACTTCTTACAAGAGAGAGTGGGTGAAATGCTGAGGGTGGTAGGTAGTGCCAGGGTTTGCAGGTGCAAAGTTAGCAGTGATCATCCTCAGAGCAATCTAGACAGTTTCACCTTCTTGCAGACATGCGGTTTCCCTAAACAAAAGGTGCAATTGGAATATTTGTCTATTCATAACTAGAGGAACCCCTTTTAGAGGTTTTTGAGTAAATCACAATAATCCTAAGCCTCTTAGGTTTTTACTGCTTATTTCAAATCTTCCCTTCTTTATTGTACTTAAGAAAAGACATTAGTGCCTGGATGCTACCCAGAGGGAAATTATTTTATTACTGAAAAGGCTGGATTCCTGCTAACTGTCTCTGAGGTAAATTATTCATTGCTTAATTGGAGATAGCCAGATGTGGCTGTATTTATGCAAGAGGTTGTTCAAGCCTGAGTCAAAAGAGCTGTTTGCGTGTGCAATTCCAGATGAGATGGCTTGACCAGATCAAAGCACATGTTTAATTTCACAAATGTCAACAGCCCTACTGAAAAAAACCCAATTGGGATCAGGCCTCCTGTTATTGTATGCTACTGTACATGCCCACACATGAAGGAAGTAGTTCCGATTCCACAGCCAAAACAACAGCTTTCAATTTCATGGATTTTATTAAGTTTTGAGGTGTGTTTAAATTTCTAAGACCATTTGCTGTTCTCATGCCTCTGTTTTTTTTCTGATTGCAGTCATTCATGCTAAAGTGAAAAGTGTAGAACGAAGGAACTGCAATGAGATAACAACGATGGTTGAAGTCAAAGACATACTCAAGTCTTCCACGCCAATTTCTCTGTCTCAAGTGCCTCTTCTTACAAATTCATCCTGTCAGTGTCCACCTCTTCAACCAAAGCAGGATGTCCTCATCATGTGCTATGAATGGCGCTCAAGGTGAGCCCTGGTGCAGAAAAGTGTTGTAGCTGGGGTGTCTGCTGGTTGTCTGCTCTGCTTCCCTGTCAGAGGTTGAGGAGCTGCATGGAGCATCTCCTCTCTCACAGAATGATATGGGGTTGGAAGGGACCTCTGGAGATCACCTAGTCCAAACCCCCTGCCAAAGCAGGTCCACCCAAAGCAGGTTGCACAGGAATGTGTTCTGGCAGGTTTTGGAACGTCTCCAGTGATGGACACTCCACCACCTACCTCGGCAGCCTCTTGCGGGGCTCTGCCACACTCAAAGTGAAGAAGTTCCTCCTTGTGTTTAGATGGAAATTACGTACTAGTTTGTGCCTGTTCCCTTTTGTACTGTCACTGGGCTCCACTGAAAATAGACCGGCCCCATCCTCCTGACACCCACCTTTGAAGTACTTCTAGGCATTGATCAGATCTCCCCTCAGTCTTCTCCAGACTAAAAAGACCCAAGTCCCTTACCCTTTCCTTGTAAGAGAGATGCTCCAGGCCCCTAAACATCTTTGTGGTCGTCTGCTGTCCCCTTTCCTTCTTGATCAGGGGAGCCCAGAACTGGACCCAGTGCTCCATATAGGGCCTCCCCAGGGCAGAGCAGAGGGGGAAGATCACCTCCCTCCACCTGCTGGCCACACTCTTCCTGATGCACCCCAGGATGCCATTGGCCTTCTTGGCCACCAGGACACATTACTGGCTCATGGGCATCCTGTTTTCCACCAGGACTCCCTATTAGAATAACTTGCACATACTCTACATGTTTCAATGGCCTTTGCAATTAACTTTTTCCACTTTATCAACCTCAGCTCTGCACTGTGGTGTGGTGTTTGCAAAGCCTTGCACAAGTATGGAGCATAAACTCTGGTGGCATTAGGTGCTGACCGTATATATTGCTTAATGCAACCTGCAGCGTTTCAGGCATCTCCAGCTACTTAGGAGTGTTTTTTCAGGACTGCTTTCCACAGCTATGAGCTGCTTTGTATACTACAAGCCACTACTGTGGTCCTTGTTTGGCAGGACTACATGGAAGGCACAGTTCTGCCTCAGTGACCCCAGGGGAGGGGACAAGAGATGACACACATCTCCTGCTCACAGAGTTGCTGGAGACAGAGCAAGGCCTTCTCTGCTGGCCTATCCATACTTGGGACTGGTGCCATCAGCAAGATGTTTCTGATTCCACAGCTGTACTGGGACCAAAGCTGCAGCTATTGGAGCTCCGGTCCCAGATGGCAGATGAAAAGTCAGTACTCTCAGAGCAGCTTGCCACTATGAAAGACAAAAACAAAACTAACTTTACCAAAGTTTTCATCTGGCAGTCAGCCCAGCCCTGGGCATGGAAGGAAATCCAGCATGTTGGCTTGGAAGGGAGGGAGTGATGAATCACAGATCCCATTTCTCTCTGGGTTCCTGAGGCAGAAAGGGACATCCCATCCCTGCTAGCACCCCAAGTGTACCAGTAGCAACAGGTGCCCACAAGGACAGGTTGTGGGGCAATAGGTATGTGTGGCTCTGTGTTGTGTGTCAGAGGCAAGGCTGTACCTAAAAAGTGCAGGCTGGTTTTGTGTGCAGCGATACAAATGTTAAGTGAACATACACACTTGTAAGGACCTTAGCACATCTACATTCAGAACTTGATGAGCCATATCCCTATTTTCAATGAGGTTTATGTTGATATTTTAAAAGCATTTAGGGGCGGACCTGCTGGAACTCACTTCTGAGGAGAAGGATCTGGGGGTCCTGCTAGACACTCAATTATCCATGAGCCAGCAATGTGCCCTTGTGGCCAAGAGGACCAATGGAATCCTGGGCTGCATAGGGAAGAGTGTGGCCAGTAGATGGAGGGAGGTCATTCTCCCCCTTTGCCCTGCCCTGGTGAGGCCACAACTGGAATCCTGCCTCCAGTTTTGGGTTCCCCAGTGCAAGAGAGACAAGGAACTACTGGAGAGAGTCCAGTGTAGGGCAACAAAGATGCTGGAGGGATTGGAGCATCTCCCTCATGAGGAAAGGCTGAGAGAGCTGGGACTCTTTAGCCTGGAGAAGAGAAGGCTGAGGTGAGACCTTCTTCATGCTCACAAGGATCTGAAGGGTGGGCTGAAGGAGGATGGAGCCAGACTTTTTCAGTGGTTCCCAGTGACAGGACAAGGGGCAACAGGCACAAGCTGGAACAGTGGAAAATCCACTTGAATAGGAGGAGAAACTTCTTTCCAGTGAGGGCAGCAGAGCCCTGGCAGAGGCTGCCCAGGGAGGGTGTGGAGTCCCCTTCTCTGGAGACCTTCTAGCCCCACCTGGATGCAGTCCTGAATGATGTGCTCTGGGCAATCGTGCTTTAGCAGGGGAGTTGGGCTGGATGATCTCTCGAGGTCCCTTCCAACTCTGATAATTACGTGATACGCACTGAAACAGTTTCATGGGATGTTACCCACCCATCACTTTTTGTTAACAGGAGTGCGGTTTTCTCCTGCAGAATAGCTGCAGATTAGCATGAAGGGCTCCAAATGCTTTCTCAATACTAGGCACGTGCTGCAGTTTTAGCTGTAAAATCTGATTTCTTTTGGAAACTCTTTTCTGATTTTATGGAGTTGAGAATTAGAATTTTGGGAGGAGCAGTATAAGCATTTAGAAATACATTAGAAAGCATTTAAGGATGGAGAAAAATATTTTTGTGCCAGTTGTCCCATATGCAGAAATTGTCAGTAGCGCAACCTGCTGGTGCATTTCAGCCTTAGTCTACGTTAAATCATCTGGAATGACATCTCAGGAATCAAGTCCAGAAAGACCTGTAACTGGTATTTATTTCTTAATTTTCAGGTTGATGCTTCTTGATGGATGTCTAGTTGAAAAATGGAAGGATCAACTAAACAAAAGATTTAAGGTAAATTCAAGTGAAGAAAAGAATGCTGATATTCTTGATAAAAAGTTAAACTCTTTTATTCTGCTTCAGCACTGAATAACTTGTCTGACTTTCAGGTTGCCCAGAGAAGTTGTGGCTTCCCCATCTCTGGAGAGGTTCAAGGCCAGGCTGGATGGGGCTTTGAACAACCTGGTCTGGTGGGAGGTGTCCCTGCCCATGGCAGGGGGGAATCTTTAAGGTCCCTTCCAACCTGAAACATTCTAGGATTTTATGATTCTATATCCGTAATGTCTCTGGGTAGTATTATTTTCACTTCAACATTTTCAAACCCTTATAACCACATACAGACGTACGTGAAAATTTGAAAGTTTTAGTTTTGCATTTTAGGGTCTCTATAAGTTTTATTTGTATTTTATCCTCAAACTGTCCCCAAATAGGAAGGTTAGATGATCTTTTTGTGAACTCTGACATTACAATAATGATTGACAATTACTTTCCTGTTACTATTAAGGCAAGTAACTGTTAGATAGGGGATATGGAGATGAATATATAGTCCACACTGGGTAAGAAAGGAAGTTAAGATCCACAGCACTGGATAAAGGGATTTCACTGCATTAAGATTTGCAGGCATGAGCTAAACAATTCTTACCAGCTGCTTCCCACTAAAGATGTACTGAAGATATCAGGCATCTCCTCACTGGTTTCGGGGAACATTGGAAGAGAAAGTCTCTAGTATAGAGACCTGGGAGTCAGGAGCAGGAGATGCCCCTGCTTCCTGGGGCTTCAGGGCAGCACCTGCTATCAATCCCTGCTTGAAAACTCCTCTTTGTAACAGAAAGGGTGCATCAAGACAATGTCTGACTCTTCCTCATACTTTTAGAGATGGAAGAAAATAATTTCTGTGATTCAGGAAAGCTTCCAAAGCATTAAGGAGATGTACATAAATTTATTTTAATTACGGACTGATTGGCAATTGATAGAGAGGAGGAAAAAAGATGGAGAAGCGAAAAAAAGATGCCTGCTTCCATCAGTTCATCATTCTTCTCACTTATTCATGTCAAACCTATGAGTCTGAAAAAGAAAATGTCCTTTAAATCTTTAAAAAGTAAATATATTATAGTTACAGATGACACCATGTGGGATTTAGGAGAATACTGACGTAAGACTCGGACTCTTGAAGTCCCCCAGCTGTCAACTTAATGGGCCGTTACTGGCACACAGCATGTTTTAGTGACCTCCTCACATTGTTTTGTCATCTCTAACTGTGTCTTGAAAGCTGTTTGGACGTTGATTTCCAGACTGTTGAATAGATGCATGCCTGCCAAACAAAATACTTCTCAAAGCATCTGTCATTCCCTCTGATATCAATAGTTTCATAAATTAAATCTTCATTGAAACATGTTTGAGTGGGACACACCTAAATGCCTGCTGATAGTTTTTCTTTTATAAAGTTGTCCATAATAACCCTGACTACACAAATATGGACACTATGGAGCTAGGTGTCACAGTGGCTCCATTTTAACGCCTGTGATTCATCTCTGAAGACTTGCATCCAACTTTTATCTTGAGTTACCACTTTAATTGAGTATTTTGAGCTGTCTGTAGACCACAGAAAACTTCTGTTAACATAATCACAATATGGCTGTCTCTTCTCTAGCCAGGACAAGAATCTGAGTAGCAGCTCAATCAGTGCAAAGACGCCAGTAAGAGTAAAGCTGGAAAGCACTTATCTTACTCTGATCATTGGGCAAAGTTTGGGAGTTTCAAAGAGAAAGTTCATTAACAGATGTAAAAGTTGAGACCCCTTCCAGGTTCTATTCTCTACCCTGATTTCCTTAAGATAAGTATTTCTTTACTCAGAGGTGAAAGACTGCAGTCTCTGCTGCAGGGTTGTGGAGCTCTCCATACTCCGGACAACCTAACAACTTCACTGTAAAAACCTGCTTTCTGACCACTGCTTTTTTTGTATGTTTGGGAACCTAACAGCTATTCTCTTTGGTGGGCTAATTGCTCTAATTGCATTTCAAAATTTCTCAGGGGTGCTGCTGAATGAAGCTGCAGGTGCATCATTCACAATTGTCCTGTTGCAACTCCCAACACTCCGTGATTTCGCTGGTCACCTCTGTTGTCTGTGTGTAACAAACACTTTTATGCCCAGTCTGCTCCACTCCAGTTACCTTCCCTTGTAGCTGTGTGTTAAAAAATATATATAGTGAAAGGATTGCCTACTTTCTGCAGACTTCTCAGGAGGAAAATCAGGTAGCACATTGAGTAAGAGTCCTGGAGTGCAATCCTGTCTTTTTGATGCCCTGGTGTCAGCTCCCCTGGGTTTCCGAAGATGTGCGAGATGTGAATTCACATGCAACATACTCATAAGATGCACAGTTGTCATCTTCATCAACTGGCATTGTGGAAATTCTCCCATCCAACACAAGATTTCCCCCATAGACAGCCATAACATGCTGAGATCAATGGCCCCGTGTGACTGAGCACAAATTCACGAAAGCAGCACTAATGCCAAAGGATCAGGATAACTTTGATCAAGATGACGTTATTTATGGAAACACCTTTCTGTAACTCAGCCTCTTTGTTTTCTGTGTTTCGACAGAGATGGGAACAAAGACTGCAGGAACAGAAGCTGCAAACGGCCCGCAGTAAGAACCAGAATGCAGGACACAGTGGTCGAAGTGGAGCTCCAAAATCATCAACCAAAAACACCAGCCCACTGGGCAGTGGCTCCAAAAAGGCCACTAAAATAAGAAACGGCCAGAAAGAAATCAACCCTAAAAAAGTTTTAGGCATGTTTTATTAATCCAGAATTCTTCGACTTAAAAAATTCTACATAGACATTTTTGCTGCATTTTAATTTTAAAAGGTTTGCTTTTCCTTTCAAGCAACTGCAAGCCATAGAGCATAGGTTTGCACTAATACGCAGTAGGCATAATTGAGCTGAGTGAACATAGGGGTGTGATTTGCAGTTCTAGATAGATCTAGCGTTGGCTGCCAGAGGTTTTAAACTCCTTATGCCAGTTGTCTGCTCTGCTTCCCTGTGAGAGGCTGGGGAGCTGCATGGAGCTTCTCTTCTCTCACACAATGATACAGGGTTGGGAGGGACCTCTGGAAAGCATCTAGTCCAACCCCTCTTACAAAGCAGGTCCACCTAGAACAGGATGCACAGGAACGTGTCCAGGTGGGTTTTGAATGTCTCCAGAGACATTCCTCCACCACCTCTCTGGGCAGCTTCTTCCAGGCCTCTGCCACCCTCAAAGGAAAGAAGTTCTTCCTCATGTTTAGATGGATCTTCTTGTGTTCAAGTTTGTGCCTGTTCCCTTTTGTACTGTCACTGAGCACCACAGAAAAAAGACTGGCCCTATCCTCCTGACACCCACCCTTGAAGTATTTATAGGTGTTGATCAGATTCCCCCTCAGCCTTCTCTTTTCCAGACTAACAAGACCCAAGTTCCTCAGCCTTTCCTCGTAAGAGGCCCCTCATCATCTTTGTGGTTCTCTGCTGTACCCTCTCCAGCAGTTCCCTGTCCTTCTTGAACTGAGGCTCCCAGGACTGGACAGAAAGTGTATTGGTGTAGTCTTTGGGAAGTTAAGTGTGTGTGTCAGCCTGGTGGACTGAGAACCATGGCAGCTGAGGAGCAGCAGAGGGAAGATAACCTCTGGCAGACATGTGGGATAGCAACCACTGCAGCTCCTGGAGCTGAATCTATCTGCTCTTTGGAATCACAGCCCTTCTTCAGAGCCTTCAGAAGCATATTTTACCAATGAGCACTCATTATTTTTGTGTGTGCCAGAAATATGCTTACAGTGTTAATGTTTGATCTTGTGGGTTTGTGCAGCAAAAATGCATTGAAAGCATTTAAATTTTTTTTATTGTACTTCAGCCTGGCTTCTGTTGTTATATATTATATTTAAGCATCTTATTGAAAAATCAGTATTTTTTAAAGGTGAAATGGATCATTAGAATTCTTAAAAGTAATACTTTTGTTTGCTGTAATATAGCTTTGTTATGAAAATTGGAATAGTAGCATTATTGTAAACATAACTGACAGCTACTGTATAGCATTAAAGAGAAGATACAGCTTTGTGTGGCTCAGTGTTCATTTGGATAATTGTTTTATCATGGACACCATATTTCTAAATGTGACGAGGGAGGGAGGGAAGGAGGAAGGGAAGGAGGGAGGGAAAGAGGGAGGGAGGGAAGGAAGGAGGGAAGGAAGGAAGGAGGGAAGGAAGGAAGGAAGCTTGTCCCTATTCCTGTGCTTCTCAAAACTACCAGCTATCTGCAGTTTAACCTGCAAGGGATCACAGACAAAGCAGATGCTTTGATTTATGAACTAAATTCTACTGACAATATTTGCCCTGTGAGGTATTAAAACAGCAAAGGTGATAGAACTCTCATTGGGTGGCATTTATGCTATTCCTGCCCAAGCTCTACCCCAATAAGGCAGCGTGGATAATACAGTCTGATTTACGTTAACACATAAGAACACCTGCATTAACATCGCAAGAGCTCATGACAGACATCTTAAAGACCTTCAAAAATTCCTGCAGCAAACCTAATGACTAGACTTGGCAATTCTGGGATCTATGAAACAAAATGAGGGTTTCTAAAATAGTCTATGCCAGGAAAAAAAAATAATAAAACCAAAACAACGAGTTCTTGTGTAGGTTAACATAAAGAGTTACAGCTGGTCATATCAGGATATTGATCTGTATTCTTATAAGAGTTCCAATGACATTTCGTGCACAAAATTTAAGGCAGAGTATGCTGGAGTGATTTTGGTAGGAGCAGTGGTACTTGGTAATATGCTAACACAAGCTGTAGATGTAGACACAGAGTTAAAAATGCTTAAAACAAACAGTTGTGTTGCAGAAAAGCAGAATGATAGCATACAGGGTAGTTCGGGGTGTGGAAGAAACCAACCCGACATGATCATTGGGTGAGCTTTGGGCAGTGGCTGAAAATATGCAAAGGTCAGCATTTGAATGTAGCCCTAACTGCTAATTCTCGGCAGATGCAGAACTTTATCTCCATGGAACATCTGTGGAATCAGATCCAAAATTCAATCCAGGTGTCAGGAGTTCTGAGTGTAAGTTGTATCTATTGACTTTAGTGGGAGTTATGTGTGTTTGACACATCTGAAAAAAACAGACCACAAACGTAGGTGCCTAAATACAGACTATAGGTGAAATTTTAATCCTGTATAATGAAATGGAAAAGCTGAAATTGAAATCAAACAAGACAGAAATTTACTGTGACTAAATTAGGTGAGTTTGAAAATGTTGACTTAAGAAACCATGATCTGAAAGATCAGTATGATTGGAAAACTTCTGAAATAGCTTTACCTACCATGCAGCAGGATTTCTTAAGCTTTGATTACCTATTGATAGCAATTTAAGGTACCTCAAGTAAATATGCATAAGGTTAGCTCTGAATGACTATCCTATTGATGAGATGTTGAAATAGCAAATACCAAAGTTGTGGTATTTCAATTTAACAGGTTTTATTGTGAACACCAAGTGTCATGGTGTTGAATTAAGCTTTTGGAACAGCTAGCTAAACTTTGTAGCAACATCACATATGATTTTACAACTTTTAAAATCAAACTTTTTTCATCTTTTTATGCTGGAGAAAAAAAAATAAAATTATTTTCTCCAGAGAATCACCACCATTCCTTCTGTAAGTTACCATCATTAGACTGACCATTCACTGCATTGGAATAAACTTTGATGCACCGAGCACCATGCTTCCACACTCTTTGACATTTTAATGTATGCTTTATCCTGACTGACTTTCATTCTGATACAGTAAAAATATGTAAGAAGGAGAGGCAATACAACAAAAAGCAGGGGATAGTACAAAGGACAGAAGCACAGTCAGGGGAGATGAATTAGTAAGCTTTTTCCAAATCCATTTTTCCTACTTTTTAAGAAGCCATGTTCAGCATTAAAAGAAGTCACTCCATTTTGAAAATTACAATTATTAACTCAATGCGACATCAAGTGTCAGTTGAACCCACACCCAGAACATCCAGCCTACTGCCTTTCCCTTGCAAAGGTGTGAAACACATTGGAGCAACGAGGGCTCAAAGAGCAAGAAAACACATCCTCCTGTGTCCCCATGTGGCCCACTCATCACTCCTGCTTCCCACAAAGTGGCAAAGAGTCAGAGTCACCTCTCCTCATGCACATCCACGGCCAGGTGTAGTCATTGCCATGCTGGTGCAACCCAGCACCACAGTCATGAAATTTCGGTTTTGCAGAGCGTGCAAATAGTCTACTAATGGATGAAAGTAATTACCATACTTATTTACCACTGCAAAAATCAACAGGCCAAAAATTGAAGTGTCAAATGTTTGTTGTTTTTTTATTCCCCTGTGTTACATCTGCCTTCCTACTAAGGGCTTTTTTCATAAAATAAAATTTGCCTGGAACGCAGATGTTTCTAGTGTATTTCTTACTACCTCCCACACACATGTCCCTGGTTTAGTAAGAAGTGCCAATGAATATTTTCACTGGATGTTCTAACCTCAGTTCCAAAGGAATGAAACCTGAAAAAATATTTACTCTGATTTTGAATAATTGGCACAGTTTTAGAAGCTCACTGTAAATGCAAATCAGAACCACACTTAAAAAAAACCCCTCATACCTCTCTCCTTCAACAGGACCTGAGTGACCCAGTCACTTTAATTCAGCTCAGTGTTGCAGCTTTGTTACTTTTGTCCAGTACTTGCATATAACTGAGATGTACTTCCTGTACAAATAAAAATATTTTTCCTAGTCCAAAATACTCAAAACAGCTCTTAAATTATTTTATCCAGCATTGTAACCTAGATTCCAAATGAATGAAACCTGAAAAAATATTTACTCCAACTATGCACAACCAACACATGGTTTTCGGTTGTGCTTGGTATCTGAACATAAATGCACATCTGAAAACATTTCCTCAAGCAGATTTTTTGGTAAACCACATCAGCTGTGATTAATTTTTGTAAGTAAATATAAATCCATCAATATGGGTCAACAAAGATTCAGAACTATCTTTTCATTTATGTTTAAAAAACCCACCCAACTTGTAAAAACCTACAAATAAAAATTTAATTTCTGTAGAGGTACCTTATTTCTAACTAGTTCTAGTCAAGTCTCTACGTTTAATTTCAACTACTGGTAATACATTTCTTGTAATATCTCTGAAACCAAACACCATCCTTATTGGAAGGTTGAAACAGGATTTCAAACTTGCTGCTTAGAGATGCAGTAAATTCACAGAATTCCAGGTAATCTACTAATATCAGATGGGCTCCTGTTGTTTCTGCCCAAAGGCTTGTGGATAAACCGATGTGGCAAGAAGCAGAAAGAAATGCATCTGGAAGGGAGGATGCACTCCTTTTCTCGTCAGAGGTTGTGTGTTACAGATAGAAGGTTAAAGGGTGCATCAGAGCCGTCAAGAGATGCCCCAGAGAGACCAACACCCTAAGTATTCTGATTCAAGTTACAGTACGATAAAAATTTCAATTTGCAGTTATTCAGAGCACATCAGTATTTATCCTTTGAGCAAGGTAATCAGGAAGCTAATAATTTGCTCACAAAAACATGTGGATGAAGTGAGCAGATAGTTGCGAGCTCTGACTTGCCAGCGTATCCCATTTAATAGTCAGAGGGAAGGAAAACCAGTGCAGCAGCACACAACCACAGGATTATTGACTCCATCTTCTTGGTGGGGAAAAGAGCTCCTTCACCATTTCTTTTATTTTACTACGCAGTAATTCAGCACAAATGCGCACTACAATCAGACACACTAATTGAGAGCTAGAACCAGCTTGTTTCTCATCCTAAACTGAAACAGATCTTTAATCCAGTCATCGTGTCAGATTATGATTTCATTAAAGTTCCTAAACAAGGAAATAAGCTATCTGTTGTAAAAATAAACATGCCCTGTGGTTCCATTTTTCTGCTGCTGGGACAAAAATGAGAATAATAAATATGTTATCTTTTGTTAGTGTTGGAAGAATTTTCATCACATCTCTGCACCACCTAATTCTATGCTGAACCACAAGATGTTTTCTAAATAAACGGTCATGAAGGTCACATTCTCTTTTGGTCTGGCATTTAGATAAGACATAAAATGACAGACTCAGACTTTCTGTAAGATTTGTTGGAGGAATTGTGCAAATTTACCTGCAAGAAGATTTTCATCTGTGAGACTCAAACACTTGCTGAGTCTGTATCACAAAGATATAAATCTTTTATGACTCTGAATCTGTTCATCAGCTGACCGAAAGTTACTTTTACTGTTTTGAAATGGATCTCTTAAATTCTTCCTTTCCACAGCTGCTAAAAGACGTTAAGATGCAAAATATATCTAGGAGAAGCAAGTAAACATTAATAAACTAAGTGTTCCCACATTTCAATTTGGGTTTGAATACTTACGGAATATGACAGAAAACTGTCATAGATCTATGTATAATATGTAATTTACTGGATCACTTTAACCAAGCACAAAACAGGGTTCATAATTGATGCATGTGAATATGTGAACCCAAATAAACCTCTAGTAGTTAAATCAAACAGAAAAACCTGTTGTATTGTTTGAGTGTGTTAAAGCAGCAATAACTGATTATACATAAAATTATATCACATTTAAAGAGACAGAGCTAGAATACTCCCACAGCTGACTGAAATTTCTAAGACTAGTACAATAAATGATCTGCAATATTCAAAATCTGTGTATGATGGCTATCAAGCTATTTGATTGTGAATTCCAATCAGAATTTTCATGAACTCTTAATAAGAAATAAACTTATTTTGCTGTTTTCAGTAATTCTGCTCCTGTCAAAAAACACTCCCATCTAAACTATCCACATTGTATTTGCTCCTTTGGTGGGGAAGCCATTAACTCTAGCAAAGATCTCAGGAAATGAGCTGAACTGATATATCTGAAATCACCCTGCTTGGGCCTTTTCTAAGACTACTTCTTGGTTTAAAGTACAATGTGCCAGCACCCAAAAGATGCAGTGAGGAAATAATGCCAGGAAGAACAGTTTTAATGGCTTTTTGAAATAAAGAACTAGCCAAAGAACATACAGCATTCCTGAAGTATGCTTCTCAGAACTTCACCTCATCAAGGTAACATATAAACTCTGCACCAAATCACAACTTCCTACAGGCTAGATAGCCTCAAGTTGAGTTTATGGCAGTGTTGCAGCTGTAGGTGAAAATGGGCCACCAGGAGAACAATCAGGCCAATTTCTGCTGGAGGAATGTCTATGATAACAAAAGTCCCATCCCATCACAACAGAAATATTTGTCAGCTGCTACAAAGCAGCTGGTTGTATTAAACACAATGGGAACAATAAAGGTGTGAGAGAGATTTCATTCTTTCTGGACTTTGCAATTATAATCAATGCTGTAAGTAAATTGATTTGAATGCTTTTCTTTAGTACCTCAGCATTCAATAGACTTGGACAGTAAAAGTGAGAATGTCTCAGCTTCAGAAGAGTATTTGTGTTCTTCATGAAAGCCAGCCAAGTTAGACTGAGACAGGATACAAATTCACTAATTTGGCAAGGAGGACTATGTTGAAAATAGCTATTATGTATGAACTGACTTTATGGTTTACTTCAGTGGATATATTTGAATTGAGTAAACGGACTGGAAAGGATTTCCTAGTTTATTATCCCACTTGTGACAACAGCAATTAGAAGGTGTTTAGGGAAAGGATAAATAAACAATACAAATGTTTTTCAGGATAGGCCTTAATAGCCTTGAGCAGTCTTGGGCCCAACAACCCCATTTAACCTCACACTTGGGCTTAACCCATGCCTGAGCTGTGTTGCAGGAGTATCTGGCTCAGGCTCTCTTGCCTGTTGTTCCTGACTGGACCCTTAAATGCGTCCTGAACCCCTTTCGTTGCTTGATTTGTCTGAGATTGTTGATTGATGTGGCTAACTAGTTCCACTTGGATGCTGTAGGGCTGTGCCCCACTGGCAAGGGTGCTGGGTCATGCCTGGCCCCTGGCTCCTTCTCCCTTGTGGAGCATTCTCACACTTTGCCATTGCTGCTTCCTACCAACCCTGTGACAGTGCCTTCATCAACCTTTCAGCATTTCTCCCCTGTAGGCTGCCTGTACTGGAGGACTTGACTGGAGGACTTGACTCACACCACAGTAGACGTATCATTAATAGTGTTTTAGTGAGCTTTCCTGACCTTGTTTTTTTAAGGTAGTTAAATACAAAACACCTTAGACTCCTGGAACTATTGGAAAGGCATAAATCTGCTAACGTGACAAAAGAAAAACTATCTACTAAGCATACATAAAGAAATAATTACCAACATCAAACTTCTAGCAGGTACTACCCGATACATTGCTAGCAAGATGACAAAGCTTTGCAAGATGACAAAGCTGATAACAAAAAGCAAGGCTGATAAAAAAACGGATGGAGTATGAAGGAAAATACAACTCTACACATAGTCTTAAATATAGGTGGCTGGGTAGACCAATTCATCGAACAACACAAGTTATCAATTTTTAGAGACTGCATCTTAATTGTTCAATCTATATTAATTTCTCCAAATACGCACTCAATGCTTTGCAGTGCATGTTCTCTAGTAGATGATCCATGAACAGCATTGCACAAAATATCTTGCGCAAACTGAGCTCGAATTGACTCAGGAGAGGTCTTTTTTGCCACTTCAGGATCGGTTGGACCCATTAGTTGCCTCCACTCTTCCACAGCATTTTCCTTTGTTAAGATCATTACCACCGATGGACCCCTATAAAATCAATGTAATGAAACTCTTACACTGGTTTTGAATTCTGAGGTACCATATAAGGTTATATTAAGCATTAAGATATCTGAATTTTGTTTAACTGGTTAAATTTACAATTCGTTTCTCAGTTGTTTTTTTTTTTGTTTAAGACTGCCCTGTATTTGAAAGCCAAAAAGATTATGATCATTAGCTATTTGGATTTGGACTTGTTATCCTAAAAAGATTCTCGCCCAAAATTGTTCTTTCTGAAGCAAGACAATACATACTGTTTTATTGATAGCTATTCTAACAGTATGATGAGGAATATATTTGTCCTACAGGGAAAGAACAAGGATTCCATCAGAAATTAGTTCTTTTTTGAGAAAAAAAAAAAATCAAAAAAATAGTCATTATCCATACGTTTGGAAATAATTTAAAATCTTCTTTTTAAGGGGAGAATAGTCCATGCTAGAAACCAATAAGCTTGCCAGAAAGAGTGAAAGAATGTAAAATCCTTTGCCCACTTGGAGTGCAGTATGCTTTGTTTGCACTTCAAATTCAAAGTTTGATGCATATTTACATATCCCAGTATTGTATAACGATACACTTACTCAGTCATACAAGTCACCAGCTCTTCGAAAAAGGGTTTTCCTGTGTGATTCTTATAAAACTGTACAGCCATTTCACGAGTTAAAGCTTCTTCTTTAATCTTTGAGATGGTAAATCCAGCATCTTTAACTTTTTGCATAATGTCATCTAGAAGAATAAAAAGCAAATTCATTCTTGATTGGACAGTTTACATGGAAAAAACCCCACCCAAACTTGAAAAGTCTCAGAAAATACTAGATGCTTTTAAAAAAAGAAACCACCAATACCTTTTAAAATTCTACTTACAGTAGAAGTCACAAACAATACAGCAAACACTTCAACAGCTCTCTAAAAATATACAGAAACCATTGGTTGCACTAATCCATCTCTACACAGGTGACAAACCCAGGCTGTGATAAACTACACCAGCAGCATTCACTGCTGTTTCTCACACCATGCAGAAAGCAAACTGTCACTGTAATGCTACATCACACACCAGCTGGCCTGCTAAAAATCAGTCTGGATTGTTATAAGAGGGGAAGAAAGACTCACAAAAGCCAATGATGAATTAACATTAGAAAGTCAAGTGAAAATTGTTAGAATGGAAACGAAGAATGACAAGAAGAGGGTCTGGACAGAGAGTTTATTGAAAAAAAAAAAAAGTAGCAAAAATCCTTAAGGTTAGATTCTATGTACATAGTGTGATTTTTGCATTGATCTTTCCTTCTCACTCCCTTTGTCTGACAGTGAATTAAACCTAGGATGGAAATACACCTAACGGAGTAATGATTTCTTCTGAGTCAGTAGAGATACCTGTCTAAAATAGGTAACATGAATTAGGAAAGCCTCCCTGTCCTTTGACTTAGAAGGATGCTTGATGGCTAGTTTGCACAAGTTCCTGGCTTTTAAATTTAGCTAAGAACCCTCTCTTCAATTCACCATCATTCTTGTGAAGAAAAGCTATAGGCAGATTTGAACAAAGGAAATGTGACAGTTAAGACTGCAAAGTAAGTTATGCAAGCCCTGTAAAAGCATTTCCCTGCATGGCAAAAGTTTTTTTCAGAGAATTCTTTTCAGAGAATAAAAATTCTTTTCAGATGATTCTTTTCAGAGAATAAAAAGGATGCACCTGCCATGATTTACTGCAGTGTGCATTACTAATATTTTGTAGAAATTACAACTGCAGACATAGCCCGAACTTTCTAGAAGGCTTACCTTTATGATTCTTAGCAGCACTGGGTTTGATCAACGCCAGTGTGTGCTCCTGATGGAAGAAGAACTCTAATTCCTTCTGAGCATCATCAGGTGTAGAACTACCATGCAGCTGACCAATAGGTATGTTTTCGACTGCATACTGTGCACGTAAACTAAGAGTCATTAAAAGAGGAAGTTACTTAAAGGAATAGCCATTTTCAGCTTCAGCTATGAATTAACCTAGTGGATATAAATTCATGTTGATCTGGCAACTTAAGTGCTTGATGATCTCTCTATAGAAATTAAGAAGCCTTCATTGCCTAGAGAAAGAACAATCAACTTTTTAATTAACCACCTGAAATAGGAACATCTTCCCTCCTAACTGTCACCTTATTATACTCCCAAGAAAATAACAGTTCCTGTTTAATGAAAAGACAGGTAGGTGATACCACAGCAGTTTCTTAGAACAATAAAATAAGCAGGTAAAACTAAGCTGTCCACTTATAAAATATGTAAAAGATATTCACAAATAAAATACGCTGCTGATAGGAAGTTTTCATTAAGCTAAGAAAAGAAGCTTATGTTCTAAAATATAATAGTGCTGATTCAAGCAAAACATAAAAAACATGAGATATTATTAATATTTTGGCATGTGGAAAATTAGTAGCAATACTTCTGTAGACCTCAAAGCCTAAAAAGTGCCATCCAAGGTCAGAAAGATTCAACTTAATAGCCAAGTATCCTGTTCTTGCAATTGTCAGAGCAAGATCATAAAAAGATTCTTACAGGTAGATTCTTCCTGAGATATGTGCTTCTAGCAGTCAAAGGTTTTTCTCTGACTTAGGGAAATCTTCTTTCACTTCAATATGCTTTTCCAAACTCAACTTTTCCCTACGTTCAGTAGCCATTATTTCTCAAAAAAATGCTATATCCATTCCTCCTGGCTTCTGGGAGGGACAGGGCTAATTCTCCCCTGGCTCTAGCAGTGGCACAGATATTGTACCCAGCATTTAAAATGCCCAGGGGGCAGCAGGGAGCTGGCTGGGAAGGGGACAGGGGACAGGGGACAGGAAGTGGGTGGCGGTGCAGGGTCGACAATGGTCTGGGTTGCGGTAGGTGAACGGTCAGTATCCTAATCGTGCTCGTATCCTTCTCTATCTGTGTTGCTGTTTCACGTTTTCCTTGTTCTACTTACTGTTCTGTTAAACAGTTTTTGTCTCAACCCACGAGTGTTGCCTTTCTTCCAATCCTCCCCCCACCACTGTGGGGCGTTAGAGCAAACAGGGCTGCCACGTGGTTCTTTGTTGTAATCTTAGGCTAAACTATGACAAGTCACTATCTGTAATACAACCTTTTTTCCAAGAAAACTTTTTTTAAAAAAGGTGTAGAAATATGTATCAATTCCCACATGATGGCACTATAGTTACACCAGATGGAATGTAATATTCATTGAGATGAGGACAGTGAAAGTAAAATGGAAGCTGTGAACGGTAGTTTGCTAGTGTAAGTATTACCTGTTTGGATTTTCCTTCTTAGCCTCTTCAACAGTATTTGGGCCTAATAACTCTCTCCAGTGGGCTATTGCATTCTCTCGTGTTAGAGCAAGTACAAGAGTTGGACCACTGTAAAATGGGAGACTTGGCATTAAAAACATTAAACTCTCTGTAATTTGTATAGGCCAGGAAAATAAGCAGTAGCCCTAATGGAGGATTTAAAAGCTCATCTGTATTTAATCAGATACAGTCTGATAAAGCTTTAAGTAGCTTAAATGCAAATTTAAATTTTGAAGTTACTGAATGTTAACACGACAGCAGGAATGTTGCCGAATTGGGCAATGTCTTTATTGTTAGTTTTAAAAATGCAGATCAGTATGTCTGTAGATCAGTTTTTGTATTTGTCCCAGCTTCATACAAAAGTAATGATTTGTTTTTCCTCTCTAAGGAATCCAGCACACAGCCTGGATGAACGTTGCAGAACTCTCCTATAGACAGCCTAAACATGGCCTTCCACAGCAGATCTCAGCTGTTTTCACCATAATCAATGGAATCGGAATCATGGAATTGTCAGAGTTGAAGGGAACTCTAGAGATCATCCAGCCCAACTCCTCTGCTAAAACAGGATTACCCAGAGCACATCACTCAGGACTGCATCCAGGCTGGTCTTGAAGGTCTCCAGAATGATCTACCATTGTCTAGTCCTGCTTTTGAGTTTTACTAAACACTCAGATACAGGTGTATCTTGTAGCCATGTATTATTCAAGATAATTATTCACTTTGAAAAGTTTAGTCTTATTTATATATCCACATGCTCATTTTTCATTCAACATACCTGGTCATTTGCTCTAGAAGGACTGGGAAGTAGTCTTGATTTTCATGCTCTCTGTAAAATTCACGTACTTGTTCTTCAGACAGGATTATTTCTTTCTGCATTGCTATTTCAAAGCCATCATCCTTTATTCTTTGCATGATAGAATCTGTTTAAAATATTGAAAGAATGCTGTTTTTGTACATTCTAAAATTTGCACACTTGTAAAGAAATGCCATGGGCTTCCGCATCGTGGTGTTAAATTTGGGCAGGTGAATTAATTTCTTAACTCAAGAACAGAAAACTAATTCAAAGTAACTGCTACTGTTGCCTGGACACTCAGAAAGCTGATGCTCACCTTAAGGCTTTCTCTCACTTCAGAAACCTCAGCAGGAACTTCTGACTGAGAAATACAAGGTGTGTTACTATTACCAGAAGAAGGTGTAAGGATTTTGAATGGGTAATATTCACTTGACTAAGCCTTACAAGACCACATGCATAAGGTAAACAGTGCTTGGTACAAGTCAAAATGACTCTATAATTGCCTATATACAGACTTCAAAACTGCAGCTCTGAGAAATGTACTACATAACAATCAAGAAAATAAACACAGAAGGAGAGGTCAAAACTGTAGTCATTGAATCACAGAATGGTTAGAATTGGAAGGGACCTTACAGATCCTCTAGTTCCAACCCCCCTGCCATGGGCAGGGACACCTCCCACCAGACAGGGTTGCTCAAAGCCCCATTCAGCTTGGCCTTGAACAGACCCAGGAATAGGGCATCCATGGCTTCTCTGGGCAACCTGTTCCAGTGCTTCACCACCCTTACAGCAAAGAATTTATTCTTGGTACCTAATCTAAATCTCCCCTCTTCCAATTTAAAACTGTTACCCTTTTTCCTGTCACTTCCTGACAGAGTTCCTCTCCAGGTCTCCTGGAGCTCCCTTTAGGTACTGGAAGGCTGTATAAGGTCTCCCCACAGTCTTCGTTTCTCCAGGCCAACCAGCCCCAGCTTTCTCAGCCTGTCTTCATAGCAGAAGTGCTCCAGCCCTCTGAGCATCTTGGTGGCCCTCCACTGGATCCATTCCAACAGGTCCATGTCCCTTTTATGTTGAGGACTCCAGAGCTGGACAAGGACTCCAGCTGGGGTCTCATTCACAGAGCAGAGGGGCAGAATCACCTCACACAACCCTCTGGTCACACTTCTCTTGATGCAGCCCAGGATGGGGTTGGCTTTCTGGGCTGCCAGTGCACACCAATGGGTCATGTTCAGCTTCTCATCGAGAAGCACTCCCAAGTCCTTCTCCTTGGGGCTGCTCTCCAGCCATTCTCTGCTCAACTTGGATTTGTGCCTGGGATTGCCACGTCCCAAGTGCAGGACCCTGCACATGGCTTGGTTGAACTTCATGCCATTTGCATTAGCCCACCTCTCAAGCCTGTCCAGGTCCCTCTGGATGGCATCCCTTCCTTCCAGTGTGTAAACTGTGCCACCCAAGTTGGTGTCAGCAAACTTGCTGACGGTGTCAGTCTTTCATATCTCTGTGTACTGGTTATTTCCAATACAGAGATTCTCAAGTTAGAAATAAAGGTGTTATCTAGAATGTAGGAAAAAATGAAAATATGCAGGGTAGAAAATCCTTGGTCAGGTCTTTTTCACCCTGTCTTTGACCTAACTGGCCTGCCACTCAGGGATAGTACTGGCTGCTTCTTTATGGCAGGAATTAGAATCCCCTACACTATACTTCAAAATTGCTAGCTTCTCTGAGATGTCTTCTCAAACAATTCCATCTATATGTACTATCTACAGACATTCTTGAAAAATCAAGCACAGGAACAAAATAGCATTGACGTTTACATTCTCAATGTATCAAAAAATTTTTAACCAGGTAACTTTTTTCCTGACAAAGATTCCTGTTAGTTTAATGCTGGGGAGACAACATAACCCAAGAACATTTCACTGGTAGAGTTGGAGCTTTTAAAGCTTAAATAATGAGTTTGTCACATACCCTAGACGGAAAATGCAGTTATTAACACTTACTCCGTCTTTCCTTTAAGAGACAAGGTCTAATTAAGGCCAAAGTCTTCTCAGCTTTTTGACCTGTCTTGGTTTTGTCAAAATTTGGGAAAAAGAAGGCAAGTTGTCTGCTGGCATCTTCTACACTGTCTTGCACATCACATATATTTACTATACTCTCAGCTGTCACAATTTCTTCCAACCTAACAAGACACAAAGTAATACAGTATCTAAGTCACTGCATACATTGTGTTAACAGTTGACTTTGTGAAAATGTACCATCTTGAAGTTCAGTTAAAATTAAGAATAAAATGCCAAACTAAGTCTTTGTTAAATCATGACTGAAGTAACATTTCTGAGAATTATTTATCTTCTAAAGAAGTGCTTTGTCATGTTCTATGAAAGGGAAATCTCAGCCACGCAGCTTCTCCAATTCCCCTTGTGCTTATCTGAAATAGTTTCTCACTAGACAGAAATACCACTAACATGCGTACAGCGTATAATGAATGATCAATACAAGGATTGTGCTTAACTCATGTACAGCACAATCATAAATGAGATAGCACTACAGTGTTAATCTTTAACAGAGACACTTCTTATTGATACTAGCCTGTATTTCTAAGCTTTCTTTAGCTATGTGAATAGACATTCCTGGGCACTTTCAGAAAATGCCACATTCCCTAGTTGTACCAAATTAATGCAGAAAAGGATATAGCAGGCATCAAGAAAAATATCAATTATCAGGACAAGTTCTTCTTTGAAACAAAGTATTTAAATTCATGTTGCTTTAAGTAAACCTCATGTCTAAAAATAAAACTCAATCCAATATTTGAACTTTTGTGCACACTCTGCTCTTTATTACCTGATACTGTGTATACAACTATCATCCTCTTCAAAATTCCCTACAAATGTTTAGCATAGGAGGAGAACAGACATTTCAAGATACCATGGTTGTGAACAGCTAATCCTCTCAGTGATTTTATGCGCCTTAGCTGGGAGGGGCAGGGCAGAACAAAACCATCCCACTTCTTTGCTGACTTGCACAGAGTGGTCCCAGGGAGCACAGCATGCTTCGGGTGTCCCCTCATCTCCCTTGCGCCACATCTACACCTTCCCAGCATATCAACGGACAATGCTGGCAGTAACTTTGGATGAACTAATCTGAAGTAGAATTCCGTTGAGCACATCAAGCTTTATAAATGGCATCTTCTCCATCAGTCTGACAACCCATCCAAGGTTAGTTCAGAAACAGCAAGATATTAGTGCCCTTTACTTATTATCTTCACCTAGGAAGCAAGGAGTTTCTGTGCTCTAGTGGAACTGTGATAGCATGCATCTCTAATTGATGGCCTTGTGAAAGATCAGATGAAGAGCTCTGCCTGTTCCCTGGACCCTGTGTACACAGGCAACAGGAGCATCTGCAAGAATGTGCCTTGGTTTATCGTGTGCTCCAAATATTGTAACAGAATCACATCTACACATCTACACTATTAGTTACCTGTCTGGTTTCTCAGCCTCAGGCTCATCAGGCCCCCTCTCACTCAATTCATGTAGTTCTTTCCAGTGAGGAATAAGATCAGTTGCTCCTTTTTTAGTGATTACCAGAACATGGCATGGTCCACTCATCATGAATTGAACAAAATCATCAAAATCAGGCTGAAAAACATACATTTTCTCCTATGAATCACAGGAACTTTATAATCAAAAATGAGGTGACTGTCCTTCCCAAAGTAACTCATAATTCCTGTTCTAAAATGGCATTCACATACATTACTAAATCTGTCAAATTGATTGTGAAATGATCAATCCTTTGAGACACGACCACTATAAAATGTCTAAAATACAATTAAATGAGGTAAAGTAATAAAATTACATTAAGCAAGTAGCACGTTCTTCCCGGTTAAAATGTAAAGGACAAGCGTGAAGAAAATGGAGTAGGAACTAAACATGATCAGATGCTGTGCTTGCAGTAGCACATTCAGTGTGACATAAAAATCATTCAAAAATTATGCCTGGAACTGTATGGAACTAAAAATTATGCATCTGGCTGCAAATATAGAATATTTCCCTCATTCTCTTTGCTATGCTCTTTCCACTCCTTCACTATGCTCTTTCCACTCCTTCACTTCTTTTCAATCCTACAAATGTACATTTGCAACGGAAAATAACTTCCAAAGCTGTTGTGAGTTTTTTTTTTTTTGCCTTGTATTTCACCTTTTCTTCAGTACTCTGAATTTCCTCAAATATCTTTTCTCCTTTTAAATATTTGACTAAATCTTTTTGTTACCAATCGCCCCTATCTGGTTGAATATAATACATTTTTCCTGTAATAATACGAGGATGAAATATCGATGTGTGTTTTCTATTTGTTACATCTCTCTTTCAGTTATCTTCGTATCTATGCATAAACTTAAGCCCATTTCACAAAATTAAAAACTCAAAAGAGGTAGAATGAATGTAAACACAAAACCATTTAGTACAATCCATAAAGGGAATATCTATGCTGTTGTAACTTCAAAAGTACAATTGCTTATGTTAAAAGAAAAAGATGTGGCTATTAGATCTGGCTCTTCTGGGTCACCCAGCTTCATCATTAAAAAGAAACATTTTCTGCCTCCAGTTATATCTGAAGGTCTATTAACTTGAGTCTCCATCCTGCTACATTAGGCATTCCCTGCACCATCAGCAAGCTTGCAGAACTATTAAATCAGGAATAATTTTGCCCACTGAGCACAAAGGCATCTACATTCCATATTGTAAGTTTAACATAATTCTTTTTCAGCTTAGAATTACACTTAAAGAATGGCAAATGATTGCTTCTCAATATACATAGGGTTCTCTGAACCCTTTCTGATAGTTCATTGTAGTTTTGTTATTTTCTATATCCAAAGGTTGGCTAGGATCTGCTGTGGTGTAGTAGTGCTGCCATGTATCAAACCCTGCATTCTTTATCCCCATCTTGGTTCTTCCCCCATCTCCCTCTACACCTAACTAATACTGAATTTGCCTGCTGTTCCCGTTAAGATAACTTATTTTACCTCTATTTCAAAACTGCCTCTGTCTAAACTAGAATCCCACCTTTGCCAAAACCAAGCTTTTCATAATTCCTTACAGGCTTTCCCTGGTACTTCTTTTCTCAACCACAGTGCAGTTAGCTGGTGACTACTGTCAGATTTCTTTTTTCTCCCCTCTGACTTCAATAGGAACCATCTCGTCTCACTCTTATTCATTTGGAACGCCTCAGGAACACCTTCCCAGCTTCTTCTTTCGATTACACCAACCCTTTCCTTGATTCCTTCCACTGGCCCCTCTAATAATACCAAAGTAGTTGGTCACATGTAATTTCAGCCACTCTCTTATGCAGATCTTACACTGAAGAAGGTATAATTATTTGCTAAGCAACTCCTTTTTTTATTTTTGGTGATTCAGATCCTGTAGAGTGAGTTAATTTTAGTTATCACACTGGCACAGCACCTGACAATATCCTGGTGCTAGTTTGCTAGACCACTACCATTTAACGACGACCACTGCTTTCTTTTTCTGTCTGTCCTTAGCTATTTTTTGTCTCCGAAAATAGGATAAGGCCAGAAAGATGCTTTCTCTTTCTGCCTTGCTGTACTACCCTGTGATAAAAGCTGTAAAGAAGAAAAGATGCAATATCTACTATGCCTTATTTTCTGTCTGGAAGAGTACATGTCAAATAGATATACACTGTCATACAGATAACATTGGATATAGGTTTTGTGTTACATTTCAGCCCGTAACTTAGGGTCAGGACTAAGAATCATACACATTCGGACAATAGAAAGAACTATAAAATCTTTTGGTGTTCAATTGGAGTTCAGTTTAATTTAGCTGGAATGTTAGAGTGCTACCAAGCCATATCTGTATGAGTTGACAAGAAAATAAGGAAGATCATATTTCCTGTTCTATGTACTAAATCTACATTACTTCAGTTCTTCAACACATTAAAATTTTACAAGCCAAAGATCTGCAAACACATATAGCTACAACTATAAGTTTTTCTTGTTCATTTTATTTAGTTTCTTAGTCTACTTTTACCTGGTCTTTATTCCGGGCATAGAATGCTCTGATTTGCTCTTCAGTTAACATTTTCTCCTCTGCTACTTCAATGCCAAATCCTGCCTTTCTAATCTGCAATTATTCAGTTATTACTCAGTGACATTTGAAAATTGATAAACAAAAGTCATATGGTACTGAAAATCTAAAGATTGATTGATTTTGGAAGCTCTCTCAAATTGAAAATTCTCAGAAATACTCCAAATATAACTTACATTTTTGCCTAAGCTAACGTTCCAGCTTTTCAAAGTATTTCACTAAATTCAGGATTCCAATGCCCAGTAAGTTAAAGTTTGTGAAAAATGTAGTGCAGTTCAACGTATGTATTCATTCAGTACTTAATAATCCCTTTTATTTAACATTGAATAAACTAATTTTAACCATTCTGAGAGATTAACACACAAATATTTTTAAAAATGTTTTTAGAAACTCAATTGTAATCACGGTAGTCACATAAATGTGTACTTGTCAACAGTTGCTGAATTAGGCTGGACTACTTGGCTCTAGAAAAAGCAAATAAAAATAAAATCTGTATTATGTTTATATTTTTAAAATTACATTATTAAATTCAAGTATGTGCAAGAGATGCACACTTACATGACCTATATCAAAATTCAGAGTTCACTGGTATGAGGTTGATACCAGATACTGGTATTTAAACAACAAAGGTGCTACTATCCAGCCCCAATACTGATCATACACCAATAGTAGTCTGTTTACCAGTGCCCTGCTCTTTAAAAGCCCCTACAATGCTTCTGAGTGTTTCCAGACTGCCTTGACAAAGCTGAGTGTGCAATCATGATGGATATAGACCTCATAAGGCAAGACAAAGGCAGACCCAACTAGTAGCTGCTCAGCTCCAGCACTGCCTACTTTTTTTGTTGTCAAAGTCACTGTCCGTCAGAACATTTTTTAAAATTAGCATAATTTGATTTTAATATATTGTGTTATGAAACTTTTTTTTTTGGGCACAGCAACAGTGAGACATTCCTGTAATTGAAAGGAGTGTTCCTACAGTATCATATTCTGGAACGTGAAAGACTTTTTTCTTTCACTGTGTGATGGTTTAAACAAATACTTGCTGCCATCTCATTGCAGGAACAAATATTTCCCTATTGAGAAATACTATCGTACTGTCTCTGGATTACTATTCCCCCTGGATTACCTTTGCTTACACACACACATATACTGTCTGCACACACACACTCTTCCACAAGGAGCTTGTTAGTTGATTTATATATACCCACAATTCTTCAAGATGTGTGAAGAATTAACTTCACCACCACAGTTTCTAGTTCTTGTTTCTATTGCAATATGAGGGGAAAAAAGACACTTTTCTGTTTGCAATTTCACATGTTGCTGGTTGACACAATATGAATTAAGGTCACACCTCACCCAGTGATATAAAATATTAAAGCAATAGTGTCACTCTGATTGCAGTATTATTTCAGGCCAAGATTATCTTGCTTTAGTCATCCTTACCAGAGAAGCATTAACAGGTCCTGTTCTAAAGCCTGGGCATAAATTAGGAACTACTTAATCGTAATCTTGCTGCTATGCCTCAGCTAAATAGGAGAAACGAATCTTCAAAATTGGTCTACCTTTTGTTTAATTTCTTCTACGCGTCCCTCTAAGACAGCATCAGGTTTTATAATTCCAACAGAGTATCTGACTGCTTCTTCTGAAAAAGGAAAAGAAATGTTTGTGAATGAATAATACATGTATCAAAATAGACAACCAAATTTCCCATTACTTACAGGTGGTTTTATCTAAACACTTTCTCCACTTTAATATTGAGAAGACCAAACAGTGGTTCCAAAAAAGAAGTGACATCAGCACTTTAAGTATATACTTATTTTGGAGTGTGGGACCACCCTCCACTATCCCTGGAATCCACATTCCTGATGACACTGGTGTTTTGTGTCTGATGGTGGAGAAACGATTCACGTGGAGCTAGGTGTCATGGAATAACCTAAATTTAGGATTATGGTTTGTTTTGGAGTTCTGTATGTACAAGACTAGAAATGTGAAAGTAATGAACATAACTAGAGAAAATTTTCAGAGTGAAAATCTGTATGAATATTGGAAATTTCCAATAAAAAATACATTTATCATCATAAATAGATGTTTCTTTCCTTAGCATTGACACTGAAGTAATTTACAATAATCGTTGAAGTAACACATGCTTGCTAACACAATCCAATATTTAAAACAAGAGGTGTTCCTGGTTGTAGTCAGGCAGTTACAACATCCATAGGATGCAGATCCTTGGAAAATGACAGAAAATGGTCAGAAGATAATATAAACTACATCTTTCTTTGCAGAATCTGAAGTTTACAGTTAAACATTAGCATGTAATTCGATCAGATCTCAAACATTGTAGAAGAACGGAAACATCAGACTACTACTTGTTTCCAATACTAGAAAACACCAATAGGCACCTGCACGTGATATGGAAAATGTACAATGATAGAATTGTCTAGGTCAGAAGGGACCTTTCAGATCATCTAGTCCAACCATCGACCTAACTCTGATAAAAAGCATCACTAAACTTTGTCACTAAGTGACAAAGTGCCACTTAGTCAAACTTATGTCAACATGTTAGCATGTCATAGCTTCTGAGAGATCCTCTAACCTGAACAAAGCTGAAAACTCTGTTCCTTGATTTTGTTCCCCATTTAAGGTTCCATGGACTAGTGCAAAGTCTGTATATAATTACTAAAGGATTTATAATACTGTACTAATTAGGTCTCAGAGGGTATAAAGCTGAGGTCAGGACACATGTCACTTGAACCATGTAATAATAAAGACAAGAAGAGGAAGGAGAATGGACACAATCTGTGACAGTGACTGAATGCCTTATCCGAGGAGAAGCCAAGATAATGAAGCGCAAAGGAGGGGATGAAGGAGTTTATCCCATCTGAACATTGCCAAATATAGACATTCATATATGCATTTTCTGAAAATATGAAGCAGTAGGAAGCTTTAATAGCCACAGATAACAAGAAGAATAGAAAAGATGTAGGTCCCAGCTCATGCCAAACCATGAGATGCACAAGCAGGATGGTGCATCTTTTTCAATCTTTCTGGAAACTTATCCTACTATTGTGGATTTATACTCATACAGAAGTCTGTTCTTTAGTGCTTAAATCAAATCTGGTGAAATGGCTAATTAAAAATAACCTTAAATATACATCATGTCATTCCTTCAGAGATTAACTCTTCCAGTC
The DNA here is from genome assembly GCA_013398155.1 of Pedionomus torquatus. Lineage (NCBI taxonomy): Eukaryota > Metazoa > Chordata > Aves > Charadriiformes > Pedionomidae > Pedionomus > Pedionomus torquatus. The sequence continues at coordinate 24,286 of VZRU01006930.1, read as the reverse complement.
TTCACACACTGGACCTATCTTGAGGTTCTGTCATACACCCAAGGCTTAACAAGCACTATCTCAAAAGACTTACATAACACAGGGTCTGTGAAGCAGTGACTTTCAGGCACTGGTTTTAGACAGGAAAATTCCCATCATGTAGCATTGTTCCTGTGTGCCAGGGGCTTGAATTCTGAAGCTTTCCAAACAGGGGTGAAAACACCAATAGTGACAGTCCAGTGTCTTGATTCCTTACAGAAAAATGCTTCCCTTCAGTTTGATATCCTCAGTCATAACCTCTCATACTATTAACCCAAAGGAAGGTGTATTGGTGCTGGACATAAACAATTCTTAATCAAATAACTAAAGACACTTACTTTCTTTCTTTCTGCTAACATTTCTAAAATAAATCAAATATATTTACCCTCAGGTACATTCTCCTCAATGGTCTCTTCTGATGATTTCTCTTCTAGGAAAACAAGTTCATCTACCTAAATGTAATTGCAAATACAGTACATCACCAGTGTGAAGCTAAGGTCACCAGACACAGCTGTCAGAACTTCACACATTTTACCTTAATGTGATAACATATTTCCTATCCAGGAAAGTGAGCAGTTCTAGGAAAGACCTTGGACTAGCCTGACTTTCCTTAACTGAGCAATAGTTTCCTTAAAGTTTCGTTTTACTGTAAGTACAGTGCTTTGATCTCCACTTTCACTGAAAACAAGCAATGAAGCAGGACTTATTTCCCAAGTCTTTATTTATATGAGACATTCTTACTGTTATATATGACAAATACTCAGTCCTGGAAAAAAATAGACAACTAAAACCTTTATGTACCAGTGATATTTTGTGCATCTCTCTATTTCTTGCATCAATAGGCTAATCTGAAAGTTTAAGTTTTCATAAAGTACATTTAATGGAAATTTAAAAAAAAATCACCCCTCATATATGGCACTATACTCTCAAGAAAAAAAAAAATACCCACCCCCCCCTTATATTACAGAAAAGATTAGTACAGGCATTGAAAGAAATGATGTAAGAAAAAACCTCATTTCTATTTAAGCATATGTTTTGTGAGTACCTCAGAGCGCTGCTTCTGCCCAGCTGCAATTTTCCTCTCTTCGTCCACTAGCTCTGCTATTTTCTTACTTATAACAGGAGCATTTACACCTCTTACTATTGCAATAATTTTGCCATTCTGTAAAAGAGAAAATAACACTCTTGGTGAGTTTTCATCACTTAGTTTACATGTTGAGTCTTGGAACACGCTGTATCTGGCTATTTTTTTCAGCAATAGAATTGTAAAATCATAGAATAGTTAAAGCTAGAAGGGACCTTCAAGATCATCCAGTTCCAACTCCCCTGCCGTGGGCAGGGCACACCTCCCACCAGACCAGGTTGCTCAAAGCCCCATCCAGCCTGGCCTTGAACCCCTCCAGGGATGGGGCAGCCACAGCTTCTCTGGGTTACCTGGGACAGTGTCTCACCACCCTCACAGCAAAGAATTTCTTCCTAATACTTAATCTAAATCTCCTTTCTTTCAATGTAAAACCAATATGTCTCATCCTATTGTCCATCAAGAATCCCTCCCCATCTCTCCTGTAGCCCGCTTCAGCTACTGGAAGGCCATTATAAGGTCTCCCAAGAGCCTTCTCTTCACCAGGCTGAAAAACAGAACAATTTCCCATGCCCACTGAAGAGAATATCTACTACTGCCTCTACTAGTTCAGAACAAATGTTTCTTGCTTTTACTTCCTCCTTTCCTTCTCTACCATGTTTATTTCTAGGCTTACTATTAATAATACAGTCAGATATAAAGGCAAATATGGAGTTTACTACCTCTTAATTCTATAACATGGAGTTTTCTAACATTTTATTCACGTTACATTTCAGTGTGTGCTTTCCCACATTCAGGAGCACTACAGTGAAGCTACCTACTGGTGATCAAAGATACTGCTAACTTCCCCTTGCAGCACTCAGATTCAAACCTGAGAGTGTCCTGTTTTCTCCCTTGGTTGCATGAATTCAAACCCCGGCACCTTCAAGTCAAAAAACACACTGCCTCATAACTGAGTGGTGTTCTACAGTGGAGTCCTATGAGAACAGTTTTTCTCTATCCACCAGTGAGAGACAATAAATACAGGATTAATTGTTACGATTGCTCATATGTGAAAAAATGCAATTTTATTTGTTTATCTTAAAAACCTTGAAGTGGCAGGAAATCTACATCCTCTTTCCCTGAAGGAGTGGGCATAAAATAATAATTTCAATGTAGCCACATGTAGGCATTTTATGTGAGGCAGCCATGGAGAACTTACATGAATTTTTTAGGGAACTTGACATGGATTTTACAGAAATAATCCTCTACTCTGCATGTGAGACAACACCTGGAGTACTGTATCCAGCTCTGGAGTTGGAACAGGTCCAGTGGAGTGCCAAGAAGATGCTCAGAGGGCTTGGAGCACCTCTCCTATGAAGACAGGCCGAAAGAGCTGGGGCTGTTCAGCCTGGAGAAGAGAAGGCTCCGGAGAGACCTTATACCAGCCTTCCAGTATCTGAAGGAAGCTACAGGAGAGCTGGAAAAGGACTCTTTGTCAGGAAAGGTAGTGAAAGGACAAGGGGTAATGGTTTTAAATTGGACGAGGGGAGATTTAGATTAGAGGCTAGGAAGAAATTCTTTCTTGCGAGGGTGGTGAGGCACTGGAGGAGGTTGCCCAGAGAAGCTGTGGCTGCCCCATCCCTGGAGGGGTTCAAGGCCAGGCTGGATGGGGCTTTGAGCAACCTGGTCTGGTGGGAGGTGTCCCTGCCCATGGCAGGGGAGTTGGAACTGGATGATCTTCAAGGTTCCTTCCAACTCTAACCATTCTATGACTGTGATTTTTTACTAAGTAACTACCAAAACTGTGGCTACCACAATGCTTCTGTGGCTATACGTGCAGCAGCCACAACAAAAGTGTTGCTGAAGAACCACAGATTTAGGCAAGTAAACATCCTATCATATGATCTCATATGCTGTAAAATGTAAAGAACGGTTTTTAAATAGCTTCACACTTCTATTTGATCTACTGAACAATTAAGGCAAAAGTAAGCAGCACATTAAAAAAACTGATGTGATGTACTTACAACACAAAAAAGAAACACAGGTTCACATTTATTCCTAAACGGTTTCAGAGTCGGAATGTTGTCGGCCTCTGCCTGAAGTCGGATGAAAAATATTTACTTATGTGTGTATATGTATGCAAATATATAAACATATATATATAGACAGACACAAAGAGACTCTTTTTGCCTGCAAGAAAATTGTATTCTTGTATGCTGTAGTGTTACACACTCAAACTAGAGTCTTAAATACAATGGGTAATGCTTATGGCACTTGCTGGTGATGAAGAAAGAGCTAGTTTGGTAACTTGGGACTGGTCTCTCTTCACATTACAACAGCTAATCCTAGAAAATTACTCTTTTCCCTTGTAGGTTATAATAACACAAATGAGGAAGCAGTCCATGCAATCTTGACAGAAGAGATTATCCACTCCATTAAAGTTCTCTGTGACATGGTCTGTTCTATGAAAGCACCCGAGATAACATCTGTCAACTGCCTGCTTTATTTTTGTAAACATTACATGTATTGTCTCCAAAAAGGCCTTGATTAGGTAATTAAAAGTTTTCAGTAACATGAAAAAGGATGAGATTGACAAACATCTGGGAGGAACTGAATCTGTGAAACAAATGTATTTTCTTCAAATGTGGTATGCAGCTCCTATTTTATACTGCTAGTGTAGAAGAATATTTTTATTACTATCATTTTGTGATAATTTATTTTTCAATTCCCCCATTTTGTTGTCTTAAAAGTGAAATACAAGGCAATGTTTGGGAAAAAGGTGTAACAGCATTTTTCAGGGACGTAAGAATTTTAAATGTGATAATAAATAATGCACAGGCTTAAACAACAAAAAAAATCATGTAGTCTGGCTTTTGAATGTTTCTGCAACCTCATCAAGGAAAATTACATTTGTGGGATATCAGCTCCCTTTCTGTTACAGCTCCTTCCAATATTTATTACATTTATTTATTTATTACCATCTCTAACCTACCTCTATACAAAGTCTTCTGAGGAATGTGCAGAAGCAGGGACAACCAGACCAAAATTAAGAACACTCAGTATTAAGGACAGTAAAATGAAAGTTTTATCTACACAGACAGATAAAAAGCTATACTTAAAAAGAAAGTAAATAAAGTTTCATACAGAATGTACATTCTTACCACTGCAAAATGTAACACATCGTCTTCACCAAAATCATTCTTCAGTTTTCTGAATAAATTCAGCACAGCTTTGCACGGACCACACCAAGCTTGATACACATCTATCACTAAAATGTAATAGGTTGGAATTACAAACAACTGATTTGTGGAACTTTGAAAGTGAGACTTATGAATGTATTAGAACAGCACTGGGATGGTGTTTATATACATCTTTCAGTCCTCTCCTAGTCAATGAGAGCATTGTGAATACATTGATGTATGCAGTGGATACATCACAGTTTCCTCTTTTATATCATTTACTTTTGACACCAACAATACTATTTGAGATGATAATCCAAACAGCTACATTTCTCTCATACTTCCTTTTAATCGTTCCTTTTCCCACTGTTTGTTTGCATTCTTTCAGAGATCTTTATTCTACAGAATTTTTACCTCCATGAGCCCATGTCAATCATTTCTTTCCCATTACTACTCCGACATAGATATGATCCCGGTACAGATTTGTTCCTTCTACCCAAATAGAATTCCTAGCAGACCTAGGAGACACTGTTACTGGACTGAACAAACTGAAAACCAGGGATAATACACATCAAAGAATATGCACTCTCAAGAAAGCTGATCTATTGACTGCTAAATACAACCATACAGTAGTATTTTGGCCTGTACAAGATTTTAGGTCAAAAAATTCCACAGAAATGTCCTGCCTCCTACCGTACAGGATATTGTATTGGAAAGATATATTTTCTAAACACCAGTCTATACCAGTGCACAAAATAATGGATAATATGATTTGCAGTTATTTATCAGAGAATCATAGAATGGTTAGACTTGGAAGGGACCTTGAAGATCATCGAGTTCCAACCCCCCTGCCATGGGCAGGGACACCTCCCACTAGACCAGGTTGCTCAAAGCCCCATCCAGTCTGGCCTTGAACCCCTCCAGGGATGGGGCAGCCACAGCTTCTCTGGGCAACCTGTTCCAGTGACTCACCACCCTCACGGTAAAGAATTTCTTCCTATTATCCAGTCTAAATCTCCCCTCTTCCAGTTTAAAACCATTCCTCCTTGTCCTATCACTACACTTCCTGACAGAGTCCCTCTCCTGCTCTAGTGTAGGCTCCCTTCAGATCCTGGAAGGCTTCTCTAAGGTCTCCCCTGAGCTAGGCTGAACAGCTCTCCAGGCTGAACAGCCCCAGCTCTCTCAGCCTGTCCTCACAGGAGAGGTTCTACATCTCTCTAATCATCTTCGTGGCCCTCCGCTGGACTCGTTCCAACTGTTCTATGTCCTTTCTCTGTTGAGGACTCCAGAGCTGGACACAGTAGATATTATATACTCATAAACATAATTTATACATCCATAAATATATTAACATAACCCTTCTTTAAAAGACAATGTGGCACTAGTTCTCTAGATTTACAACAGGTATCTATTAAAGACAACGTGATAGACAGAGATGAAAAACTGTAAATGTCTCCATGAGAGATTAAATAAAAAGTAAAAACAGTCATACCTACTACACCTTTTGTCAGCAGCATTTCATCCCACTGGTTTTGATTGGTTACTATGGCCTGAAATAAAGTGAATTGACATTTTAACAACTTCAAAAGGCAGAAAAAGATCTATTAATTTTTAGAATTGTTCAAGTAATCAGTATTTATACCTGTAGCTGGGTTTCTTTCTTCTTTCCTGCCATTTCCCTGTGATTATAGGAAACATCAAACTATGAAGTACATTTAACAGTTTTTTTAAAACAGCATGCAACATGCAGAGCTTATTTATATGATTTTCAACATAACAATGCCTTCTGATTCCCTTAAAAATTAACTCAACTGAAGCCCCTACAACAATGGCAGTTAACACCCCACATCAGAATTCTGTGGAGCAATACACAACTTACTTGCAAGACCCACACGGCACAGGAAACCGAATAAAATTCATTAAGTTACTCTGTTAGGGTGTTCAAAATTTCTTGGCCTCAACAATTTTTCAAGCTTATAATTACTCTGACCAGAATGGCTACAGGGACCTTGTATGGGATGACAGTTGCTGTAGCAGGGGACCACTTCAAAAAAATATCCATTACAGAGCTTCAGCTCTAATGACATCAAATCAGGCTTCCTATCTCCTGGGATAGATACAGAGTCATTAGCACTGCATAAATTTCATTCCTTTAAAGAGTCTGCGGAGATGATGCTAACTAGTGAAGCTATAGGAAACAGAGATAAAAATATGCCATGTGAGTAGGAAAGCAAAACAACACCTCTGCCACTGAGCAATAACAATCAATGCATTACATTTGTAAATGCATTGCAAATCAATGCATTCCTTGGGCCTAGTGACAAGAGGGCAGGGGATCCTCTACCTCTCATGGAACCTCCACCTGCTGCTTTCTCCCAAAGGATGGCAGGCTGTGGGCCCACCAATCTATTTCCTTCTCACATTCCCAGATGGTCCTCAGTCTTTCCACTTCCTCCTTATGCTCAGCCACCTGGCTGAGCAGATCATTTAGCCAGCCACAGCACACAGAGGCGCATTTTTTGCTGCTCTCCTACAGGAGTGACAGGTTCAGAAATTCCATGCAGCCCCTCATCTGGATGGCTGCATCTCTGTGTGGCAGGTCAGCATCACAGTTTTGGCTAAATTTACCCTTCCCTCCCCCTCAAAAAAAAAAAAAAAAAAAAAAAAAAAAAAAAAAGGAGTTTTAAAAATTTTTTT
>VZRU01006929.1:93615-137659 GCA_013398155.1 Pedionomus torquatus | reverse complement strand
AGGTGACGTGATGGTAAACCTGTTTCGCAGAAAGTGAGCCGAGTGGTAAGGGCCAGAAAGATCCAAGACTTGTAGAAAATTCCCCCCGATTCATTTATTATCGGCAAGACCTCATAAGAAACACAGTTTGTATTGGAGCTGCTAGAACGGTCCTTGTATCCGCATTTCGGATTGAGCTTGGCCAGAGGCCCAGGCACTGTTCTGGAAGAGCTCGTACTTCTTCCGGGCTCTGAAGGAAGCATCCCTGGGGGCATCAGTTCCCAGCCCTGGCAAAGCAGGCGCTGAAGTGGTGCTCCCTGCTGTGACCTCAGTAAAATTACGTGGCAGACCTCAGCAAAAATTGAGGACTGCTTGCTTATGCCGTTAAAAAAAAAAACCAAACGTTCTTGCCAGAAGAGTTTATACCACAAACAAAATAACTCGGAGTAAGAGAAGCAGTTTTTGCCAGTGTTAAAATCTAGCTAAGAGCTTCTGTTTTCAAGGCATCAAAATACTGCCAGATCTGCTTTATTTTACTTTTTTTCCAAGTCCTGTTCTGAACAACATTGCTATGTGAGGAAACAAAGGCCTGGCCAAAGGCAGCTAAAATTTATCCAAGAGCTGTTTTCAAAGCAGAAAACAAACCCAGTCTCTCACAATGGTCCTGTTCAGCAGTTTGCTGGCCCTGGGGTGCTCAGTATGCTAGAAGCTTTTTTTCCTGCCTGATAAACGATGAATAGTTTTACCTACTACAAAGGACTCGGGGCTGTTTAAGGTTTGATTCTTCATGAGCTACCCGTGCAGCTGGAAACGTGGCAACTTAAAGTGGAGTGCCCTAACAAAGACTAAAAGGCAGTTTGAAATCACAGTACTGGAGTCGTACTGCAGCTACCCCTAAATCACCCTACCATACCCATATATATCCCATATATACCCATACCATATCCCAACCCCACCCCAAGACATCACTATATCAAACGATGAGAAGCAGTCTCAATAAGTCACCACCCATGAATGTGACATTTTCTGTCCACTTTTGGTAGAACTGTTGATCCCACCCACAACTATTTATCAAAAATTAGAGTTACAGGTTGGAATAGTTCTCTGAAGAGTGGTCTTACATAAAAAGACAGTAAATACGCAACTAGCATAGTCCAGCTCTCCTCTATCTGAAATGCACCACCAGACATTCCAGTATGAGCCTGAAATTACTTTTTTTTTAATGTTGGACACCAAAATGCCAATGCAAATTGCATTTTCTTATTTTCTGATTAAGTTCTTTCAAAAAACAGCATAAACAGGAGAACTGACTTCAAAGAGACGGCCAAGCTTTCTCACTTGAAAAAGTTGGTGGTCTGAAAAATAGCAGGTGGAGGAGGGTGAGCTCTTTGCATTAGCATTTGTTGTTACTCATAATGGTAGTAAAGAAAAATCAGATGAATGCATAATTTATACAGATTGTGTTTGTTGGAAAAACATCCCTTAAACTTTATACAAAGTCTACAACCTGATAATGAAAGTAGAAAATTAGCTTCACTTACAGAAAACAAGGCTACCTTAGGAAAACAACTTCATGCTTGTCCTCATGTATATGGTGTAGCCCTTCCCTAAAATCACCCAAATTCTTCTTCAGTACCAAAACAAACCCAAAACTCTGAGTTACTGCTAATCTCGCTTTTCTGAATACCAAACCCATTCATCCACTAGGGGAATGCACATTACAAAACTCCCAGCTGCTCTATTTCCTATTAGGCAATCCTGCCCACATTTCCAAGTAATAATTAACCAACCAACTCTCCAAAGCCTGTCCATTTAAGCCGTAGCGTCTTCTCACCTACCAGGAAACCACACAAGTGTGCTTAAAGGAGTATTATTACGTTTTTGAAAGGATGGGAAACTATAAAGCATCTCCAGTGTCTGTTAATCTTTTCACAGATTCTTTCCTTAGCTAAGATTCCTCTCAGAAACCCTAAACACACAATAAGGGCATCTGTTAAGCTTTCGTCCTCAATTTCAAAAATGGACGGACAATTGAAGTAATTTGGGAGAGTCATGAGTGAGCTAGTTGCTTTTTTAGACTGAAAGATTCTCTTTTGACAACATTGCAAAGTTCATATTTATTTTTGGCCCTGTGGCTGATTAAATGACCTCCCTTTAGAATCTGCAAATATAAATAGAATTGACGTTTTAATGATCAGTTTTCACAAGCAAATATAATCCAGCTTCTCAAGCACTAATATTGTTCCAAATCTGGATGCAAGGGGCAGTTTTACAGCTGCTGTGTTTCTGTAACATCCAAGTTCCCAGGGAGGCTGCCTGAAAATACAAAACATCCAATAGAAATTACTGAAGTGTTATCTCTCTGAAATGCCATAAGGTGGCAGTGAATTGGAAAATTGGTGCTATTTCTGGGTAGAACAAAGCTTGAAGAAGCTCAGTAGAAGAGGAGGGTAGGCTTTTCTTGTTTGTTTGTTCAGGGTTTTTCAGTTTTCTCTTTACATTTAATGTATCACCATAAACTTAAAATCCAGTCATCTTAATCAGATGCTCTATAGGTCTCCTTCAACATGTCCTGGTAGACGTGTTCCTGCCCAGGGATCTCTTGCTTTTCCTTTCTCCATTGCTTCCTTTTCGGGTGATCAGCAGCAAGATTTTCTGTTTGCTTACCTTGCAGCTCTTACTGGGTCATTCCACCAGAAGCCACGGTGAGAGGGCTACCTCTGCTAGCCTGATAAGGATGCAACCATTCAGGGCTGTTTTGAACTTTGTTACGCTAGTGAATCAAAATGATATTAATGGATCTACCAGTCTTGCATCTAATTCCTTAATATTGCCAAGGGAATTATCCACAGAACAATTTAGTGAGATGTAATGGCTTGCCTCATTTGACTGGCATGGGCAAACTCAGTGGTTATGGTTGAACTTTAACTTTTCCATTTTTTTCCACTGGAAAATCAGAGATTGTAACAGTAACAAATTTACCAACTGCCCAGGTGTTAATGATTAGACAATAAATCCTGAAAAGTGGTTTTGATTTTTGTCCCAGAACAAAATCCAAAAGAATCTATGTTTAGGACTTATCAGTTGAATTTATTTTTCTGAGTGGGACAGAAGTTTTAAATCCTGAGAACCTGACATTTTGCAATGATTTCCTGTCACAAAATATGTCATCACCGACAATTGCTTCAGAGAACAGCTGATGCTTTGCTGATCTGAATGCGCGTGGGTGCACCGAGGCCTCACAAGACTCCAGGTAAGTTTGCCAAAACCAATAGAGCCAAGTGGTCCGAACAGTTTAATGTAACAGCAGCTATGGAGAACTTCCGTTTCCCGGTTTTGCAGTGCAGTCAAACAAGCAGAGACACCAAATACAGGTTCATGGCAACATTGCAACACACGGAAAACAGCAGCGACTCACAAAGCAGGCAAATCATAGAATTGTGGGAGTCCTCCCTGCTGATGTTCCACACAGGTTTAAGGTTGGTTTCATCCACTGGCTCTTGAAAGAGGCATCAGGTTTCCCACTGTGCCAGAAGAACATCTTGTTCAGTTGGACAGTTTCCCTTGCTCCAGCAGTTGTCTGACCTCACCTTCTTCATAAATAACCCTGGAAAACCAATATCTGGAGCCAGAGAAGCTCTGTCAGTCTAATGAGCCTTTGGCAAGTCTTCTAGATACTTGTTTTCTGGAAAGCAAAAATTATGCCCATTTCCTCAGGAGTTTTAAAGGGTCCAAATCTAGAAAATTTTTTTGGCTCGTATTACCTCCCTCACGTTAGATTCAGTCAAGCAGCCCAAGAATGACATCCTTTTGCTTTCTGTAGGTGTTTTCCCTACAGGAAGCTCTGTAGAAGTTCTGTAAAGGGGATACCAGGGAGCAGAGGGTCCATCCTCACAGCGCAAAATTAAAAAGACCCCATTCCACAGAGTTTACTGGGGCTCTGTCTGTACTACAGTATTGGTAGAAGGGCCTATGAATGTCCCATACTCACTATTTCCCTGCCTCCCCAATCAACTTCCAAACGGGCTGATGAGGAGATTTTCAAACCAAGGGGAATTAAAGCCATTGTGATCCCTGAGGCCTTCAGTCCATTCAAGAAAATCTTTTAAGGCTTGGAAGCCATAACTTGATACAGGGCTTTAGGACCACTCTTTATCTGGGTCTTAGTAGACATACCAGGAGAGGGAGAGGCATGGGAGAAGACCCGGGCTGGGTGTCCAAGACGTCACAGTGACCTAGAAGTTGTACAAGGAGCCAAGCACAACAGCCAGCAAAGGAGTTTTTTCTCTGCTTCTTCCTTCAGACAGCTGCAGGATGTTGAACCAGGGTGATGAGTTTTACTGTGCCTTCTCACAAATGCAGGAAGGATTTGCTAGTTCCTATTGAAGGAGTTTTTTGGAAAGAAAGTATTGCATATAGTGCAGGGTGCCAATAGAAGGAGAAAGGGCCATTGGGAATAGACGTCTGCATCACCAAAGAAGCAAAGAAAGCAGCCAGTGTGGCCTGCCTGGGATGCTGTCCTTGCTGCAAGGGCTCCCTACAGACCAAAATTACCATCCTTAGCTGCAATGAAATGCTCATCCAGCTCTTGCTGTCGCAGCTGCTTTTACCCTGGCTGAAAATAACTGCATGGGTACAGGTCTCCCCAGGACAGCCAGCTCCCCTGGAGGAGGAAGGAGACGTTAGTGCTTGGTGGATTAGAGCCATTTCTGATATCCACAAGGCAAACTATGGGAAGTATAATACACTCATGTCTGCAGGGAGTCAGGATTGCTCTGCAATGTACAGCAACATATAGTAAAATGGTTGAACAGAGTAATGAAACCTTGGTCGTTCTTCATGCATCAGCCACAGCAGTGAACTTGCACTGTTGTTGTACGTCTTACCTGTTAACTGAGGGTCTTTAGTTTGCAGCCAGGAACAGCTGGAAGGTGGCGATTCTCCTCAGAATCCAGGAGAAAATGCACAGTTAATTATGAAGTGGCCAAAAATGTAACAGTATTTTAATTTTGCTGATTGAGTTTTTGCCAAGCACTCTAATTGATTTAATGATCCCTGTCCCTGGCTGCTCACTAATCACCATAGTACACTACTTCCGTCATCTTTGGCTTGCAAATGGTTACTAATTGTTGCTGCATTTTGATCTGTACATCTGGTGTTGACATCTGTCCTTGCCCTGAAATGGAGAGACAACTGTTTTTAAAAGGAGAGCGCTCTCCCAAATCTCTACAACATCTGGGAAAATGTGGCATTGAAACTGAGTTGTCAAATATAAAAATTTAGCAAATATGTGGACTGGCTGGAGGGTCTGCAAATATGAAGCCTGAAAGTAGGCATAGGAATCAGAACAGAAAAGACTGTGTCTTTAAAACACGAGTCTTGGGTGCTTCCCATTAGAAATGCCTATCTCCCCTAATTCCCTGTTGACTGCTTGACATGGCAAAATCTTTTACAGTCTGCACAACAGAGCACACCTCCTAATTTGATCAACCTAACAGCCCATGTTGCCTTTGCTTCAGCCTATTAGACGTAATTCCAAAGTCTTTCTACAAAGCAGGACTCGGGATCTGGCAGCAAGATCTAACTGGCCTGAGACAAGAAACAAGCAGCATGAAAGCACCAAAAAAGCCCTAGAAATCAATGGAAACAATTGCCTTCCTTAAAAAAAAAAATAAAATCTTTTCCAGAATCTCATTTCCTCCTGAACATTTTGTGACCGTGATTGTTACAAGCAACCTGTGGGTTTTTTTCCTCCCTGTTTATTTTGTGTATTTAACAGCACTGAGCGTACAAGCCCATTGTTTTGCTAATGGTCAGCAACGCTTATTTCGCTTATCTTCCCATCTCGCCCAGGCCCGGCCGCTATCGCTCACAAGCTGTTCTGCAAGACTTGGATGAGCACTCCTCTCAGACCTTTGGAGAGGCTGCGAGCCAGCAGCAAGAGCAAAGCTGAGTTCAACGGGCAACAATGAGTAGGCATGTAAGGACACGGAAAGGAAATGGGTGAGCTGAAACAAGGTTAGCGTGATTGGAGTAGCAGTCACTCCAAATGACCCCAAAGAAAAGAGCCTACAAGCAGAAAAAGTCTGGTACGATTAATGACTCCTTTTTTATAAAGGAGTCATTTCAGGACATCTGACTTAAGGGAAGTGCTAGATTTATTTACTTTTAATTGGACTGGATCTAAGCCATATCAAGCTGATGATGCCGTTCTGAGTTCAAAAGGATATTCTCTTTGCCTCATAGCATAGGAGCAAGGGGACAATGCAATTAACGGGAAAGGTGGCACTTTGAAAAGTGGTAGAAAGAAATATTTTTAAATTAAGCAGTTATTTTATGTGTCGGGTACTTAAAATAGGAGTTTTTTCTACTCACTGGAAGGTGAGAGACTTCTCCAGGAGATCATCCTAGTTCTCAAATGGAGTTGCTCTCAGACTTTACCTAGAGGAGCCTCTCTTTTCTCCACACCTATGGAAGAACCCTAGAAAGACCTGCCTAGTATGTGGGCTCTGGGGTAACAAGCCTCCTACTAGGTGACAGGAAGACAGTTTTAGTTCTAACTGGACTGTGAAAGTCACTGGTGCAGGACATCACTAATGGGCAAGTACCTGGATAGTACTGACCCCTGAAACAGGTAGTACTAAAACTTTTTTTTGGTAAGGGGTATGAAACATGCTGTTTGAATTCAAATCACATTCTAAGTGCAGAAGTACGGGAAGGTTTATAAAACTCTCTGAAACCTCTTGCCCTGACCACAGTCAGGAACAAGATATTGGACTAGAAACCAGGAGCTGAGCTGTTTGGTAATCAAGGATAATCTTCTTGAAGCTCAAGAGTGGTTCATCCTGACAAGAATAAAATCAAGCAAAGGTGTCAGGAGGCATGGCATGGATGAGCAAAGAGCTCCTGACTAAACTCTTAACACAAAAAGGAAATGTACAAAAGGTGGAAGCAGAAGTACATGACCCAAGAGGAAGCCTTACTGGTGAGAGTGTCTTTAGGCAATGGCAGGCCCCTTACTAAGGGGCCCAAAAGTGTGCTGAGGGACCTTGCTACTGTCATTGCAAGGCCACTCCTTGAAAGGTTGTGGCAATCAGGAGAGGTTCTTGAGGCCTGGAAGAGAGCCTACAGGAGAGGAGGAGAGGGACTCTTTATCAGGGAGAGTAGTAATAGGACAAGGGGTAATGGTTTTAAACTAGAAGAGGGGAGATTTAGATTGGATATTAGGAAGAAATTCTTTCCTGTGAGGGTGGTGAGGCACTGGAACAGGCTGCCCAGGGAAGTTGTGGCTGCCCCATCCCTGGGAGTGTTTAAGGCCAGGCTGGATGGGGCTTTGAGCAACCTGCTCTAGTGGAAGGTGTCCCTGCCCATAGCAGGGGGTTTGGAACTCCATGATCTCTGAGGTCCCTTCCAACTCTAAACATTCAATAATTCTATCTTCATGAGGGTGGATCTGGAAAACTACAGTCTGGTCAGCCTCACCTGAATCCCTGAAAAGGTGATGGAGCAAACAATCGTGGAAACCATTTCCAGATATATGAAGAACAAGGAGGTGGCTGAGTGTGGATTTACAAAGGGGAAATCAGGCTTAACCAATTTAACATCCTTCCACAGCAAGATGAATGGCTTGGTGAACGAGAAGAGAGCAATAGATGTAGTTTGCCTTGACTTTAGTAAAGCCTTTGACACTGTCTCCTATAGCATCCCCATAGACAAGCTGAGAAAGTATGGGTTAGATAAGTGGACAATAAGGTGGATCAAAAAATGGTTGAATGGCCGGACCCAGAGCATTGTCATCAGTGGCACAAGGTCCAGCGAGAAGCCAGTCACTAGTGCTATAACCTGTTACTAGGTCTTGTACTGTTTAACAGCGTCATTAATGATCTGGATGACAGGACAGAGTACACCTTTGGCAAATTTACAGATTATGCAAAACTGCAAGGAGCTGATACACTAGGTGGTGTGCTGCTGTCCAGAGCGACCTGGACAGGCTGGGGAATTGGGCAGCGAGGAATCTCATGAAGTTCAACAAAACAAAATGCAGAGTCCTGCACCTGGGGAGGAATAACCCCGTGCACCAGTATATTCTGGGAGCTCTGCAGAGAACCTGAGGGGTTCTGGTGGACATCGAGCTGGCCTTGTGCTAGTAGTGTGCCCTCTCAGCAAAGACAGTCAGCAACATCTTGGGCTGCATTAGGAAAAGCATCACCAGCAGGTCATCTTTGCCCTCTACTCAGCAGTGTTGAGGCCACATCTGGAGTTCTGTGCCCTGTTCTGGGTTCCCCAATACAGGAAAAACTTAGACTTACTGGAGTGAGTCCAGCAAAGGACGACAAAAATTACCAAGGGCCTGGAACATCCCTCATGTGAGGAAAGGCCCAGAGAGCTGGGACTGTTTAGCCTAGAAAAGAAAAGGCTCAGGAGGAATCTTGTCAGTGTGTATAAATACCAGATGGAAGGGAATGAGGAAGAGAGAGATGGGTGCCCACTGAGAGAACAAAGAGCTGTAGGCACTATTTAAAACACATGAAACTCAAACACAAGAAAACACTCTTTTTTCTTTGGGGATGGTCAAAGAATAGAGCAGGTTGGCCAGAGAGGTTATGCAGTCTCCATCTCTGGAAACATGCAAAACCTGACTGGACATGGTCCTGAACAGCTAGCTCTAGCTGACCCTTTTTGAGCAAGGGTGGTTGGACAAGAAAATCTCCAAAGGTCCCTTCCTTCCTTCACAGTCTGTGATCCACTACAGCAGTTCCTGGTGTTCTGTATGCTGTTGGTCCTTACACATTTCGTTGATTTTTCCCTGAGGTAATCATAGACATTACTGGTGTAATTAATTGTACTGAATTAATGTAACTCTGAGGATGAGGTGGTTATAGAGAAACCTGAATTTAATAAAATAGTCAGAAGAACTGTCAACAAACAAAATACAGGAGCTGGCAATCATCATGACTGTGAGGTTCTGTACACATGTTTTCAGCAGAATAAGCACTGAGGTCGGCGATGAAGGCTGACAGAGCACACAGGGCAGGGTCACATGAGAAGTGGGAGATAAGTGGCTTATAACAGCCAGTGCCGAGCACAGTGCATAAGAATTTCTGTTTTATTTCTCAGTCTACAGCAATCGATCTAACTTTGCTGTATGTGTTGTGATGACAAAATTAAAGCTCTGACACCATGTCAAAACAGGGCACCAAGAAGGGACAATTAGATCAGAGGCAGTATTTTCAAGGTGAGCACCCAGAAAATGGAGAAAACACAATTAATGACCACCTGGAAGAAGTCTGATTTAAATGACCACCCAGGAACTCTGAATCAATGGCAGCTCTCCAGGGCAGCAGTCTGCAAGGTGAACCATAAGCCTGTCCTTTTTTCCAGCTGTATTCCCAGTCTCCTCCAGAGTATGGTCCTGGTATATTTTATGCACTGAGGCAGAATCCCATTAAGAACAAGTATGCAATCATGTCATTAACGTCTGTCTCACAAGAGAATATTAGATAAACATTTGTCAGGAATGGTCTAGGAATAATTGGTCCGGCCTTGGGGGAAAGAGATGGACTGGAGTCCGCAAATGGCTCGTGAGGTCCCTTCCAGGCATATTTTCCACAAAGTCATACATGCCAAAGTTAAGCCAAATTAAATTTGTGTAAGTTATTTTAATCCTGGCCTTCGCTAACTTCTGAATGCTTCATTTCAGAGCCTTTTTGTCACAGATTAGAGTGTGCTGTGTTTTAAGATCCTGGTTGGTTTGTTTTAAAGTCAACGCAACCTAGCAAGGATGCCATGATATGCACATCTGCAAGGTTCATTAACAACCTTGTAACAGATCCAGCACAGGGACCTCTGCCAGGGACTACCAGAGGCAACCCAGGTGACTCTGCCATTTCCAGCTAATGAAGGTAGGGGTGGCAGTAGGAAGAGATCACTATGCTGCTGGCCAGCATTGGAGGCTTACCTTTCAAATCCACATGCCGGCAGCAGATGAGAGTCTCAGGACACATAGGTTCCCTCTGGAGGGCAACATGTGCCACCAGAAGTTTTTACTTGCTTCCACCCATGATCTCTCCAGCTCTATTTTTCCAGACTCTTGAAAGTAATCAGCTCCTTCACTACTTCATCTGCTCCCTGCCCTATGATTATCAAGTCAAGTTCTCCCTGCTCTTGTCTGCTAACCAGGACACCACCTCAAGTCAGACCCATACCCTACCCTTGTCCCCCCTCCCACTCCTAGTCACCTGGATTATCCTGTCATCACACAATTTTTTCACCTCTGCTCTTTCCCCTACTCCCTTATTTTTGCCCAACAGCTGTTCTCAGACCCTGAATCCTCGGTGGTTTAATCCTTCTATCCTCATTCCTTGTTGATTCAGAAAATGAAGCACCTTCCTCTGCCCCAATCACACCATCTTTCCCTCTTCCAGTGCCTCCTCCCCCAACCATTCCAGTCACAACAGGTTCTTCCACTAGATTTACTTCTTTCCTCCCACAATTAGCTTTCACAACCATTTCTTCTGTCACGTTGCTTCATTACCAGGATGATGGTCATCATCTTTATGAGAGAAACCCCAGTTTGCCGTCAGCTTAGTGAACCATCTCACAATAGAAACTGCAATGACTCGCAGGTGAGGTGGGCTTGGCCACCACCTGTGGATAGCCCAGGTGCAGGGTGCTCTAGAAGCTGCAGGGAGATGGAGCATAGTCAGGGTGAAGTTTTCAGGAATGATTTGCAAATGGCTTTTTGTCCACTATATGCTAAGAAGCCTTCGCAGATCTGCGTGGTCTGTGATTTTTCAAAGTCATAACATCTGATCTAGTTTGGATGGGTTTTGTCAAGACCAATAGAAGCTAGAGTTCAAATCGGTATAATGTGAGGGAGATGAAGTGTCTCAAAAAACTAACAGACATGTTTGAAAGGGGGAAAATAAATGCTATTTGTCAGTCTTCTTCTTGGAAATGACCTGCTGAATCACTTTTCTTTTACCTTCCGGAATGCTCAGCATGAAGATTTTTGTGTAATGCTTAATCTCTAAGAAAATGATGAACAAGTGAGTCCAAGGTATTTTTATGGGAAAAGCTGTGTGGCCTTAATATGCAGGGGGTATTATGTATCCCTAAGCACAGGGATGTTAACTGTTAAATAATACAATTGTAAAGTATTTCACTTTATTTATTGTTTTTCCCCTTTCTCAAAATCTGCTAATTGCTGCATACTTTGGGCTTCTAACACTCTACTCTTCATTGGAGATCTTTTTGCTACAGGACAAACTCATTATCTTGAACATCCCCTGAATTAATTGATTCCATTGGTTATTGCAGAGTCATTAAACTAGTGGTATTACATTGAGGGCTTAAGTCATGGGCAGTGTTAAAGGAGTGATTTGCTTGAGCAGCTGAATTAGCCTGAGCAACATTCCTCCCAGCAGTGTCATGGACTTTTCTTACACTGGCCACTTTGTTTTGCAAAGGTGATATTCAGGTTTATTAAATGAATTGATGTTACCCTGGGCTTGGGCAGGCTTGCCAAGCTGCTGGAAAGTGCCACAAGATTTAAGTTACAAGTGGAAGTCACTGTCCTCTTTCCCACAGACACAGCCATCAGTAGGACAGCTATTGCTGCCTAAATGGCATAAGCAAATCAATGTCTTATATCTGTTTTGGCCAGCCCAGCATATCCTGTATACTCTTCAGGTAGGTTGCACACCCTTGCAAACCCCAATGAGGCAGTGGAAATTTCCCTGTAATGAAAGCATGTCTCTCAACACTTCCAGACGTGTTGCGGCAGAACAAAGCTATGACCTGTTCTTTCATCTGCCACCCTAAGGGTAGGAAGATTTTTAAAAGTCAGTGTCTCATTTATGACTGTGCATTAGAACAGCCTAAACTGGTCACAAAGGGAAATTATTTTATAACAATCCTGGAAAAGGAGAGAAAAAAATCTTCATTGCTCAGTTGTTAGCTGCGTAGAGCTTGGCACCAATCTGGAAACCCGATGAATAATGTTTGAAACAATATTGTTCCTAGATTTCCAGCTGTACCGGAAGGTAGGTGGTCACTGCAAAACCTACCTTACCTCCTGCTGCTGCTGCAAGATTGATGTTGTCTGGATCAGGGGGAGGATAGCCCAATTCTGCAAAATACATAGGCCCCTGCTGTGTCCAGCACAGAGGCATCATCTCTCCTTGTAGGACTGTGTCCCTCCTGCAGCCTGGGGTTTGATTATGTAGCAGGGCACTTATATTTCCCAGGGAAAAGCTGCAAGAGTTTTGTTGGTTATTTATTTATTTAAGTGCTTTACCAGACATATCCCACGTGCTTGTGAGGTTGTTTCTAATGCTGTCATTACCTAGAAAAAGCTCCACTTAGTGGTAGAAATCTCATACTTGCTTCAGCAGAAGCTTGGCCTTCTGATGACGAGCAGAGTTCTTGGCTCTTTCTAATCTGTGATTGTCAAATTTCAATTATTCCAGACAGTGGGGTGATCCTGAGAAGTTGGGTTTCCCCATTGTCTAAGGACACAAATATATGTGGGAACACGCACAAAAATATTATTTGATTCACTAAAACCAGCTGCTGTGAACAAACTATCCACATACAGCAACTACTGATTATTCAACAGCAAAAACATTGGTCCCCACTGTTGATACCCCTATTTGTTGCCTGAACTCCTTCCCCGGCCTCTCACTCACTTTTTCCAGAGGACGTTTGGGATTCTCACTGAGGTCCAAGGCTTGCTGGCTGAGGAAGTTAACCAGGGAGTATCAGCTCTTGTTTTCTTGTTCTTTGATGGGTCAACCTGTCTCTCAGGCCTTCCTGGTGAAGCACCTAAAGCCCGTTAGCTCAAACATGTAGTGAAGGAGCCTTGATGCATCTTAGGGAGGTGGCCTTGTGTATGCCTGAATGACAGCTGCCAGTGAGAGAGAACAGAGACTGTGGTTTCTCTCTCTGAGTACAACAGTCAGTAGAAGAGACAAGGCTCTGGACTCCCGAGTTTTCTCCTTGGGCACATTAGACCCCACGTCATCCTTAGGTACTCTTTGTTGGTTTTGTCTGCTTTAAAGGCTAAATTCAGATGCCCTCAATCAGCTGTTGCTGAAGACAGTGGGGACTGAGAGTATTTTTCTATCAGAGGGTGAAATTTAACCCAAAGCTGTTGTACTGTGGCATGTCAGGTACTCGGTAATGCTGGGCTTCCAGGAACAGGAGAGCCGCCTCCCTCACTGACTGCAGCAGGCTCATATCAGGTATCAGGAGAACTAGGAAAAAGACCTGGCTGCCAGAAAGTTGTGAAGGATGGATTGCAGAAGCAGGAGAGCACTATATGTATTTTTGTCACTGGTATGAAAAAGGCTGTAATGGAGAGAAAATGAGCTGATCTTTGCAAAAGCATAATTCGCCATCAAATGAAAGATTCACCTGTCAGAGGAAAGGATGTCGTTATCCAGCACCTGTATTTGGGGACTGTTAAAAAAAATCCAACAACCAAAATCCAGCTGCTTTCAAACAAGGGCCTGAATTTGCTGTAATCATGTACAGGGTATCCCACTGTTCATGGATCTGCCTAGCACTGCTGTAAATTCAAGGTGCAATTGCATCAGCTAATATTATTCCTGCAGTTCTCTTTGGTTTGAAATATCGCCCGACTCATTTGGGTTAGATACGAGATGTAATTGCCTGGAAACCAGCACACTACTCCAGAATATAACTCTGAGAGTTATATTCACCTTGTCCAAAAAATTGTCCAAGCCATCCTTGTGTTGGATCATGTCGTCAGGACACTGCTAAGGGTATGCTTTCATTCTGCCTTCCTCTGGACCCCTTGAGAGGTACTAGGGGCTTCCTAATGAGGCCAAGTCCTTATGGATTTCCTAAGCCATGGGAAGCTCCAAGAAGCAAAAGCTTTTCAGTGTTTTTGCACCTGCCAGGCACAGTTGCACCTCTCAGTACTTGCAGGAGGTGTGTTGGAAGGAAGCATGGGAGGACAGGCCTTCATCTATAAGTATGTTAAAGTACTGCTGGTAAAACTAGCACCTGCTGGTGCCAGGAACTCCACCTTCATTGCATACTTGCAGAGAAAATTTCAAGTTCCTGCTGACCCGCAGGAAATTTGTCTGCTTCTGGCCCACCTTTCTGACGTCCTAACTACCAGTGAGTGTTCTTCTCATGCACTTTTCAAAAGGTGAGCATGATCCCATTCTAGCATCTTGCCAAACTCTTTATGGACTCCTCGGCAGCTGGAGGCAGGAAACAGTGTATACAACCATTCTCGCAGTGCTGCAAGGGGAAAGTGTGACCTGGTAGCCATGAAACCGGGGCTCTCCCTCACTGCCTCTCTGGAGACAAAAAAAGGGGCAGGTATGAGCTGCTAGAAGGAAATGAAAATAGATATTCTTTGCTCTGAGTAGACCAGGGTTCCTGGGAATAAAAGGCCATGTTCTATATCAGCACGTAAGAGAGTCGGTTAGAGGAGAAGGAAGAACAGCTACTAACTAGAAGACAGTACTGGCATGAGAACAAGTAGATAAAAATAGGCTATGAAAAAATGTGGGCTGCAAATCAGAAACAAGTTTCCTTCTGTTGGAGTAAAATTCTGGAATAACCTGCCAAGAAAATTCCCAATGACTCTTAAGATGGACTGTGATAAATTAACAGGAGGGACTTTATGACTCAGTGCTTGTCATAGCTGGGAAATATGATGATGACTAGGAGATCACTTCTAGCCCCACATCTCTGTTGGTATGATAACAGAGGAATCTGTGTTGAGCGCAGTAAATGCTGAATCACTAGGTGCTTTATATAGCTGCCTGGCAGGACAAAGTCCCTTGCACCCACCCTGACTGCATGAACCTCCAGGACAAAAAAAAATAATAAATAAATCCTTACGTAAATGATTGTACTTTGGCAGCACAGAGCATAAAGCTACGGATGCCTGAGTTAGAAGAAAACCAGCTCAGCTCCTCTACACAGGGGAAAGGTGGTGGAATGAGCACAAAAGCAAGGGACCTCACTGTGAGCAGTAAGAGGTACATGCTCTGAGGTGAACATGCTCCAGCAGCTTTGATAGACAATTTTAATGTGGGGAAAAAATCCTCAGTGCTTGGGCCCATGTGGAGGTATCCCATGCACTTGCTCAGCCAGGTGTGTGCTGTGTGCAGGGATCATTTCTACAGCCCATGATCATATAATGTAGCAGAAAGTTCCTGCAATTTACATCAACTGCTAAAACACCCACAATTCTCTTGCTACCCTAAAAGGCCAAGGCATCCATGAAAAACTGGATAAGAGAAAGGGCTGGTTTCTGTTCTTAGGAAAGTAATGCTGCTCAGGAGGAGAGAAATTCTCTACAGCCCTCATGGCTATTGGACCAGAGGTAGACTTTTCTGGAGCTTCTTCTGGACCTCTGGAGGTCATGTACATGTGCAGGTGCTCCTTAACCTCCTCAAAATTTGCGGCCCTCCGAGGCTACTTGGAGACCTAGAGCCCTCCATTGCTTCTCCCCACTTTGCCACAGGAATATTCCCACACAGATGTGGCACCACTGCACAGTCACCGTCTCCACGGGTCGTACAGTCAGGTTACTCTGGGCCGAGGACACCTGTGGGTTTTCCCTCTTGCAGCACTTTTGAATGCCCATAATTTCTAATAACTGCCCCTGGTAACAAAGCTCAGAGCAAGAGATTCCCTGCAGAGCCCAGCTGCCAATGCCAATACAAGGCAGTGGGAAACTTCCATGCCAAAAGTCAGCACTCTTCTCCCAGAAAGCCTGGTTTAATCCCCCTCTGCTGTGGCTAACAAAGCCCTTTCCCCCCCACCCTCCCCTTTTGTTTTTATTTTTTAAAACCAGGCAGCTGAATCCCAATCGAGACCAATTTAGTTATTTCCTAAGCAGTCGCAAGCTGACAGGGTAACAGAGGCAGACCGAGTGATGGCAGGTGGTTGCGGTACAAGCCTCAAGGTTTCCTGCCTTCCTGGTTCTTTCCAAGGTCTGGCAAGCAGGCACACAGAGCCATCTAACACTGGCTGTGACAGGACCCTTCCTAAACATCTGGCAGCAAGGAAAGGCCACATAGGTGTCAGTGCATTGTTAGGGTCAAGGGGAGCAGAGATGGCAGAGCTTTCAAACGGAAGAGCAGCATCTGTAAATGGGACCATGGGCAGGGAAAGGCTTTGTTCTGCAGAGCGCCTCCTGTCACACTGTGCATAGCAGGACTCAGAGATGCTGGGTGAAGTGGACTTATCTCTTACAGTTTGCAGACAGCAACAGGAGTCACAGAGCTGAAGCCTGCAGAAGTGCACTGCTAGCAGGGGAAGGATAGCTGGGAAGCAGCTCAGGGCGCTCAAAACATTCAAAGAACCTCGTCAGCTTTAACTGCTGTGGCTGCTCCGCGTGTCATAGGAAGAGGCAACACCTCTGCTAGCAGATACAGCTTGGATGAGGACAGGGTGCTGGGATAAGGTATACAGGAGGGATTGCCAAGGTCTGCTCTGTAGTTCCTGGGTAGCAGCAATTTCTCACATGCCCTGAAGTACCGTGAGGACATTTGTAGGGATGGTGAGTCTAGCACCTAGCACTCACCTGGGAGCAGACAAGGGACCTCCTTCCAATCTCTTAACTTTCATTTCAATTTCTGTAAGATCAAAGTTTCTGCCTTGAACTGGAAACAGGCACAGCCTTTCCTAAGAGGAACAGATTTAAACAGCAGATACATTGGAGAATGAATTGCTCATGTGGGACATTGATACTACAGGTCCCCCGGGTGAGAGTCGGTGCTCTTCAGGCTACATCCATCATCAGTGGCAAGAAAAATAGCTATAAATCTGGGCATTCCCAGTCCTGCTGCCATGAGCTGCCTTCTCAGCTCTCCCAGTCTACCTCTCCGCCTCCACAGAACATGCACCACTGCCTCTGCAGCTGCTCAGAAACCTTGGATTCAGGGCAAAGCCCTAATTAAGATGCTCTGAATTGCTTAATGGGGAAAGACAAGCTGCTCCAAAGACTGAATGAAGAGCTGCGAAGAAACCGAATGCTGAAATTAGTGCCTAAGCCATGTGCCTGAAGTTAAGCAGCATGGAGTGCTGCTCTGTGTGCCTGTGCAAAGCCTGATGCAAAGATCCCATAATAGTAACAGCAATGAAAGGCAGCCCACCACCTCGCTCTGTTCTTTCTTCTCATGTGCAGGCAGTCCAATCCATCACATGATTCTTTGACTCTTCCCCACCTGTATCAATGTGTATTCTTTGCTAGATACAGAATTGGAAGTCATCAAAAGCACCAGTGAATTTTTACGTGTGCACATGCACACGCACATATGAACTGCATCAGCCTTCTGTATGTGTACAGAAAGTAGAATCATANCTCTTCCCCACCTGTATCAATGTGTATTCTTTGCTAGATACAGAATTGGAAGTCATCAAAAGCACCAGTGAATTTTTACGTGTGCACATGCACACGCACATATGAACTGCATCAGCCTTCTGTATGTGTACAGAAAGTAGAATAATAGAATTATTTAGGTTGGAAAAGACCCTTAAGAGGCTGTTTCCTCTCATTCTAGAACTTGTTACTTGGCAGAAGACACTGACCCCCACCTCTCTACAACCTCCTTTCAGGTAGTTGTAAAGAGCAATAAGGTGTCTCCTCAGCCTCCTTTTCTCCATGCTGAACCACTCCAGCTCCCTTAGCCACTCCTCATAAGACTAGTGCTCTAGGCCCTTCACCAGCTTCCTTGCTCTTCTCTGGACCTGCTCCAGCACCTCAACGTCTTTCTTGTGGTGAGGGGCCCAAAACTGAATGCGATATCCAAGATGCAACCTCACCAGTGTCAAGTAGAGGGGTTCAATCACTTCCCAAGTCCAGCTGGCCACACTATTTCTGATACAAGCCAGGACACTATTGGCCTTCTTAGTAGGTGCATCCACATGACTTGCAGTTTTCAGTTGATTGCTACTGGTCACCAGCCAGAAAAGTGACTGCCCCAAATTCCAGCAATGAGTTTGCAAACAAACCATAGGTTCAAAGTCTTCCAGAGGACTTTTCTGCATTCGCTAGTGGATTTAAAGTTAATTTTTATATCAGCTGCTTCCAGGTGGCTTCATGGTTGATCATTTCCTTTGACTATTTCCTAGCCCCAGAGCAAAGTGCTACTCCAAATGTGCTTTCGAGGTGAAAATTTGGGAGAAACCAGCTCCCAAGTTGGAAAAGTGGCTTTGCTTCATATGTAATAGGCTCCCTGGAGCGTCCCAGCCACCTCCCTTACCCCACCCGTCATCCTAGCGTGGGGATGCAGTGGGGTGCGCTGCGTGGGGGCACTTGAGGTTTGCAGCAGCACCCGATGTGGCAGCAGCAGCCCCTGCTGCGAGCGCTGCAAAACTGCAGGCGGTTTTTCCCCAGCCCCGGGGTTGGGGAGGCGGAGGAGAAGGAGCCACCAGAGCCCCACCCGCATCAACACCCGCACTCCCCAGGAAGAGGGTGGCCGGAGGCCCCCGCCCAGGGGTCTTCCCGCCCGCATCCCGGCTCCGCTGACACGCTTGGGCCTGGTGAATAAAGGATGGGTATAAATAAAACATGGGCCACCGTATGCTCACAGAACACTCCTGCACCTGCAGGGTATGGTACAGCACTTTCCGGCTTTACACGAGGCACAGGGTGGATCCAGATGATAAAAAATGCTTCTTTGGGGTGTCTGAAATAGCACTGTGGAAGGGCACACTGTGGCACCTAATGCCACCACCACCCACCTGCCCTTCTCCTACCCACCTTTGGCTTGTTTAGCATCCCTCCCTGCCAACGAGGGTTGTGCTGGTAGACTTCCCCTCTGCCAGGACCACAGGAGACTTTCCATGGCTGCTCCCTGCCTGTGCTTCTCTGTCTTTGGCCCCTACTGCGGATTTGTCCTAGAAGGGCACCTTCAGTCAAAGCCAAAGAAAGCTGGTATCTGTTAGCAAAATGTGACCAAAAGAAAAAAAAAAAAAAAAAAAAAAAAAAAAAAAAAAAAAAAAAAAGAAAAAAAAAAGGTGTTTCCAATTTCAGAAGTGAAGTGGGGCCGTGGGAATATTGCTCCCCATAAGATTATTTGTTTTGGTAATTTGGCCTAGAAATTCAGGAAGCTTGGAAAACTGCAGAGGCGACGGGGAAAAAATAAAAAGGTGACACTGGTGAAGGGCGACACAGCAGTGAGGGATTTCACCACCATAAAGGATAAGAGAGAGGGCAGTGCAAATGTGCATTGTTCAAAACCAGCTTTGGATTCTTCTGTCACCTGTCCTTTTAACAAGGACTTTCTCCAAAGGGCTTTTTTTAGGCATCGGGCCTCAGCATCTTGAACTTCTCCTGTGGAGGCAATGATGCACTGAAATGCCTTCACAAATATCCCCCAAAAGGCAGGCACACCAGATTTACTGTTCTTGATATTTCTAAGATAAAAATTAAACAGACCATATTAATTTAAACAAATCTCATTCCAGACTACATCATCCATACAAAGACATACAGAAGGCCACAAGCCCCAGAACAAAAAAAAGGCCGAAAAAAAAAAAAAAAGAAAAATCCTTTCAGATCCTCTTTTATGATTGCTAGTGTGTCTTTCCCTTCAGCTCTGACCTGAGTCTCACCTACAACCATGCAATTGAAATACACAAAACGCAGAGACACCCCCAAGGACGTCACCTTTGGACTCCGTTTTCTCACTCAGATGCTACCCTAAAAAACCAACCCTGAAAGTCTCCCCCTCAGCCCCCCATTCCGAGGTCCCTGCTTTTCCAGGGAGCAGCAGCCCAGGGGAACGGTAGCCTGCAACTGCCTCTGGTGTCTGGCTGGCTCCCACCTCCAGCGAGGTGTGATGCTGGTGGGAGGCTCAGCATCAGCAGCCTTGGCGGAAGGAGTCCTCTGTCTGTCTGCTGTGTGCAAGAAGCCACACATGTTTCTGAGACATAGTGCTGCTCCCCAATGGTGCCAATCACCCAGCTCTCACAGGGAAAGCCCTCTGAGATGAAGAAGTTTGGGCTCTCACAGGCCACCCAGGCAGTCTTCCCACTGCCAGCGCCGGGACACAGACGTGCCAGGTGTCTGTGCCAGGGTGCAGGCAGCTGCCCAGAGCAGCTGGGACAAAACCACTACCATCTCACTGAGTGCTGCCAGCTCCCTCTCAGCCAAACATGGTGCACAGTCACCGCTGACTAGGCTGGGGCTGACACTGTCACCCAGAGTGGGGCAAGGTTATGCCAGAAGAAGACGCATCCCTCAGTCGGATGCATGACTTTAGCATCGCTGAAAACACACACCATTTCAGGGACAGGGGGCCACTTGCCTTTGGGGCAGGGGTGCTCGCAGTCACACGAAAGTGGGCTTCAGATCTTCTTTGAAATTCACCACGGGCTGGAGCCTGCTGTGGTGTTCTGTCCAGTGGCCCACACATTCGCTGGGCTCCGTGTCCGTGTCCGAGCTACTGCTGCCCAGGGAGCCACGTGGGCTTTGGAAGCAGACCTCGCAGCAGGGACGATGGCAGCCATGAAACATCTCCTCAGAGCTGCTGCTGCTGGAGTCAGAGTCCGGGTAATAGTACAGTGAGCGCAGGGAGGGCTCGGCAGGTCCCCTCAGGGCACCCTGCCGCCGTTGCTGCTCCCGTGGGAGCCACGGGGAAACACCCTGGGATTCTGGCCATCCCTCTAGCTGGAGGCAGGCTTCCCCAGGGATCGCTGGAGGAGACAGTGCTGATAGGTGAGGAAGCCCTCCACCAGCCATCTCCCCTTCCCTCCCCAAGGAGATTTGTGCTGGTTTCTCATGGCCCCAGCCACACGCCTCCTTCACCCCATGGCCAGCACGAGGGGACACATGCCCGGGTAAGCAGGTGGAGGTGGTAGGCAGGGGTATCCTCCGCCGTCGCCTCGCTGAATAGGGGCTGAGTGGTGTGTGGATGCCCAGGTAGCCCTCCTGGGCCTCCCACATTCCTCCCTGCTCACCCTGGGGGCCCTGGCTGCCACGTGGGCGCCCCCCACACAAGACTGGGCTGTAGGTTTTGCCATCCAGGCTCAGCTCCTGCAAAATTTCCCTCAGCTTCTCACTGCTGACATAGCTGACTTTGCAGGACGACTCCCAGGCCAGACCAGCTGAGATGTCATGGTCTGGCAGCTGCTCTGGAGGCTGCCCCTGCCCCGCAGACATCCTGCAGTCCTGGGCTTCTTTTGGGTCACGTTTGAGGTTGTCCCCTGCATCAGAAAGCGGTGCCCGAGAGCAAACAGGCTCTCCTGGCTGTGCTTGCTCCTGGGTCTCATTGTTCCGGAGCCCCTGAGCATCGCTGCAAAGAGGTGCCGTACCCAGCAAGCGGGGAGGCTGCCACCCATTCCGCTCTGGATCTGGTGGGCAGTGGTCCCCCAGCACATCCCCACTCCGCCCTGCGCTCTGGGTGCAGGGAGCTGATGGTGGTGCCTGGGGGTCACAGCCACCCTCCATGGACATCAGCCTCATCAGCTTCTCCTTGGCGCTGCTCACTTGTTCCTGCAGGCTTGCAATCACAGCGTTTTTCTGCATTAAAACAAAATATGCTTTGTCAAGCAGGGGGCGGGCAGAGGGTAGAAAAATGCCACCAATTTGGAAGCAGGTGCTGCTGGAAAATGAGCCATCCTTCTCTGCATGGAGAAGTGCTCTGAGGCAGTGCAGCAGCAGGCCTGCAAAAGCCAGACCAGCAGTGCCTGTGATTTCCTCCTCCCCCTTGAGCCCCACGGAGTCCCCTAAATGTGGGTGGAGGAAGGGGGGCACTAAGGCAGCCGAGTGGAGGTGCTCCTGCCCACGCAGTGTGGGTGAGGGAGCAGAAGGCTGGGGGGCTTTTCTGAGATGGAGCATCTCTCCTCTGAATTAACCACGTTTGACTGGGCTGTGGAAAGCAGGCTCTCCTGCTCTTCTCCTTCCATGTTTTTTTGAAAGCCTCTGGATCATGCCTAAATTTTGGCACTTTGCGGTGCAGAGTAGTGAGAAAAAACAAAGTGGCTTTTCCCTTCCAGAGAAAGAGGCCAAAGGGGGAGCACCAATATGGACTGGGGTGTAAGGAAGGGGTTCTCACCCTGCAAACCCTTCAGCCCACAAAAAGGAAGGGGAGAAGCCAGTGGGGCCAAAGGGAGGCCAGCAGAGCCCCATACCTCGGTGAGCAGCCGCTTCATGGAGTTTTTCTCCCCTATCAGCTGGTAAAGCTGCTCCTCGCTGTACACAGAGCGGCAGCTCCGGCTTGGGCTGGTGAAATATTTTGCCATGTGGCTCACAGTTTGGCTTTCTTCTTCAAAGGCTTTCCACTGCTTGAGCTGGGGAGCAGAGGAAGGCGTTATTGGTGTGGCTCGAGCCAACGCGGTGGGAGGCCAGTGCAGCTCAAGCGCGAAGGAGACAAAGGGACAGAGAAAGGAAGACAAAGGCAGGGTGTGACAGAGGAGCAGAGATGGGCGGTGAGAGACGGCTGGGCAGGGGGCTACAGAAGCATCACTTGGAGCCTCCCACCCATCTGAGCCCTACTCTGTCCGTGGTTCCAGCTTTCAATGCTGAGTGGGTGGGTGCCTGCCTGCGCTGTGACCCCTAAGCGCGCTGTAAGAGCCCCTTCCCCCTGCTCCTCGACTACGTGACAGACAAAGACAGTGTCATGCATGCCTCTTTATCACCAAATCACCAGTGACAAGCTGAAAAACAGCAACGCTTAGTATCTGCTTTCTCATTTTGTGTCTGCATGGAAGCCTTGTGCAGCCCAGCTCCAGCTGCTCATCGATCTCAGATGAGCAATAGAAGAGCAAGCCCATTAGGAAAAAGAAGTTGATGAATTAAAAGATTCAAGTTAAATAAAATGTTCAAGGCCCCCAAGCTACAGCAGAAAAAATGGTACAGGCAGAGTGCGAATACAGCTCATTGGCTCCTCCGCCCTCACTCCAAGAGACCTCGCGCTTGGCAGAGCATTGCCAGCAGGCTTGGTGCTTGTCAGAGGAGGTTTGGATCCTGCTTCCACAGGCTTGTCAACTAGTGAGGTAGGACTCTGCAGTTATACTGCATCAACTGAGGTAGGAAGGGACCTCTGGAGATCACCTAGTCCAGCTGCCTGGCTCAAGCAGGGTTAGCTGGAGCAGGCTGCCCAGGGCCATGTCCAGCTGGGTCTTGAATATCTCCAAGCATGGAGAATCCACAGCCTCTCTGGGTAACCTGCTCCAGTGTTTTACAGCTTTCACAGAACTTCTCCCCCTTTTCTGATGTTTAAACAGAATTTCCTGTGTTTCAGTTTGTGCCCACTGCTCCATCATATCAGTGGACATCACTAAGAAGATTCTGGTTTCCCCTTCCCTACTTCGCTCCCATAGCCATTTATGCACATTAGTGAGATCCCCTGAGCCCTCTCTTGTACAGATCTGCTCTTTCTTCAGCTTCACCTCTTCCTCCCTTTCTCACCTCATTTCCTTGAGCCCAAACATCCCTCCAAACATAACACTGAGTAAACAACTGTTTCCTCTCTGTGTAACAATGGAAGCATTTTTCCCACTAACATTGTGGCCAGACACACCAGGCTTCTCTTCGAGGACACGGGAAACAGAAGAGCCTTGACTTGCCACAAAAGGCTTCCTCTAAATATCTCTGCATCCTCCCTCTCACTTGCGGCAAACCCCAGCTTCCTCCTCTAAGAGCAGAGAGGAGGACAGCTTCCCCTGAGGACAACCAGTAGATGTGAATGAAGTCTCCAAGCCTGACAAGGACACCTGGACTGCTGCAGTCCACCTCCATCCCTGTTGTGGGCAGAAACCCTCAGTGGGAGCGGGCATTTGGGGTACGAGGAGAGGACAACTGCATGAAGAACTAATACCACCACTCGTGGAAGAAGAATAGGGCAGCAACCACATGTGCCTCCACGTGTGCACCCTGTGTGGCTGCCACCCACAGCACATTCTTGAAGGAGGGTTTCTGACCAGCAGCTCTCCTTAGAGAACCGGGGAACTTGCTTGGGGAAGCAGAGCCATTGGGGCTTGTAGGATGAGCTATGCAAGTGAGCCTGAACATTTAAGGAAAGCAGCAGGAAAATAGGTGTTTTGGCCCATATGGCTACTGTTGTTAAACTCCAAAAATGTGCCCATTTCCATCCAGGTGGTGAGATAAAGGTGGCAGCATACCTGTGGGACAAAGATGAAGCAGTTGATTGTGGTTGTACACACAAAAATGCCTCCAGAGGTAAAACCAAATAGCAAGTTGTGCCAAGCGCGGAAGAAACGGTGGACTAAGCAGACAGTGCCAGCAGCCAGGAAAACGAGGTTGACCCCAACGATGAGCGTCAAGGACTGGTTGACTGGCGGGGAGCTGATGTTGTCGGTCAGACCAGCCAAGTAGGTCCCATACAGCAGGAGGATACTCTGGAAGCAGAAAAAAGAGTTTTCCAGAGTGTGGAAAATTACAGCCTGGTGGTGGTGTCAACCCCCACCTTGTACCGAGCCCGGTGAGCTCAGATACACTCAGTGCAATCCTAATTAATGCTCTTTGATCTATAATGCAGACCTTCAGTGCATGGTAGTGACACTGCAGCAAACACCCAGCACACTGCTGCAGGTCAGAAGTGGAGCTGGGGAGAGAGGGAAGGAGTGAAGGCGGTGGTGGGTCCTGGGGGTCCCAGTAGAGGGGTGCAAAGACCTGAGGGTCTGGTCAGCAGGTGATGCCACAGAGCAGGGTATGGCTGGCAAGACGTGGAAGACCCCTTGGGCAGCCAGGAGCAGGAGCAATGAAGATGAACAAACAAGAGACCAAAGTCCCTGGAGGGATGCAGAGGAGCCGTGCCATCAAAGACCAAGGACATACCTCTAAAGGAGCAGGAATGAGATTCAGAAGGACATTCAGAAGGAAAAAGCAAGGCAGAAGAAGCAAAGGTTTAGACTGGAGGGAAGAGGATGTACTTGGCGCTTCTTTAAATAGAAATCCAGGAAACTACTGGGTGCAATTCTTCTCCCTTTCCTTCACCGTTTCCTGCCTGACTCTAGCAGCAGTGAAAGGGGCTACAGAACTGCTCTGTATACAGAGGCCCTCCCTCTCTCACGGCAGGTCAGTTGTTTCAGAGCAGGTTTCTTCACCGCCCTGCCCCTCAGGTGTCCTATGCGTGCATCTTTCCAACATACTCAGGATTAAACTACTTGGCAGGCTGAACCCCTCCTTCCTCAGGGCACGCTGGCAGGAAACAATGAGTATTTTTTGCCTGCCTCTGTAGCACAGGGCATGGTCTGCCTCCAGGTTCTTTTGAAATACCATCTAACAAAATCCCTGCTCCTGCAAAGACCCAGAATACAGGGAACACAACGCCTACATTATTTCTGTGCTACTCAGTAAGTGCAACTGTCAGCCTTTTACCAAGAGGCATTATGTTGTCTTTTGGGCATCAAGAAGTGCTTTGTGACCTGCAGTGCAGGTGTTCTGTAGACCCTTCTGGACCCCTCTGTCCTGTGGCTGCTTGATGACCATGATGGCCACTGCCAGAGTTAGCATCTGGAGGGACACTTTTACAGGCAAGAGAGGTTCACATCCATGGCCTTTGTAGAGACTCCCAATTTCAAAGCACTACAAATTCTTAAGGTGCGGTTGTAATAGGGAGACCAGCCTCATTGAGAACTAGGCTGATGCCCGTCCCTGCTTCACAGGATCCGCACTGGATCATAACTACGTTCACCACAGGCCATCTCCAAATACATGGCCCAAAGGGAAGCCAACTCCTAAACCCTGAGCAAGAAAAAAACGAGCACCAAACTCCCATTTAAATAATACAGTCTATCTGGAACACAGACAGCACTCCTGTCTAGTAAACTAGGACTTTCAGTAAGCACAGAACTAAGTTTTTTTGTTTGTTTGTTTGTTTTAATCTTGAGCAGAGGACTTTGGTCCTAATTGCAGGCATGTCCTTGGCAAGTCATTTCTGTTCATTGCTCTGTACCAGTAAAACCAGGATAATACAGTGAGCGGCTTCATAAAGGGCTGAGCACATTAATGCCATGTAAGATAAGAAGTGCTACGTACACGCGGAGATAAAGCCTACTTTCACATTAGTGTAAATCCAGATTAACTGCAGAGAAACCACTAAAGAAAGACCTTCATGACCCTCAGTAGGTAGATAGAATCAGGGTCAGGTTCAACACAACATTAATGAGGAGTACCTGGGACACGTAATGGGGAAGTTTCACTGCAAAAAGCAGGTTTTAGGGGCTGTAGGCAAAAGCATCACTCGTCTAAACCCTAACATAAACTGTGGACAACATCAGAGATGGAGACACAGCACTGAAATCCCAGGGAACACCTGCAGTCCCTAGCACCAAAGGACAGGCTACACTAGTGTCTTTAAAATTTAGTGTAATGGGAAGAAGGAATTGGCTGTGTCGTGAGGTCTCTTTCTGCTCTTTTTCCCTACGATTTTGGGTAGATGGTCAATGGGTATTATATTACAGTGAGTCAGAAAGGAACTGCCTGTACTACACACAGAGATGGAACCATTCCCAAAGCAAGGCTGTGATCTCACAAGCTTCATCAACAGCAGCTTTCTGAAATGCATCCAGCTTCTGCCAACCTGGAGACACATGAGACCACAGATAATTACAGCAATAATTATACCTACATAGTTACATCAGTATAACTAACTCTTCTGGAATAAGAATGGCCACGTGCAAAGCTACCCCAGTGAAAGTGTACCTCAGTGGTATAATTAAGCTGATACACATCCTGCAGAGGTAGGCACCAAGCACTTGCCATCAGCACCTCCTTGTATTGGAGTTGGAGGGCTCGGAGGCTGAGCCACATAGTCCATCACTGTGGTGGATGGTCATCTGAGGCTTTACTGGAAAAGTGTGCTTTAGAAAACACTAAGACACAAGTTTTAAGAAGGGAAATACACAAGGCATGAGGGGTCACAGGGAGAGAACTGGAGAGAGTGCATGCATGTTTTATGTAAAAGAAATAGTGAGGCAGGCAAAGAGTGGCTAACAGGGCTTTTACAAGGGAATGAAAGAAAACATCAAGATGGAGAAGGAAGGGCTTTCAAGACAGATAGGAGTAGCCAGAATCTGCAATAGACATACAGCTTGGGAGAGCAGCAAAACGTTGAATGCCACTAAACAGTTTAGGCTGTGAGACCTGGAGGAGGCGAGACACAATGCAAGAATCAATAAAGAGGTTACGTACCTTAAACCCTAAAATGAGAACGAGCCAGAGCTCGGAATAAAGAGATGCGCAGGACTGCACTCGGCTCACTGAGCAGGTCATGCCTTTCTCTGTAGCCTAGGAAGCAAGGGGAAGGCAGAAGTAAAGATTGCTGCCCTGGCCTGGGAGCAGGCACAGACTGATGGGCAGACAGCTGTAAGCATATCAGCAGATCTCTGTAAATTCCTAAATGGAAAGGCCAATGCTGGTGCTGCCATGAACAGAGAGTTAAAGCAAGGAAGACTTTTGCCCTCTGCTGCCAGTTAAAACTTTCTCTAAAGCATCTACAATACCATGCACCTCTCCTGGAAATTTTGCAGCAGACTCTCATCTCTGTCATAGACCAGATATAAACCCAACCCAAAGCACTCAGAAGGCTTTCTGGCTTGTTTTAATTTTCTTTTTTTTTTTTTTTCACCAGCACCTCTAAATGCCTTACCATCCACCAGCTTTATCCACAGAGGTCAAACAGGACATGGCGCAACCCTCCACCACCCCTCCTCATCCCTTTACCCGCAGTGTGATGCTGAGGCTTCGGAAACACTGGACTGGATCAGAGAATACCCACGTCAAGAGCAACACAGTGTCTGCCAGCACCAACGCTGCCACCATCGCCAGCAATTGGAGGTCTTTGATAATCTGCAAATACAGAAGAAGTATTAGCAAGAGGGGCAAATGGACACCAATAATCTCCATCCCCTTGGGGCTCTTTCTGGTTGTTCCTTCCAAGTGACATGTCTATCCTGGTACTTCTCCCAGAGTAGAGTCCAGTGGCTCACCTACATCAGAACTGGCCACAGGATTTCTGTCTCCGGCTCCCAAACTCTTGGAGACCTAATCAGGCTTTGGGCCAGGTGTAAACCCTCCCCAGAGGTGTGGCTAGCTGGTAAATTCTAGAACAGAAAACAGCTCTTCCAAAACAAGAGTATCATCCCTCTATCACAAGCAGAAACAAAAAGGGTGGGAAAAAAAAATAGCTGGCAGTACTATCATTTTGCAAGTTTAACACAGACCCTGATGTGTCAGGAATGGGACTCCTTGCTGGTACCTGGTTCCTCTAGAAACCTTCTTGGTCTCTCAACTTTCCTCTGAGACCTACTTTTTTCACTGTTGGAAAGTGGCTGCTGAATGCTGGAAGTGCAGCATTACATGCAGAAATTTTTACTGGTAGCTCCCATTTCCCTCCCAGCTGCTGTATCCCCT
This sequence comes from Pedionomus torquatus, assembly GCA_013398155.1. Taxonomy (NCBI): domain Eukaryota; kingdom Metazoa; phylum Chordata; class Aves; order Charadriiformes; family Pedionomidae; genus Pedionomus; species Pedionomus torquatus. The sequence continues at coordinate 109,302 of VZRU01006929.1, read as the reverse complement.
CCCTTCAGTGATGCAGAGAAGTTCCCTCCCTCCACTTCTAGATGCATCTGAGGGTGGCCCTATATCACACACCACTGAGAATACCGGTTTGTTTTCATCCTGCAAAACCAATCAGCCCAGACCTGAACATACACTCCAGCATGCAGAATAATGAAGGCATGTGGCCAGTGGAAAATGAGAACAAGATCTCACTTGGTGATGGGGCTGGGAATCCACCAGGGAACAGCCTGGAAGGGCACCCACTTCCCTGCAGAGTGGAAAAGCTCCTGCCTCACTCATTGCACAGAAATAAATGAGGAGCCCACACCCAGCTAGGTGTGAAACCAGACCTGTGATTGTGGCACCCAACTGCATCATGTGCCACTTTTATCTGCCATCTCGCACTGGTTTAGTACTTGCTGATGTTCACCCACCTTGGGGAGTTTTACGCATTATCCCCCTTCCGAGTGCTGTGCACTTACCACCCGCTTGTCTGGCACCCGCTGGGTGAACACCTTGTAGAGCCGCCAGCTTTTCCCCAGGACAGGGCCAAAGACCAAGGAGGTCCCCACACACAGCAGGCAGAGCCGCACCTGCCAGGAGGGGAAAGAGCGAGGGGGCTGAAGGGGCAGCAATGGGGCTTGCAGGGACACCCCATGCCCTCCCACCCAGGGATGTGATAAAGATATGTCTATGGTCTTCTGGTAGGTCATACTAGATACTAGAAAGTTGGCTGCAGGGCAAAATAAATTAAAAGGCATATATTCCTCTGCAGGCATGCTTGCTGCTGGTCTTTTCCTTCTCATCCCAAGAGGCTCTCATCAGAGCAACAGGCAGGGAGAACCAGGCAGCTTGCGAGCAGCGGGGGCACAGAGTGGTTTGGCACCAATAAATCACTTGCTGGCACCTCTGTTAAGTGTCCTCAGCTGAGCAGGATGGCAGGGTGTGCTGTCTCCCATGTCCCACTCCCCCACCCTACCCAGATCAGTGCCCAGTCTGGCAGGGTGGTTGCCCCATGTCAGGACACAAGGGTTCATCACACAGGTCAGCGTGTTGATGACGATTTGCTTTGCAGCCAAAAACTCCCTTGAAGCATTGCAGCACTTGTGCATGCTTATGCATGCCTGCCTCTGCGTGCATAGGCACCTGTCCCAGCAAACACCCCATCCCCCCAGCTCACCTGAATAAGCTTTTCTACCGAGTCTCCAGAAGGCAGGCTCTGCTCCTGAATCCCAAAGAGGTAAGCACTAGTGTAAGTCAAGCCACTGCCCAGCAGGGTCACAATGTTCAGATTGGGGCTGGACATCTTCACAATCCTCCAGGAAACAAAGCAGGGAAGGTAGTGACAGTTACTGAGAGTCATGACCTGGCAGCACAGGAACAAAGTCCCCTTACAGGGATGATGATGGTCATAAGGGATGCTGAGACACTGCTTTGTTCCCTCCCAGCTCCTGCTGTGCATAGCTCATCCAAAAGCTCAACCGCTGCTCCACAGTGCATACCCCATCCCCTCCACTGTATTGCTGCAGTGCTTCACTATCCTTAAAGTATTCATTTTGCCCTACCCCAACACTCTTATTGGACAGCAAGATCCCTTCTTCCCAAAACAGATGGACACCAGGCTTGCCCTGTAGCACCTCTACCCCCTACAAGTGTCTGTGGCACTATTAGAAAAGCATCCCTGAGTCAGCGTCTTTAGGGACAAAACCATGGCAAGCCCATGGGCTTTAGCAGCAAAGCAGACACAGTTACCACAGACAGGTCTCTCTGCTACTACAGCCCATGCCAGGCACGCAGAGCTGCTCTGGTGATGCCAGCACGTGCCGTGGCTGCACGTCCCCACAGCAGCACAGAGCCAGGGGAAGCAACGCCCCATGGTCACACAGGTGGAACACAGCTCCGTGCCCAGCTCAGCTCCCAGGTTTCAAGGCCGATATCTTCCTCCACTGCCCTCTGTTGTAAAGGGGCACAGTGGAAAACCTCACTAATGCAGCATGGGTTGACCTTCCCCAGCAGAAAGCTTTGGGTACAGCAGCTACAAATGCCTCCTGGATCAGGCGCTTCCCATTCCTCCTTCCTTTGAGGAGATAGTTCCACCCTCAGCACAGCCTGGACTTGACGAAGCTGCCAGCAGTGCTCAGGTTACAGCTCCTCCTCTGTAATTTCACCCCATCACTCATAACCCTGTAACTGTATTCAGGGAGGGGAGAATCAACCCACCGATCTCTCCTGACCTGTCACCCTTCTCCAGCAAGCCCACGAAGTGGAAGCTGTAGCTCCTGCCATCCACCTGCATAGCTCTGTCCCTTTGACTGGCTGTTAAGTCGTGGCATTTCTCTACCCTTGAGCTCCATCCTGGCTTGCTGCCCTGCAGGCCCAGAGCCTTGGGATTCAACCTGGCTCTCTCCCTCCCTGCCTTCCTCGCCATGCCTCAGCCCCTGGGGAAAGATATGCACCAGCTCACCCTCTCAGCTGCAGGCTGAAAAAGGTCTCCTTTGCCCTCCCACGTTCAGTAGACAGAACAGTATTTATTTGCTGCAGTGCAAATAAATAACGCCCATTCATTACAGCTTACTCTGAGGATATCTTCAGGGGCCTAAATAATTTCATAATCAATTAAGGTGGCCACTGAACTCAGCACCATTCTGCCTCATTAAATCAAGTGCTTGAGACCGGGATGCAGGGCACTGCACCAGGCACGGGGCTCATGATAAACCCTTATGAGCAGGAGACCCTTCTGACTGCATGGTGGTTATCAGAAGCGTTATGTTCCTTAACACAACCAGAGAGCTGAAACAGCCTTAGCCTGAGCTGCACACAGATGCACATCTCTGTGCAAATGCAACATGGAGCGCAAAGGCTTTGTCAGGTGAAACTTGGGAGAGGCATGCATCTTGGGAGGTGGGGAGAGCAGTTGAGGGACCAAGGGACCAACAAATCTGATGAGAAAGTAGCAAGGAGGCAGGTGAGACATCCAGAATTGCTGGAGAAGGCAAAGTGCTGGCTGAGGCAGGTTGAGCTATGAGGAATCACTGAGTCTTCTGCTTGATTTATGCTGCATTCAGGGCAGCAGAAGCATCCTTTGTGCAGACTGAACAGCACCAAGAAAAGCCTACACTTCACCACCAGCTTCTCTCACTAATAGAGATCACATTCTCCATCAATATGGACAACCACCAAGATCAAAAGAAGTTAGCAATGTCTTCAAACTATGAGTGGCCCAAGAGCAAGAAGGATATGTGCATACTGTGGGAAGCACGATGGCTTTGCTATGCTGCTCAAAGTGATGCTCTCAAGACTGTGGAGTGGAGAAGACCAGCACTCTTTTTGCTCTCTCCTGTTAATGGTTTTATTGAATAGGACCTTCAGGGTGAGACCATGCATTATGCTATGCTGGAGGGCATCCATGCTCTGTGGTGTTCACAGCCCCCAACTCGGGGAGGGAGGGAGCCATCCAAGCAGGACTGTGATTAACACTGGGTGTGATGGAGAGAGCTGCAATATTCCCAGCACTGTCCTTGCATGCCCCATGCTGCTCCTTCAGGCTTTACCCTCCCTGATCCTTAGCTGGCCGTCAGTTCAGTCTGGCCCCGAAGGAGCCTGACTCTGCTGCCCCAGCTCAGGAGAAACCTCACAGGCAGAAAAGGGAAGCCCTTACCTGTTTTTCCTAAAGCGAATTGTGAAGACAAGAAAGAAGAGTGCTAGCAGGACTCCTCCCGTCAGGAATGACCACACAACTCCCAGCAGACCAGCAGAGAAGGATGGGGAGCTCTTCCCGCTACGGTCAGAAGATGTCTGGGGGAGGTAAAAGGGATAAAAAGGAAGAGAATGCTGCTGGCATAGGTCCTCCTGCTCAGTCAGAAGGGACTCAAAAGCCATATCTCACAAACCCATCCTCATCCACCCTGGCTCTAGACCAAGACCTGATGGCTGGGCTAAGGAGGTGTGTGTAGACAGGACACATATTCTGCCACTTCCTGAGCACACAGGAAGATAGGGCAGTACAGGAACCCTCTTCTTACAGCCAAATACGTAACAAAGCCATACAAGCGGCTCATAAACCTCAGTCAGCCCTGCTAGTGGGAGAGGGGAAAATGAGCAATGGTTCCCCACTGTCCTTCTCTGGAAAGAAACCTCTGGAGAAAAAATTCATGGTACCTCAGTTTGTAGCATGCTTCTGTGAAAAGCTGGGTAGGGCATCCTTGTCTCACCATTCTGACCCTTGCCCCTACATGCAGCACTTAAACCAACCATGCAGCTGATGTGACTGGGAGCCAGCAGAGCTGCCAGTTGGCGCAGAAAACACAGAAAAGGGAGTGGGGCAGCGTCTTTCAGATGTGTTACACAGCAACACACAGAGCTGGGCTCCACCCATCTCCCAGCTGGCTGGAAAGTAGCTTGGTCCTGGGTAGACATCAACTGAGAACTGGATTTTGAGGGACACTCCCAAAGTGAGTATGAAGAAGGCATCTCTCTCCTTGCACACAAGTGACCTTACGGTTTTAAGTCTCCATTTGAAAAAATTCTCTGCTATCTCCCTATTAACACAGGATGGATAAAATGATCCTACGTGAAACAAGTAACCTATTTCTGCTGCACATCTAAAATACTCCAGCATTTTTAACAGGATGTGTACGTGTGGGTTTATACACACATACCAAGTGTGCATGTTACTGATAAATCTTTTCATTTTTAGAAGTCTTTCTCCAGGTATTCCACTTCACCTGCAAGCAATTCTGCAGCAGAAGACTATTTTCCCAACAGCTGCCACTGCCCCAAACTCCCAATTCTTCCATCAAGATCTGAGATTTTTCTGCTTCCAGCTTTGCTACAAATAAATCTACAGGGAGAACCAAGGCAGTCATTTTGAGCTGATGCCTTATTTCCCTTTTCCCCAGCTAACGCTCTATCTCCTCTGGGTGAGCAAGAACAGGCACAGCATAGACAATTAAAGCCAACACATAATTCTTGGAACAAAAATGTGACACCGCCACACAAGCACGGCTGGTCCACAGGCTTCTGACAGCTCACATGCTGGTGCCATGCCAGTGGCAGGGCTGCTGGGTAAGGCAAACCCCTGGATGGGAGAGACAGTCAGCCAAGAGCCAATGCTGCTGCTGCCACATCACTCTGGGGTACATCTGCATGCACAGCTCAGCTCCACTTTGGCGCAGCATGGAGGACATCCTGGGGGGATATGCATCTGCCTCCTTCAAGCCGCTCCTCACCTCCTCTTCCCTCTCCCCATCCTCTGGCAGGTCTTTTAGCTCTCTGGAAAATGAAGACCACACCAGACGGTGGAGATGTTCAGCTATGTTGGTCCTTCCATTCCTTGTACGGGGACTTGCTGTGCAAAATACCCTGTAATTTGGCACAAATCAGGGCCATCTCCCCACCTGCCTGGAGCTCAGAGGGGCTGACTGAGCTGTTCAGGGCTGGTACAAGGCTGTAATGCCATCCCATTTCTGCAGCCTGCCTAGCTGAACCTGAGGGTAATGCTTGGATTTTGCCAGTAAGGTGAGCAGGGCTCACTCAGCATCCCAGGGCTCCCACACTTCACTCCCAGTTGCATCCACCAGCAGTATCTTTGTACTGCTGTCTGCTGCCAACAGCGTTTCTGCACCCTCTTCCCAGCAATAACACAGGGACCAGAAACTGTGGTTTCCAACTTTCCTTTCCCAACAAACACCCCCTGACCTGGACTGCTGTTTCCCTGGATGTTGATGCTACTTGAAGTTGATGGAGCGCTTCGTTTGCTGCTGAGCAGAGTAAATCCTGGCCCTAGCAGGGGGAATATTAATTGTAAGGCAGCTGCCAGAGCCAGAGGAGCCAAGCAGCTTATGGTCTTCTAATTAAAGGCCTGTGATCGTGCAGGACGTGGTGAAGAGCTGAGCAGGCCAAGCTTCGCCAGTCCACCCAGCAGCCTCATGCAGAGTCAACTGCAGCTAAGTGCGTCCCAGTGTCATTTCTGATGGCTTAGTGGTGGTGGGGGAGGTACCATTTATTATAGATGATGACTTTTAATTAAATCCTGCTCTATTCATATTTGAAAAGCACTTTGAAGTTCCAGGGGAAGGGAAAGGTCAGGGCAGAGAAGGCCATCCCAGGCCACTCCTAAGTGGCTGTCATGCTGGTTGACACACAGGCGGGCTGCTTGACATGATTTGGCTGTCATGGCTGCTTCCTCACCTTCTGCCTAACTGCTGGGTGTCACTTAGGCAGGGCTTGTCTTGGAGGCCATCCTAGGAGGTGACAGCATGCAGCTTCTGGCTGGACTGGGATTGCTTGGTGGCTGTACCCCTTTGCCCCCCTCTCCATCCCTCCCCCCAAACCCACTTCTGTGGAGTAAACCTCATGCCTCAGTGCGCTCCTCGACCTCCGTACGTACCACTGTGACGGTGCAGAGCTCCTGCAGCGCCCGCTGCTGCTGCACCTGGCTGCCAAAACTGGAGCTGCCATCACAGAGCTCGGAGCAGTTGAATCGTGGCTCCATAGCACATCCTCAGCCGTCATCCAGCCGTGTCTTTGCCCCTGCTGAAAGGATGATGGTCGAGCTTCTTCCAGCGAGAAGAAGCCCTTGGGAAATGCTGGATCTCCCCCCCTCAGTAGGGTGTAGGGAAGGGGTCTGGCAGCCCAAGGCTTAGCTTACCCAAAGCAATGTGGTGCACATCCAGAGCCAGGATGGGGAGTGCCCACCTCTTGGTGTTCCTCAGGGTATCCTCTGCGTCAAGGAGAGTCAGCACAGGGCATGGGTTCCTGTGGAGCGCGGTAGCATCCTGAGCCCTGCTGTGCCACCCTGCAAACCAACATACACCGAGGTCAGGGTTGCCTCTGGCCCCTAGACCTCAGTTGTGGAGCCAAAACCCAGTGCCCTGCCAATCTCAGCTGGGGCATGGCACCCTGAGCTGGCCACAGCTTTCTTCTACCAATGCATTTTCCCACACCAGAGCAATTTAAAAAGGCGATTTAAAAGCCTGGCACCTCTGTGCTACCTCTCCCTCCCTGTGCTCTGGCTGCCAGGTATTGTCCCTGCCTGTGCCTACTTCCCTCACACCACCTTTGCCTCTGCTCCCTCTTTCGTTTCCCTTTTTGGTGGGGATTTTAATAGGCCTCATTACCATTTTAGACATGAGGTCATACTTATCCTCAAGCATCCTTACCCAATTACTATTGTCACCGGTTTTAATTAGCTTCCAGCGCACGACCATAAACAAGTCTCCCGTCGTTAGCAGCTGGGGAGGAAGTGCAATAGCTCACTCCCTTTTTGCTCCTAACAACAGCTGGGAGGGAAAAAAAATTATCCATATCATGCTCCTCAGGGCCACTTCCCCACCGCGCATCCCCTGTGCTCACACCCTGTGCCTAGCTGGTGCTCCATCCTTCCCTACCGCTACTCCTAGCACTTTGATCCCCTTTCCTCACAAGTCCTTTCTTTGGAAAAACTCACATCATTATGCAAACAAAGAAAGAGTATATCAAAACAAAGTGTGGTCACCAGGATCTGGTCTGAAATTTACTGTTCGTCATGGGGGATAATCAGGATTCAAATGCCAGAAAAGCTACAGGCGTTGTTATCAGCTCATGTAAACTGATTTTCGGCTTTAGAGAAGTTGCTTAGAAGTCCCAGCCCAAAAACACCAGGGTCAGTTGGCACCTTGTCCAAAATTAGCAGCACCAACTCCAAAGGAACAACTGCAACTCTCCTGCTGGCAGAAGCCCTGATGTATGGTGAGTCTTCTGTGCCAGGGCTGCCCCTAGGCTGAAATCAGCTCACCATGTCCTACGTACACATTGTCACACATCCCCCAGACTTACAATTGTATAGGCACGATAGAGGTTTTTTTTTTCCAAGCGTGCTGGTGCAAGCCAGCTCCATCAAGTCTCCTTCTCTCTCTAGCTCAGAGCAAACTGTGGTTGCGTTTCCCCATAGCAACATCTATTTCTGGAGGGTTCCATGCCCTTCATTGCTCATGCTGAGCGATCAGGCAAGGAGTATGGCTGCAAAAGGTATGCAGCTGCTGCAGCGAACCCCAGGTATTGCAACAACAGTAGAAAAGCAGTGGAGAAGAGACAGGTTCCAGATGAACAGTTCAGGGATCACAGTGGTAAATAAGAAAGTGCGTGGAGGGGCTGCATGCACACCTGTGAATAGGGGTAGGAGAAGGCCACTGAACCTTTGATGCTCAGAAGACCTGTAGGTGAGCGCTGCCCAGCCTCCTGAAGGGCTCAACTCCTCCCCAGGTGTGTTTAAGGACAAGGGGTTTCTCTATAACTCCTATAACTCCCTGTAATCTCCTGCCATGTCAGAGGGGGAGCCCACCTGCCAGATGGACCACCATCTGGCTGGCATGAGGCCCTCTTGTGGCTCACAAATGGAGATGTTTCCCCAAGGAGCATCAGTTCAGCCCCCATTCTCCCGGGAAGGCACCCCTCAGTGGAGGTCAGGAGCCCCTTGGGGTCTCCCCAGCCCCCACCCCACTATTCCACAAATAGCTCCCACGAAACATTGATAACAAGCTAAGGCCAATTAGTGCTCATTAGTATGCAACAAAGCAAGCACTACTGTGGTTGTCGTGAAAGGCAACAGGCATTTCCAGCCTGGCTCCTGCCTCTCCTGAGAGCCAGCAGAAACACTGCTCCATGGCATGGAGAACATCTGAGGAGAACTGGTGCTGCAAGGAGCAACTGCACTTTGAAGCTGGGTGACAGCAACATGGGTAGGTAAACACATCCTTAAAACATTAGGGTCTTTTCAAGGCAGAGACTTGTAGGGTTTGCCTTTTTTTTTATTTTTTAAGACCAAAATACCTAATGATACCCAAGTGGATCACTTCCAGAGCAGAATCACAGAATGGTTTGGGTTGAAAGGAACTTGAAGATCATCTGGCCCAACCATGGACAGGGACATCTTTCACTAGATCAAGTTGCTGAAAGCCCCATCCACCTAACCTTGGATGTTCCCAGGGATGAAGCATCCGCAGCTTCTCTGGGCAACCTGATCCAGTGCCTTGTAAAAAAATTCTTCCTTATGTTCAAGCCAAATCTACCCTCTTTCAATTTAGAATTGTTGCCTCTTGTCCTGTCCCTACAAGCGTTGGGAAAAAGCCTTCCTCTATCCTTCTCATAAGCCCCCTTTAAGTACTGGAAGGCCACTATAAGGTCTCCCTGTAGCTTTCTCTTCTCCAGGCTGAACAACCCAACTCTCTCAAACTGTTCTTGTAGGAGAGGTCCTCCATCCTGCTGATCATTTTTGTGGCCGTCTTTTGGACATGCTACAACAGGTCCATTATCTTTCCTGTACTGAGGACTCCAGAACTGGATGCAGTACTCCAGGTGGGGGTTCCACCAGAGCGGAGTAGAGGGTCAGAATCACCTCCATCAACCTGCTGGGCACACTTCTTTTGATGCAGCCCAGGATACAGTTGGCCTTCTGGGCTGCGAGTTGTACATTGCAGGCTCATGTCCAATCCTGAAGTTGATAGGAAAGAAGTGACTGGACTACATGAGAAATATTAGCAGCATCATCTTCTAATGTAAAAAGGAAGCACCAACTGTTAAAAAAATTATTCAGACAAAATAGGGGGCAGTGAGGTAGATTGAGAACTGGCTGTGTGACAGGACTCAGAGGGTTGTAATTAATGGAGCAGGGTCAAGTTGGAGGGCTGTAACCAGTGGTGTCCCCCAAGAGTCAATACTTGGTCCAGTCTTTATCAACATATTCATCAATGACCTGGATGAGGGGGCAGAGTGGATTCTCACCAAGTTCGCTGATGACACCAGACTGGGAAGGCTGGCTGACCCTCCAGAGGANGGAACACTGCATCCAGTTCTGGGCTCCCCCGGTTCAAGAGAGACAGGGAACTACTGGAGAGAGCACAGTGTAGGGCAACAAAGATGAAGGGATTGGAGCATCTCCCTGATGAGGAAAGGCTGAGAGAGCTGGGACTCTTTAGCCTGGAGAAGAGAAGGCTGAGGGGAGACCTTATTAATGCTTATCTGTAGGGTGGGTTGAAGGAGGATGGAGCTGGACTCTTTTCAGTGGTTCCCAGTGACAGGACAAGGGACAACAGGCACAAGCTGGAACACAGGAAGTTCCCTTCCAATATGAGGAAAAACTTCTTTAGGGTGAGGGTGACAGAGCCCTGGAACAGGCTGCCCAGGAAGGTTGTAGAGTCCCCTTCTCTGGAGATTTTCAAGACCTGCCTGGATGCAGTCCTGAGTGACGTGATCTGGGCAATCCTGCTTTAGTAGAGGAGTTGGACTAGATCTCTGGAGGTCCCTTCCAACTCTGACAATTCTATGATTCCATGAAAAGTAATTTGCAGTCACTTGAATGGTTGATGTTCAGGGCTGGAAAATCCATTTCTTTAAATCCTTCAAGACCCAAGATTACTTATCTACCAATGCTAAGCAATTGTAGACTAAAGCATAAATATCCCTCAAAAAGATGCAGTTTATGATGCCTAAATGTAATCTTGACTGTCTCACAGTTTCTTCTTCCCTTCAAACCCTTTCTTTTGAAACAGCAGAGGAAAAAAATCTTAAAGAAGATGAAAAATTGATGCAGCATATAAGGGCCCAGAGCAGGCAGAATAAACGTTTCACCCCAACTGGTTCCTTTTGATCTAGCATTGAAATAGAGACTTCTTCCAAAGAAAAAGGCAACGTCACAATTCATTGAATGAAAAGGTAGAAAACTGAAGATGTCAAACCGCAGACAACAGAACAACTGCATTCAGAATTGTGCCAGCTTTCATAAGCCCTGCAATCCTGTCTGGTCATATCAGCCCCGACAGTGAAACAGTATATGTACACCTCTGCAAGGGAAGAGTAGAACACATCTGGAGAAGCACATCTTCTGGGAATAAACTCTTGGGAAGAAGAGCAACCAGGAGGGAAGGAGCGATATGCAGAGATCAGAGCCACTCCTGCCACCTCAGGAGGGGAGCAGGAGGACCTCAGCTCACCTGTGGCAGGTCTGCACTGCCAGTACAACTGCTGATGGTAGATGAAGGTCTGCTGGTTGGGACCAGCCCCAGCTAGACAGGATGCTGGGCCACACACTTAAAACAGCTAGTTGTCCACATAACTGTTCCAGCAAGATGAATGACACAAGATGGCGTTTTGCAATTCAGAAAACACTGGCGCTTCTGAGACAGGCTCCTGCTTTTCCCTTCTGCTCTTCTTGTCCAACAAGATCCCTTCTTGTTTGACCTGAGAAACCTGCAATATTGCCAACCCCAAGGCAATCAAAAAAAAAAAAAATAATCACAAGCTAGACTTACTGCAACACCCCCCCTCAATACAGCTAGTTAAAAATCATGAGTTAAATGCACAACTTATCTGAATCTTATTTTTAATTTATATTTAAAACCTCAGCATCTAAGTTTTCACACCTTCCCCTGCAAACACAAAGGGAATAAGAAAGAAAAACCAAGAAACTCTGCTCATCACGTAATCCTAAATCTTGTGTTACAAAGCCTCAATCCCAGGAACACCAGGGTGCTGCAAAGCCATCACTCTACTTTTCTGGGACCACACCACACTCTTGCTCCATCCCGCTCTTGCCCCTGGGATTTCCTAAGGCACCTCCACAAATCTCAGAAACCTTCATCCCTGGCAGACAGACAGCTAGCTCACTGCACCACCACATGATAAGTCATGTCACAGGGCCCACACTGGGCCATTTTCCTACCCAGGGTATGTCCTTAGCTACGCTCCCACTCTGTGACCCGTGCTTATGGTGAGTGATAACCACCAGGAGCTGCAGGACCTTGCCACACACAAAGACAGGAGATGCAGGACAAGCTGCCTCTGTCTCCCAGCCCCCAGGGAGCTCATTGGGTGATTCTAAAACCTGAAGTTCCACCTTGAGAGAAGCTAGTTGCAACTTCGAAGCCTCCTATCCATTTCTGATAGCATCTCCCATGATCATGAAGGCAATCGCTTCTGAACACTGATCTTGCTGATCATCCCAGCTCTACATGTCCCTGTAGGTCCCTCAGCTTGGGAAGATGGCACGAGGCTGGCATGTTTAGCTCTGTCACTTGTCTTTTTTTTAAATGCAGGTTAAATAACCACCCAGCTCTTTTCAGTTCTGTGGTTTATGTTTTGATTTTAAAGAAACCTCCTTTCAAAAAAATTCACAGCTTTTTTGAACCACCACATGGTCCTTCTAGGAGCCAAATCACCAATCTCCCACCAGGGAGACGATGAGGCTTTTAACTCTCTAATTGCTATACAATGATAGACGTGCAAGAAATAGAGACAGACTAGATTGGAAATGCTCAAAGGAAGGAAAACTAGGAGGAAATACTGAGAGCCTGGAGGAGCTTGCTGCAGATGAGACCAACATGACCAGAGCTGATGGGAGGTAAGCCAAATGCCTGGAGCTGCCACTGAGCAACTTTGTGACACTCAAAGAACTGAGCCCTTCCTTGTGTCTAGCTGTAGCAGTGGTTGAGCAGCATGTGGATGAAATGAGTATAAACCTCTAGGTTTCTGCTTCTCCAAAGTGCCTGGAAGCCCACGCACTGGGATCCCACCACCCATCGTGCTGAGTTTGTGCTGGGCAGATGGGCACGGCTGCCCAAACACAGTGTCCAGCCACAGTGGGAAACCACCCCATAGAAAGCTCCTTCCCACTTAATTTAAGTGGCACTGTGGTACCCCCAGGTGGAAGCTCATCTTTCTGTGCTGAGTGAGAGGGGTGGTGAAATCTCTGCTGCAAAACAACAGCATCATCACTCGAGGCTAAGGCAGATGCAGCTCCCCCATCAGAAATAGGGCAGGGGACGTACCCCAAGGACAATTCTGAGAAGATGAGGTCCTGCTTCTCATTCCTTTCCCACGCCCAAGCTTCTGCCCCCCAGGTGTAAGCTGCAATGTGTAATGCCCCAGCAGCCATGCTGCATGAACAATGAGACCAAGCAGAGGCTCTTCACCACTTTGGGCAAAATATTGGGGTTTCATTATTCCACAACAACTTCATCAACCATTTCAGTTATTAGTGGGAGACTGCACCCACAGGTGTTATTCTGCCTCCACTGGGAAGCCTTCCTGTTTACCCCCAAGCTCCAGCCCAGGAGGGTCCCCATACAAAGTGTAAGACTTACGGTGGATGACCCAAAAGTGAGGCAGCAGGGGCTGCCTCTCCAGAAACTCATGGCCATTTCCCTGCTGAACCACAACTTAATCTCAAAGAGGCAGAAATGGCCCCAGCTGGTTGCAGGACCAACCTACGTGACCACCATGCCCAGTGCCCATAAAAGCATGGCTCCCACCGACCAGGCTACGTGGCACACCTGAGGAAAAAAAGTGTCAGACGTCTGCAGAACCCCAAGCATTTGGCCATCCTTTCACCTTGGGTAGCCACTGTGAGGAAATCAGCGAGTCCTCATCTACAGGGCTGGTCAATCCTGGATCCCTGTCAGGGATCACTTCTGCATCCCTGTCCCAGGGAGGCTGGCACCTTGTCACAGGACAAGGATGCTGCAGGACATCCTGTTGGCTGTGTGACACTCATACTTGCCCACCGAGACACTGATTCGAGGAACCATGGCAGCATACTGGCATGGTAGCAACAAGTCTCAGTGCTCAGAAACTGGGGTCCCTTCCCATCCATGTTGCCCCCATCACCTGTATGGTTCTCCTGCCTCCCTCAGGTCCTGGACATAATCTCCTTTGAAAACCTGCCTGTTCCCACACCATTCCCATCAAATACCACTGCTTCCCACCTTGTGTGCATGCCCCAATATGCTGTTCCCAGACATGGCTCAGTCCCAAGCACTGCTGGCAGCTCCTGCATCCCTCTATGAGCATCTCTCCTACCATCAGCTCCCTCTGCCTTCAGGGTGTTTGAACCAGCCTGATGAACTGCAATGAGCTAAACAGCTTCATGGGGAGGTGTAGTCTGCATTTTTTTCCCCTTAACTGTACCATCTTTAGAGAGCCACCATGAAATAGAGGTTTAAATGCCTAATGATTTAGTATTTTGATTTACAAGACAGATCTACCTTGTGGTTGAAGTGTGTAGGACTTAATTAAGCAGCCGAGGTTCACCCCCACTGAAGCTGATCCCTGCTGAGGTATCAGATGCAGAGGAGGAAGAGGCCACAGAAGGGATATTTTCATAAAGTTACATTTCAGATTAAGCTTATGCCCTCAAGAGCTCTCCCTTTTCAAAGCTGGCAGAAAGCTAGAGCTGCTCCCTCATGCAATCAGACACCAGCCCCTCACAGCCTTTGCAGCACCAGCACACTGGTGTTTTCACCAGGAGGGCTGGGATGGCCAGGCTGCAAAGCCAGACTGCAAGCACAGGGATAGTGGCTAACCCTAACAAGGCTGGCATCTTATATTTTTTCTTTTAAATCAGGCAGGATTTTGGAAATCAAGTGACACATTTTGTCCCCAAAAGAGGAGGCAGTACAGAGTGTCACAGCTCTTTCACCTTGCCTCTGCTGACTGAGCAGCAAGGAATATTTCCACCTAGGAGTCAGATTTAATTCAAGGCTCTGAAAGCTGGAGATGTCCATGGCTCATCTGTCTCATCTCCTGCCAAACTGCACCCAGCAGTCCTCTGCTCAGGCTGCTTTTCCTTTTGCTGGGCAAAGCAAGTGTCCCATCAAGGGAGAGGGCCACATCAAGGTTTCTGCACCAACTGGGGCTCCCTGCAGAGGGCAATGAGGCTTGCTCAAGGGGTTGAGGTGCAGCTCCAGTGTTGGAGGCACAACCAATTTTGGTGGAAAGTGCTGCTTGTAAACTATGCAAGCAGAGGGGTCTGTAACAAGGGAGTGATACGCAACGCCCCAGGCACCAGGCAGGTGAGGCGATGCAGCAGGTACATCAAGGATGCATAAGAAATGCCAGCTGCAACTCAACACTCACAGCTACTTGTTACCACGGATCTGGTTTCCTCGGCTGCCTCCCTGCCCCTCTCAAGCTGCAGAGCACCTGTGGGGCATCAGAAAATCCAGGTCTGGGTGAGGGCTCCATGAGTCGCTCTCCCAGAGACGTGCCTTAGCCCTGTGGTGCTGCATGATGCTCAACTGGCAGTCGAGGAGGGGCACATGCAGTGGGTCCTGGAATGCTTCCTGGGGAGCTCTCACCCCCAGCAAGTTGGGGCAGAACCGTGGATTCAGCACTGAAGGGACATGCGGGCCCCTCTCCGCCGAGGGCATAGGTTGCAACCTTCCCCCCCCTCCCAGATTAAACCCTTCAATTCAGGCAGTTTGCTCAGGCAGCACCGGGTTCATTGGAACAAACTAGGCAGCGCTGCAACTTTACATCCCGCAAGACAGCCTTTTTCCATCACAAAGTGCCGGCAGGTTCCCCACTGCCCATGGCCGGCCCCCACGGCGCTGCTTGGACCGTTTGGTCCGGTTCGCTTTCCAAGGGAGCCACGAAACCCCGGCACAAGCTCGCCACCGCTTCGAGCGCAGGGGTGTACTCCGGGCACCCCCAAACAAGCGAACTGCAACCCAGGAGCGCTCCACCCCCAAAATGAGACCCCCTAAAACCTGGCCTGACCCCGTGCCGGGGAGCGGGAGTACCCGGGATGCTCCCGAGCTTTCCCTCCGGCAGCTGCCAGCGCCGCTGCTGCGGGTGGTGGGGCTGCACCCAGGGTGGGCGAAGAAGGGAAGGCGGGGGGGAAGGGGCAGCAACGGGGCAGAATTCGGGAGAGAAACGGCACCCCTCGTCCCAACCACC